>OW240914.1:155142079-155194907 GCA_933207985.1 Pelobates cultripes | reverse complement strand
CCTGGAGACCGTGAGGCCAGTGTCAGGGACCAGGAACCAGACAGAGACAGAACTAGATGCAAACACACCTTTATTAATAAATAACAAATAAATAACAAAAGCAAAGTCCAGGAATCAAGCAGGGGTCAGTCACCAGAGCGGGTAGTCAGACAAGCCAGGATCAGGAGCACGGAGAGCAGCGGAGTCAGGAACAAGGCCGGAGTCAGGAACCAGGAGCAAACAGGAAACACAGGAACAAGGAGACTTCTGGGGAACAGGAAACCACGCAAGGGCAAGGAGGTTCTGGGATTTGCTGCTTAAATAGGCAGCACTGATTAGCAGCAGGGTTGATTACTATTCTCAGGTGAGTAACCGTGGCAACATGCAAAAGGAGCTGATAGTAATTGCAGCTGAAAACTCTTTCACTGACACAGAAAGGGTTGCTGTTTAAAACAGCAAAGAAACCCTGACAGTACCTCCCCCTCAACGACTCCCCCCATCTCTGCTGGTGGGTCCGGGCTTCATGGGGAAGCGGGCGTGAAAGGAACGAAGGAGGGATGGTGCATGGACATCAGAGGCTGGAACCCAGGAGCGTTCCTCTGGACCGTATCCTTTCCAGTGCACCAAGTATTGGATCTGTCCTCTGAAGACTCGTGAGTCAATGATGCTGCGTATTTCATATTCCTCATGATTGTCAACCAGAACAGGACGTGGACGTGGCACTGAGGTGGTGTAGCGATTACAAACCAACGGTTTCAAGAGGGAAACATGGAAAACATTTGAGATGCGCATGTTAGCAGGGAGGTCAAGTGCGTAAGCTACAGGGTTAACCCTTCGAAGAATACGAAATGGCCCAACGTATCGGGGTGCCAGTTTTTGTGAGGGAACACGGAGGCGTAGGTTGCGAGAAGACAGCCAGACCCTCTCTCCGACCTGATAGGTAGGAGCAGGAAGGCGTCTGCGGTCGGCCTGGAGTTTGTATTTCTGCATTGCGCGTTGCAAAGAGTTCTGAACCTGCACCCAAGTGGAACGGAGTTCCCTGAGATGTTCCTCCAATGCCGGTATCCCCTGTGGCAAAAACGTATCAGGCAACATGGACGGTTGAAACCCATAGTTCGCCAAGAATGGGGATAGCCGGGAAGAGGCATTAATCGCACTATTGTGGGCAAACTCCGCCCAGGGTAGCAGATCAGACCAGTTGTTCTGGTGGTCAGAAATGTAGCAACGCAGAAACTGTTCCAGTGTTTGGTTAGCTCGTTCTGCTGCACCATTGGATTGCGGGTGGTAGGCCGAGGAGAAGGAAAGCTGAATTCCCATTTGTGTACAAAAGGCTCTCCAAAATCTGGACACGAACTGGCTACCCCTATCTGAGACTATCACTTTAGGTAACCCATGCAAACGAAAGACCTCCCGAGCAAAAATTGTTGCAAGTTCCTGGGAAGTAGGTAGTTTTTTCAAGGGAATGCAATGTGACATCTTCGAGAATCGGTCAACAACCATGAGAATGACTGTATTGCCATGGGAGACCGGAAGATCTACGATAAAATCCAAGGACAAGTGGGTCCAGGGTCGTTCACCATTAGGTATTGTTTGCAGGAGACCCACTGGAGGGCGTCGTGGGGTTTTATTTTGAGCGCACACAGGACAGGCAGCTACAAAAGCGGTGACATCCGAACGGAGACTAGGCCACCAAAATTGCCGGGAGACGGACCAAATTAACTGTTTTTTGCCTGGATGTCCAGCTGCTTTGGAGTCGTGGTATGTACTTAATAGTTTAGTACGGAGGTTAATCGGTACAAAACAATGGCCATTAGGTTTCTCTGGAGGAGCATTAATTTGTGCAGCCAGAATCTCCTCGCCTAGGGGTGATGTGAGGCTAGTGCGGATGGTTGCCAGTATATGGTCCGGAGGAATCACAGGAGTAGGGGTTATCTCCTCTCTGGATGGAGGGGAGAACTGTCAAGACAAGGCATCAGCCCGAATGTTTTTAGTACCGGGCAAGTAAGAAACCACATAGTTGAATCTTGATAGGAAAAGAGCCCATCTAGCTTGCCGGGGGGAAAGCCGCTTAGCCTCGGAAAGATATGTAAGATTCTTGTGGTCTGTGAGGATGAGGATTGGCACTGAAGTACCTTCAAGAAGGTGCCTCCATTCTTTGAGAGCTAAAATTATGGCTAGAAGTTCTCTATCACCAATCTGGTAATTGCATTCCGCCGGGTTCAATTTCCTCGAGAAATACCCGCACGGATGCCTGGAGCTCTCAGGGTTAGGACGTTGAGACAGGAGGGCGCCTACTCCTGTCTCAGACGCATCGACTTCCAGAATGAATGGTAAGGCAGGGTTAGGGTGTGCCAGTATAGGAGCAGCAGCAAAGGCGACTTTGAGAGACTCAAAGGCAGTAATGGCTTCCTGTGACCAATGCTGTGGATCAGCATCTCTCCTGGTCATGTCCGTGAGAGGTTTAACCAAGGAAGAAAAGTTGCGTATGAACTTCCGATAATAATTGGCGAAGCCCAGAAAACGTTGTATAGAGCGAAGACCCGTAGGTCGAGGCCATTTTAGTACAGCCGAAAGTTTCTCTGGATCCATAGAGAATCCAGCATCTGAGATAACATATCCCAAGAATGTGACCTGTTTGCAGTTAAACTCACATTTCTCCAATTTGCAGAACAGATTATTTTCTCTAAGTCTCTGTAGAACACGAGAAACGTCTGCGTGATGGTTCTCGAGAGATGTGGAATGGATAAGAATATCATCGAGATAAACCACCACACATTGCTGCAGCATATCTCGCAGGACGTCGTTTATAAATTCTTGGAAAACCGCCGGAGCATTGCAAAGACCAAAGGGCATTACTAGGTATTCGTAATGGCCGCTCCTGGTGTTAAATGCGGTTTTCCATTCGTGGTCCTTTTTTATCCGGACGAGATTATATGCCCCTCTCAGATCAAGTTTAGTGAAGACCGTTGCTCCCTTGAGGCGGTCAAATAACTCCGTGATCAATGGAATGGGGTAGGCATTCTTAATAGTAATGCGATTGAGACCCCTATAGTCGATACAGGGTCTCAACTCGCCATCTTTTTTTTTCACAAAGAAAAAGCCGGCCCCGGCAGGAGAAGATGACTTCCGAATAAATCCCTTAGCAAGTGCATCGGTAACATACTCCTCCATGGCTCGATTCTCTGCTACAGACAGTGGATAAATCCGGCCACGGGGAGGAATGGCACCAGGTTGGAGTTCGATACCACAGTCATACGGACGGTGCGGTGGCAGAACGCTGGCTTGACCTTTATCAAATACATCTTGGAATTCTTGGTACTCAGCGGGTAAGGAAGAGGCAGAACATGTGCCCAAAACTTTGACCGGTTTCTGGAGACAGGAAAATGTGCATTGCTGGGACCATGATAATATCTCAGCTTTGCGCCAATCAATTATGGGGTTATGCTTCTGTAACCAAGGGTATCCCAAAACAACCTGGTAATATGGAGAGGAAATGACCTGGAATTGGATCGTCTCATGATGTAGAGCCCCTACAGCCAGAGATATGGGCACGGTTTCTTGGGTCACGTGGGTTGGCTGTATTGGTCTGCCATCGATGGCTTCGAAGGCTAGTGGAAAGTCGCGAGGCTGTAAGGGTATAGAGTGCTTTGATGCAAATGCACAATCTATAAACAAGCCTGCGGCCCCAGAATCAAGAAATGCCCGGGTTTTAATGGATGAATCAGGCCAGGAGAGGATAATAGGCACCAAGGGTTTGCCCACATATATCTTTGGGTCTGCAGAAAGACCACCCAAGATCTGCCCCTGACAGTATCTTGGGTGCGGGCCCTTTGCCGGACGAATCGGGCAAAACTTTAACATGTGACCGTGGTGTCCGCAGTATAGGCACAGGCCCTCCCTCCTCCTAAAGGCTCTCTCCTCAACCGAGAGGCGTGAGAAGCCTAACCGCCTTGGCTCCACACAGACAGAGGACTCAGGACCAGGAGGCATGGGAGGTGAGGGAGGTTTGGGTGGGCAAGAAAAGCTCGGTGCCAAATATACAGGAGGCCTCCGCAGGCGCTCCCTGGATGAGGATCTCTCTCGGAGTCTGATGTCAATGAGGGTGACAACTGATATCAGTTCCTCGAGATCTTTAGGTAATTCTCTGGCTGCAATCTCATTTTTAAACACATCGGAGAGGCCCTGTGCAAAGGCAGCCACGAGAGTCTCGTTGTTCCAGCCACCCTCTGCTGCCATGGTACGGAATTCACTGGCATACTCGACAATAGTTTTTGTGCCCTGAGCATTAGACATGAGTAGTTCGGCAGTAGGGGTGGAGCGAGCTGGAATATCAAAAACCCTTTTAAAGGACGCAACAAATTCAGGGTAATTGTAAATAATAGGCTTCTCTGCCTCCCAGAGAGGTTTTGCCCAAGCTAGGGCCTTTTCAGACAGCAAAGAAATCATGAAGTGAACTTTGTCACTGTCTGTAGGAAATGCCTGGGGCAGGATTTCAAGGTATCCTTTAACCTGATTTATAAATTCTTTGCACTGAGCTGGGTTGCCCCCAAAACACTGAGGGAGCGGGACAGACCCAGTCATTCCTCCAGCTGCTACAGGTTTGGGGGCTACAACCGGTGCTAGAACAGGAAGTGAGGCAGAGACGGCCGCAATCGCAGGCTGGCCGGGTACTGGATCCAGATGGGCATACTGGTCCAAATAGTGGTTCTGCTGGTCCCACCGGGTAAGTAGGTTAGGTATAGGTGTCTTGCCTGTACCATCTGTATTCATGGCCCTTGCGTAATGTCAGGGACCAGGAACCAGACAGAGACAGAACTAGATGCAAACACACCTTTATTAATAAATAACAAATAAATAACAAAAGCAAAGTCCAGGAATCAAGCAGGGGTCAGTCACCAGAGCGGGTAGTCAGACAAGCCAGGATCAGGAGCACGGAGAGCAGCGGAGTCAGGAACAAGGCCGGAGTCAGGAACCAGGAGCAAACAGGAAACACAGGAACAAGGAGACTTCTGGGGAACAGGAAACCACGCAAGGGCAAGGAGGTTCTGGGATTTGCTGCTTAAATAGGCAGCACTGATTAGCAGCAGGGTTGATTACTACTCTCAGGTGAGTAACCGTGGCAACATGCAAAAGGAGCTGATAGTAATTGCAGCTGAAAACTCTTTCACTGACACAGAAAGGGTTGCTGTTTAAAACAGCAAAGAAACCCTGACAGCCAGCAGGGGCAACACGCTAACGGACATACAAGACAGGAGCCATGCATGGAACTCGTAACTATGCACTGGGACACTCTGTACATAGGCCTATAACACACACGGACCACACGCTTAACCGTTACAACACTTAGGAACCCACGTGTCAGGGGAGGGTGGGGGGACCATCAGAAGTGGGGATACGAGTCGAGACATTTTGCCAGCACAATCGGTGAACCCACGAAAGAAACACTGGGGACTCTGTATATATTTGGGGGGATTGTGTATGGGGTGGTTTTGCCCTGCCTTTGTGTTTTCCCCTTCCTTTGTGTTTTTTTTTTTTTCTCTCTCCCACTTGGGTGGGGGGAATTGGGGTGGGGGACGCTGAGGTTGGATAAAGCCACGCTCCAGACCAGCAGGGAGAGGGAGCAGAGGTTACCCGGGAGGGTTAGCACTGAGAGAGAGGACAGGCCCCCAACCGCAACCCCTCACCAGGCGGGACAATCCCAACCGGACCCCCAAAACACCACGATAAGGGGAGGGACACGAAAAGGGAAGGGTACGACCAACTTATGAGCCACAACACGGCAACACAACTCACCACCCCGTAACGGAGAGATAGGGGAACAGGGGAGAGACTAGTAGGGTAGAGCCGATCCAACGACCATACACTCGAACACACACCTGGGAGATAGGGAAAGGGCCGGGATGGACTGGACCCAGGGACTGCCAGCACCACCTGTACTGACTATATAGCTTCTGAGCAGAGGGGGCCAGGGGACACAGGAGACCCAGAAAGGAGAAGGATCCACCACTCTTGGCCCTACGGGGTGAGGGAGTAAGAGGGCCACATTCCCAGTAGACAGGGGCACCAGGATACCGGCGGGAGGACTCAACGGTGCCGACAGGTACTGCACAGTTGACTCCTACCTAGCCCACACCCTAGTCTTTTTTGGAAAATCCACGAGGTTTATTGTTGTTTTATTATCACTACTGTTACATTTGTTACTAATTGTTGAAAGTCGCGGGACCCAGGGGGACAAGGGACGCGCCCGCGACCTCAGACCCGCACTCGAGGACTAAGCCAAATCCTCTAGCACCCACCCATACTCCCTAACCCTCCCCACTACACCCTGATTATTTTGAACCGTAGCAACCATGCCGCTCCACAACACACACAAACAAGCGGAGATTAAATTCCTCTCCATCAACACTAAAGGCATGAACATACCCGAAAAACGCTCACATGCCCTACGTCACTTCCACAGCCAAAAGTCACAGGTAGTTTTCATTCAGGAGACACGCTCACATGCCCTACGTCACTTCCACAGCCAAAAGTCACAGGTAGTTTTCATTCAGGGCCATGTGCCCAGATTGACGGACAAACATTACGCACAATGTTTCCTGAGTAATAACCCAGAGGGAAAGTCCAAAGGCACAGCAATACTGATCCATAGATCGCTACACTTTGCCCCCACTGACACACTGCGAGACAACCACGGATGGTATATCTGTGTCAAAGGCACAATTGCAAACCGCACATACACGTTCGCGAATCTATATACCCCCAATAAACGCCAACACCAATTCTTACGCACAGCACTCAGAACGATAGAGGGCTTCGCAGAGGGCTGTCTGGTAGTTGGAGGGGACCTCAATGTGGCCCTGACGCCGACCATAGACACATCCACAGGCCTCTCTATGACCCCCCAACACATTTTAACAAACATATCGAAAACGCTGCGAGAGAAGCGTCTGGTAGACTGCTGCAGAGCTTTACACCCTGAAGACCGAGACTACACTTTCTACTCTATCCCCCACAGAACATACTCTAGAATAGACTACTTTCTCATTTCACATTATTACCTGACTGATGTTAGACGAACGGACATTGGAACAGCGACATGGTCAGACCATGCTCCAATCACGATGACACTAACCTCCCAACTCTATAGGCCCACTTGCAGTAACTGGAGACTGAACGAATCGATATTAAACGACCTAACAGTGAAGGCAGAATTCAGGGAAAGACTAACGCAATACTTTACAGAAAATGATACGTCTGAGGTCACGCCCCTATGCCTATGGGAGGCTCATAAAAGCGTAATGAGGGGCCACTTCATAGCAAAAAGCGCCGCGCTTAAAAAAAGCTAAAACTGCCAAACTTAAAACTCTAATTAAGGACATACAGACTTTGGAATGTAGACATAAACAAACCCACCTGATAGCAGACTGGACACAACTAACGATACTCAGGAGGGAACTCTCCTCTATCCTGAATGCCAATCACCATAGAGCATACTTACACTCCAAAGCGTTCTTCTACACCAACGCTAACAAATGTGGTGCCCTCCTTGCCCACATGATCGCCAAAAAGAGAGCGGCGGCCTACATCCCCGGGATCAGAGACAGAGATGGGAAGCTGCACAGTGTGCCGACTGCGATGGCCAACACTATTCGGGCATACTACGCGGACCTATATTCACTTGACCCACCCAGGGGAGAGGAAGCTGGTACAGAAAGGAAGACACGAATAGCAGACTACCTAGAACATCGGCAACTGCCTCTCGCAGGAGGCAAGCGCAGAGCTAGATGAACCGATCGAGACACACGAGGTAGCATGGGCTCTCAAAACGGCCAAGACGGGCAAGAGCCCCGGACCTGACGGCCTACCAGCACGCTATTACAAAACCTTTGCGGAACTCCTCGTCCCACGCCTCACGACAGCACTCAACGCGATCCGAGAAGGGCAGATATTCCCAACACAGACCTTGGCGGCTAACATCACCCTAATACCTAAAGAAAGGAAAGATCCTGAACAATGTGCGAACTATCGCCCCATCTCACTGTTGAATAGCGACTTGAAGCTTTTCACAAAGATACTCGCACAGAGACTTCAGGCCCATCTCCCGAACTTGATACATAAGGACCAGGTGGGATTTACCCCGCATCGAGAAGCACGAGATAACACAATCAGAGCACTCTCCCTGATCCACCTCGCAAAAACCAGACAGGAAGGCCTTCTCCTACTCTCCACGGATGCGGAGAAGGCCTTCGACAGGATCGCATGGGACTTCATGTTTCAGGTCCTCGAAAAGCTGGGGATGGGGCCTTACATGATGTCCTGGATCAGAGCTCTGTACTCGCAACCAACAGCACGGATCTGCATAAATGGAGCCTTCACAGACCCCTTCGTGATCAGGAATGGAACCAGACAAGGCTGCCCCCTCTCCCCCCTGCTCTTCATGCTAGCCCTGGAACCATTCGTGAACTCGATCTGAAACAACCCGGATATCCCGGGATTGAAGACAGGAGGGGGGAAACACACAGTGGCAGCATATGCGGACGATCTACTGTTCTTCGTAACTAAGCCGGAAACATCCATGCCCACGATAATGAAGGAATTCGAAAAGTACGGGGAGCTATCGAACTTTAAAATCAATTTTTCCAAATCTACGATCCTCAATGTCTCCGTCTCGGGTTCCAGAGTGACAGCCCTTGAGCGAGCACTGCCATTTCAATGGTCCACCACCTCCCTGAAATACCTCGGCGCGGTGCTAACAAACGACCTCTCCCAACTGTACGCAGCGAACTTCCAACCACTCCTGACCATTATACAGAAGGACCTGCAGGAATGGGACCAGGTTCGCCTCTCATGGTTTGAAAGAGTGGGAGTGCTCAAGATGAACATCCTACCGAGGGTCCTCTACCTGTTTCAGGCTATCCCCGCGACCATACCGGAGGCATTTTTTACCTCCCTTAGATCGATGGCCCTCCGGTTCACCTGGCAGAGACAGAAGGCTAGGATACAACATGACGTGCTCACACTACCGAAAGCCAAGGGAGGCCTAGCTCTGCCAGACTTTAAGAGATACCATAGAGCCACACACATCCAAAGGATAGTGGAGTGGTCTAAGCGGGGAGTGGAGAAACTCTGGAAGGATGTAGAGTCTTCTCTGGTGGAGAGACCGATGGCAGTCCTTCCCTGGCTAGACCCCCAACAAAGCAGACAGCTAGCTGCTCCACACCCCCTAATCAAAGCGACCTAGCGGGTCTGGCAAGCTCTGGCAGTACCACTCTCGCTCACCTCCACACCAACCCCAATGATGCCCCTAGTCCATAATGAGGTCTTCCCACCAGGAAGGGAACCAAGAACGTTGGTCCAGCTGTTGGGACAAGACATACCGAGGCTCTGCCACGCCATAGACGACGGCCGCATCAAATCACTAGAGGCCATGACCGGGAACTCCGATCACCCATTTATGCTCCAATTCAAATACCGACAACTGAAAGGGCTTATAAAGGAAACCACCTGAAACAATCACACCCTCAGACCCTTAACAACGTTTGAAGAGATATGCATGGACTCGGACCCGCTGCCGAGGGGGCCTATCAACGCTCTATGGAATGATCATGCGGTTGAGGAGGCTACCACCGCCAAGCTTCATGGGAAATGGGAAACAGTTTTAGGCACCACATTCACACCTAACCAATGGGACAAAATATGCACCCTCTCACTACACTGCGCACCATCCAGCGGAACACAAGAAACAGCATACAAAATACTGGCCCTTTGGTACCGCACCCCACTCCACACACACCTATACGACCCCACGAAGGACGACGTATGCTGGAGGTGCAACACACACAAGGGAACATACCTCCACATATGGTGGGAATGCCCAATCATCCAACCCTACTGGTTTTACCTAATCAGCCAAATATTGTTTTTAGAGGTGCACCCAATTTTAAATCCATTTTAACTACTAATTTTACCCGAGAATCCCCTATTAAGAATTTCTCTTCTTTTCCTCAGACAAAAGGCTTCTATAAATGTAAACAATGTATAGTGTGTAGAACTACAGATCCGTCCACTCCATCTAAGGTTACTCAGTTTATGTCTAATAGGACCAAAAAAATGTATAGTATTTATGATTTTATCGGCTGCAACACTAAAAATGTTATTTATTTGCTCGAATGCCCATGTGGTCTCACAAGGTGCTTAAAGATAAGATTGAGCGAACACTGCAGAAATATTAAAAATGGATACGTAAATCATACAGTATCCAAACATTTTATTATGCACAACAAAGATCCACAACTACTAAAATGTATTGGCATAAAGAAATGTTCTACCCCCTGTCGTGGAGGAGACATAAAAAAATTACTTGGAAAAATAGAAATGGAATGGGTGTATAATCTTAAGACCCTTATACCCCATGGCCTCAATGCGGACTTTGACCTACATAATTTTTTATAATAAACCAGAAATTAATATGTCTGTATTACACATATGCCTTTTATTCTGCTCTTAATTGGTTCTTATTTGGTTTTATTTTATAATATTTTATTTTTAAAATATTTTAATTGTATAACAATTTATAATAAGTAGTTTTTTCCTTTTCTGTATTATTTATAACATCTTATATTGTTTCAATTTCCAACATATTTTAATTGTTTTACAATTTGTATTAAGTGGATAACTCCCTCTTTTGCCCTTTCCAATATGGCCCCTTAAATACATTTTGCCCTCCCCAAGATGACCTATATACTATTTTATATACATAGCCCTCCCTAAGATGGCTTCTATTTCATACCCTCTGCCCCTTCCAAGATGGCCGGGCCCATTTTATGTTTCTCTAAACTCACGGCCGCCATTTGCGGGCACTTTACTACATTTCCCATTAGGCTGTGCGGCATTACGTCCGAAAACCGTAAGTGCCGCGCGTCACGTGTGTACTTTTTATCAATATGTTTATGTCTTTTTAACCCTCGTTTTAGCTATCTATGCATTTTATCTGTGTCCTTACATCTTATATTATGTTTTAATTTATATATTTACGTATTTTAAAAATGCCAAATGTAACTTAATTCTGATTGGACGGATCAATTTTGGCGCCAAATTCAAATCACCTAAACCTCTATATAACACAAACTAGCCAGGTATTGTATGTTATTCCATTTGATAAAGTCTGTTGACGAAACGCGTTATGGATATTTTATATTGTGTATTTTAATATTAAAGTAATTCTTGGTAATTTATTTGTTCCAATTATTCTTTTTTCTAGTTTTATATACACATTATTTTTCTTTTTACCTGGCTTTTTAGTATTTTGAGTATTTTATTTACTATTATTTTTACATCAATATACTTTTTTGGTTTTTTAACCCTTGGAAGTCTCCTGTATCCCAAGAAATCCTGAGGTGGGGATTAATCCACCTACGCTTATACACAAGAGCAGTTGGTCTGCTCTCCATTTGTAAGTACGTTTTTATTAATTTATATTAAGACTACCATACAGTGAGCACTATCGGCTGTCTCTTCTTTTCCTTATTTGAGAGTTGGACACCAGTGACGGAGAGATACCCACTACATATCCCACAAGCGGGGATTATACCGCTGTATGCGCTTTTACCCTAGAGCTGGACATAAGCTCTACCAAATGTGAGTTCTCCACTATTATTTCTTAGCACGTCAATATTGGAATTATACAATACTACACTATTGGTCATCCCTCTCTCTCTTTTTGTCTTCTATATAAGTGGAACCATTACAGTTTATGAAAACCTCACCATTGCACTTTCTGTTGTAAAGACCACTCGTAAGGACACTTAAGTCGGACTTCTTTTTATTTATTAGACTTATTTTATCTTCTTTGTGGCGCAGCCTTTTTATTGTTGTTTTTATCGGATCCCAGGAGTATGCTTGCGCCTACTTAGATGATATAGCTATATTTAGCAACTCCTGTGCCGAGCATTTAACCCATATAGGAGCCATCCTCGATCGCATCAGGGAGGCAGGCCTAACTTTGAAGCCCAGCAAATGCCATGTAGGGATGGCTGAAGTACAATACTTAGGGCACCGGGTAGGAAGTGGGCAGCAAAAAGCTGAACCCGCCAAGATAGAGGGCGTAGTCAAGTGGCCGACCCCCCGCATTAAAACCCAGGTCCTAGCTTTTCTAGGGACCGCCGGATATTACTGGAAATTTGTGCCCAATTATAGTGCCATAGCCAGGCCCCTCACAGACCTTACCAAGAAGAACCTGCCCAAGATAGTTACCTGGAGCCCAGAGTGTGAACAGGCATTCCAAGAACTGAAAACTGCCCTAATTCATGCACCTGTACTTGCCGCTGCCGATCCAACTAAACGCTTTCTTGTTCATACAGACGCTTCTATGTTTGGATCGGGAGCAGTGCTGAGCCAGGTTGGGGCCGATGGCGGCGAACATCCGGTCGCTTACTTAAGCCGAAAACTATTGCCCAGGGAAGTAAGCTATGCCGCCATCGAGAAAGAATGCCTGGCGGTGGTGTGGGCCCTCAAGAAGCTGCAGCCCTATTTATATGGACAACAATCTGCCCTGCTCACAGATCACAACCCGTTGGTGTGGCTAAACCGGGTGTCAGGGGACAACGCTAGACTGTTATGCTGGAGCTTGGCGCTACAGCCCTTTGATTTCACCATCCAGTATCGCCCGAGTTGGAAAAATGATCTGTGAGCACTCCTCCGAACATCCCCAAGCCGATCCATTGGGATCAGACTGTGTATGCTGGCTTGGTTCTGGGGGAGCATTGTGGCAAACCATGCAACTAATATACTGACTTTTCTATGCGAATGAACGTTGGGATTATAATGGTCGTATGTTTATAAAGGCAGGAATCATCAGAGACTAAGTTCACGAATTAACTACACTAAACGCTATTAAACTACCGAATGAAAGACCACCCCTGTGTGGTTGTGTGCCACTTATTATCAAAGGCAACAATGTTGCATGGCGTGCTGATTGCGAGTTCGTGTGCGGCCGCCATTTCGCCTACCGAACACGTGGCGGCGGCCATCTTACGCACGAACAGCGGTACTTGGTTGTCGAACGCCTGGAACTCAAATCGGGCACGCTCAAAAGGCACGAACAAACCACTCGAACACCCCAGCATTCGGTATGTGGAATCCCACGAACGAGGGGATTCATCCGAACGTTAAATGAAGCCTGGATGCCATAGACTTTCGGGACTTTTGATTCACAAAAAGAGACCGACCGCAGGGCCAGAATTCATGGAACTATTTTTGGCTACTGTGCCCGTCGGTCAAATCTTTTGCCTGCCATAACTCCTGAACCCCTGGTCCGATCTGGGTGAATTTTGATTATGTAGCTCACCCAGATCAGGGCTACCAGGGGACCCCTCATTCACCAGTGTACCCCCTGTATTTAGGGGATGTCCACGAATTGGGGAAAACTGTGTGCATATTAATGATGTTAACTGTTAATCTAAGAGGAGGAGATGTAGGGGAGGTGACCACTGTGTGATTGGTTACTGTAGTAATTATGAAAGTTACCTCCCTTGCATGGGAAAAATGCATAAAAGCAGAACTGTGAATAAAGACCTCAGTTGACTCCCAGATTATGTGTCGTCTAGTCCTTGGGGAGGTGGATTATGCTGTGTTCCTGTGTTTTTGTATGCTGAATCTTTGTTCCCAGCGGAGAGCTATTGGATTAACCCCTGCTACTCTGCTACAGTGGGCAGTGTGTGTATGTGGGGCTGTGTATGTGTGTGTGTGGGGGGGCAGTGTGTGTATGGGGGCTGTGTGTGTGTGGCAGTGTGTGTATGGGTGAGCAGTGTGTGTGGGGGCAGTGTATGTTGTGGCAGTGTATGTGTCTGTCGGGGGCAATGTGTTCATGGGGGCAATGTATGTGTGTGGGGGCAGTGTATGTGTGTGTGTGTGGGGGCAGTGTATGTGTGTGTGTGGAGCAGTGTGTGTATGAGGGCAGTGTGTGTGTGGGGGGGCAGTGTGTGAATGTGTGGTGAGGAGGTTTTTTTTAAAATATATATTTTTAAATAAAAATAAATAAATGTATGTCCCCCTCCTTTCTTACCTTTACTGAGGGAGAAGGGGGGACATTTCTTGATCCCTGGTGGTCTGGTGGGGAATCCCTGGTGGTCCCAGTGGTGAGACCGAACTCTAGCCCGAAGCTCCGTCGGTGATAGGGTCAGGTAAGCATGTCCATAATTTGGCAGGGGGTGGTCGAGACCACTGTGTGGTAGTTGCCTGCCTCAGTCTAACTCTGTATTCGTCCCCCTGGGGGTGGGGTGAGAGGGTGGGAGTTGAAGGCCGGTCGTCAAGAGAGAGAGGAGAGAAGAAGGGGAGAAAGAAGGAGAAGAGAAAAAAGAAAAAATGGGGGGGGGATAGAGGGGAGGGCTAGATGAAGGGAGGAGGGAAAGGGGGCAGAAGGGTAGATACTTAAGTGCTTGTTCCGTTCTAGTGCAGGCCTCCGAGTGGTTGTGGAGGGCTGCGGTCAGTGATTCCATAGAGTGTATCTCACTCACCCTGTCCATCCATTGCTGGAAGGATGGCACTGTGGTATGCGCTAGGGTATCTTAGGGAGAGAATTATTGAGGCATTTATGGATCTGGGTATTCGTTCATAGGAACCCCTTTCCTCATCTCTCCCTTTCTCCAGTTTATTAATTGCCTTTTCCTCTCTACTGTTCAGTACTCTAGGACTATCAGAGGTCTCTGTACCCTCTTACATTTTCTTCTCTCCTATTAGAGAGTGTATGTAGCGGATGGTACTAGGGCTGTCCTAAAAGACTGTGGTAAAACTGCAATTTGTGTGTTGTTTTCTTCTATATAGGTAAACTGTATGTAGGATTCATATGATTGTTCGGTAGTTTCTATCCGTATTCCATACGAATGGAAACTACCGAACCAATAGACCACCCCAGAGAGAAGTGTGTACCTTATTAGGCTTCCCACTTCTCTAACCGCAGGTTAATTGGTACTTTGTGCATGTATCTGGGTGGCCGCCGTTCGGCATACGAACACGTGGCAGCGGCCATCGTACGCATGAAAATCTCAGCGGTGTTTGGTCGTCGAGTGTCTGGAACTCAAATCGGACACTCAATTACCCGAACACGGCTGAAACCTCCAGGGCTCCGTAACTTCCGAACGAGAAGGCTAATCAGCCCCCCGTTCGGTAAGTTTAAAGTACCGAACAAGGGGATTCATATGAATGTAATGTTAATCGTGGATGGCAGTTTTTTATGTGTGTTTTACCTCCCAAACGGAGACCGACCGCAGGGCCGAAACACATGGAACCCTTTTCGGATACCACCACGCGTGCGGTCGGTCAAATTACACCCTCCACCTAACTCCCGAACCCCTTGTCCGATCTGGGTGAATTTTGGATATGTTAGTCACCCAAATCAGAGCTACCAGGGGTACCCAAAGTATTATTATAACTGCTTGTTTTAGGGTACATCCAGAACTCTGGGAAAACTACAGCATGTGTAATGGGATTAAGTGGCACACTGAGGGGAGGAGATGTGTGGGAGGTAACTGTTACACTATTGGATACTGAACTGATTAATGTGAATCCCTCCCTGGCATGGGAGAATGCTTTATAAGGAGGTTGTGTGGATTAAAAGTCAGTTCTGCTCCTGATGCTGTGTGTCGTCCAGTCATTGGGATCTGTATGGGGATATTCGTGGATTACCTTGCTTGCTGGAATTATTACTTTATGCTATTTTTACTACTTGTTCCTGAGCCTCACTGGGATCTTTAGTGGAGTTAACCTGTGGAATACCAGGCCTCCGCTAAAGTGTATACCCTTGAGCACTGTTTAGACAATGTTCCCCCTTTTCTCCTAGTTTGTGTACTTTTGTTTACTTTACTCCTTAGACACAATAAAGATAGGGCCCCCTTCCCTATGAGTATTTTGGCCGTCCCCCTGTCTAGGACCCCTATTCTCCTAAGGGTCCTTCTTTCACTATATACATTACGCTAATGTACAATCTGCATCCACTATACACACCGCTTCCACTTAACACACCTACTATGCATCCACTACACACATTCTACATCCACTATACACCTACGTTCAGTACATACACACATACTGCAGCCTTGTTGGCGGACTTAGGATGGATCCTATGGGCAGACTAGATGGTGGGCCCAGCTGTGTTAGGGGCACCAAAATTTCTAATGGCAGCCCCTGCCCCTGTGTATTTATCCATCATCATTTAAAGCTCATTTGGGCAGGGCTCTCGTCACCTACTGTTAAACGTGTTTTGTTAGAATTAATTGTTTGTCTTAGTTTACGTATTGTGCAACACTGAACATACCAATATCTTGGCACTATATAAATAATTGTAATATCTCTGCTGTCATGGGCTTCTATTATTTTAGGAAAATATCTTAAATTTTTTTAGATTACCTTTAATTTGCACAAGTAGTATGTCTAATAAATTATAAGTCAATGTCTGTGGAGTCTCAAGCTAAATCAAGCTTATATAACAATGACAGTACATATTATTTTAATAGCTTGCCTTTCCATTAATGGATTCTGTGCTATATTAAAAAAAAATACAAAAAAATACAACTCTGGAATGCTGTATTAATACTTTGTATTGTTTTTCAGTTGCACCCTATGTTCTGTATCTAACCTTTAAAAAAAATTATATTGTAAAAAGAGTAATGTTTTAATATTTTTTGCACTTTTGTTTGAACTTTTGTTGCTATCTAGCTAGAACTCACCCATTTGTTTGTCGTGCAGATTATTGTATTTTAATGGCAATTTTGATGTATATGTACCTTAAAGAGGCTCTTTCAGTTTGCAGATTTAATTTTTAAATGTAGCTTTTTTATACATTCATTTCTCCTTGTTACTATTTTTTTTTATTCACCATAGATTTTTAGTTATACATGTGAATAAGTTTGGATTACTTAGGGAAAAAGATAATAAATAAAGGCAGTGGTGGGGTTATAATCTTTAAGATATAAAGAGCATAAGGAAGGGGAAAAAAATTTAAAAAATATGACGGTGACACTTTAATTACAGATGTCTCTTCCAAAAGAAACACAAGCTAAAAGTATATATACACATATATATATATATATATATATATATATATATATATATATATATATATTTATACACACACACATATATATATATGTGTGTATATATATATATATATATTTATATATATATATATATATATACACGTATATATATATATATATATATATAATTCTCTTCTTCCTGTACTTTATTATAAGCAGTCCACAAAAGAATAATTATGTTTCTGTAAATTCTTGGCAGGACTTCATATTAAATGTGCAGTGTAGTTTTTGGCAAGTATTCTCAAAATTGACATTGTAGAACTGAGGGGATAAAAGTAATGGAAAAAATTAGCTAGAGAGGAAAGCATGTGCGAACATAGTTTGTTTACACACTAAAAGAGGCACTTAGAGGGGAATATAACAATAACTATATTAACTCCTCCAAGACCAATATGTCAGGGCTGACAAGATAACAAGGGATTTGACTAATATCAGCCCAGAAAAAGGAAATGTTTAGCATGCAGAAGTATTAGGATTGTCCCTTGGCCAGGGGCGTACCTAGAGCATTTGGCACCCGGGGCGGATCCTGTGCTTGGCCCCCCCCCCCCCAAAAAAAAAAAAACCTGTAAAAAATGTTAAAGGTTTTATTTCTTTTATTTTTACAATTTGTAAACTTTGCAAAACCGCTGTCAGCCCCTCCTACAAAACCCTTGTCCTGCTCTGCCCCTCCTACAAAACCTCTGTCCTGCCCCTTCTACAAATCCTGTACTGCCCCATCTACAAAACCCCCGCAACCCTCTTCCACAAATCCCCTGCTTATCCCCCCTTATAAAGACTCCTGTCCCAATACAAAACCCCCACCCCCTTCTACAAAAATCAGCCCCACACACACACACACATTTGCAGACAGTCACACTTGTTATATATAGGATACAGTCATACCTCAGTTACAGACAGACAGTTTCACATTAATTTTAAGTTACAGGTAGACAGTCAAGCACACAGTTTGCAGGTAGATAGTATACATTATTTCTCCGTGCGGCTAGTATCAGTTGTTTGTTTGAGTGAAGCTGTACTGGCTGCGACGTACTCAACTACCATGGGATTACTCAGCGGCCATTGTGCTCACAGCCCCTTCCAGCCAGGCGATTTGCCGCTCTGTGGGGTAAAAGTAAAGTTTGCCGCTCTATGTGACATCATCACAATGCCCCACCCATATGATCTTAACGCCAGTGCTGTAGTGCCGCCGTGTTTACATTAAAAGGCCTGCAGGGACAGGCTATAGACACCAGAACCACTACATTAAGCTGAAGTGGTTCTGGGGACTATAGTGTTTCTTTAATGTGAGGTAAATTAGAGCTTAGTGCCACGAATAATATACTAGATTGCCTACTTACAACCAGATGAGGATGATGATGGGCTCTAGCTGCAGTCTGCCTCCACTGGTCTGGTGCAGAACAGGCTCTCTGGAGGCGGTTTGTAACTGTGGTCACAAAAATCAATGTTCTGGGAGAACGGGAAGCAGCTCCATTTTTTGGGGGTCCTTTACACAGCTCAAGGTCTGGGTCCCAGGGTCCACCTTCATGTTCCACCAATGAGTTTGTTCACAGGGGGTGGAGTGTGTAGGGGATGTCCTGATATGTGTGTAAGGAATGCATTGTGTGAAATGTGTTTGTATGTGTAAGGGCTGCAAGGTGTGTTTCTGTGTATGTATGGGATGCATTGAATGTGTGTAAGGGGTGCATTGAGTGTGTGTAATGAATGCATTGTGTGTTTCTGTGTGTGTAAGGGATGCATTGTGTGTAACGGTTGCATTGCTTGTGTATGTGTGTCTGTGTGTGTAATGCATTGTGTGTTTTTCTGTGTGCAAGGGGTGCATTGTGTGTATGTGATGAATTTCTCACCCCCCCTTATTTCTCTTTCTCACCCCCCCTTATTTCTCTTTCTCACCACCCCTTTATTTCTCTCTCACCCCCCCTTTATTTCTCTCTCTCACCCCCCCTTTATTTCTCTTTCTCACCCACCCTTATTTCTCTTTCTCACCCCCCCTTATTTCTCTTTCTCACCACCCCTTTATTTCTCTCTCACCCCCCCTTTATTTCTCTCTCTCACCCCCCCTTTATTTCTCTTTCTCACCCACCCTTATTTCTCTTTCTCACCCCCCCTTTATTTCTCTTTTTCTCACCCCTCCTATTTTCTCTCTCTCACCCTCCCTTTCTTTTCTCTCACCCACCCCCTTTCTTTCTCACCCCCTTATTTCTCTTTTCACCTCTCCTATTTTTCTCTCACCCCCTTTTCTCTTTCTCACCTAATTTTATTTCTCTCTCTACCCCCTTATTTCTCTTCTCACCCCCCTTATTTTTCTCACCCCCTATTTTTCTCACCCCCTTGTTTCTTTTTCACCCCTTCTCACCCCCTTATTTCTTTTTCTCACCCTCTCTCTCACCCCCTTATTTCTTTTTCTCACCCTCTCTCACCCCCCTTATTTTTCTCACCCCTCTGCTACCCCCTTATTTCTTTCTCACCCCCCTTATTTCTCTTTCTCACCCCTCTCTCACCCCCCCCCTACCTCCCTGTAGCGTGGCCGATCCCAGTATAGCCGGCGGGTACAGGGAGCTTTTGTTTCCTCTACCCGGCCGGACTAACAGGAAGTGCCCACTCAGTGTGCACTTCCTGTTAGTCCGGCCGGGTACAGGAGACAGCTGCTCTCTGTACCCGTCGGACCATGCTGCAGTGAGGGAGCTGACAGGAGCGCTCCCTCCTGTCAGCCTCTCCTCAGGCTGCGCCCGGGCGGTGCGGTCCGCCCTCATGGACGCACCGCCCGGGCAAAGCTGCAGCCGCCTGAGGCTCAATACAGAGCGCTCGGGCGGCTGCAGCATGGGGGGGGGCGGGGGGCTGGCCATGGCACCCCCCACCCGGCTGGCACCCGGGGCGGACCGCCCCCCCCGCCCCCCCCTTAGTACGCCACTGCTCCTACCTCACCCACTGTCAATGATGCACGACTGAATGTGGTGTGTATAGTGGAAGTGAATTAGAATGTGTGTAATGGATGTAATGTTTGTGTATATTAGATACTGTTTGTGCAGTGAATGCAGAGTGTGTGTTTGTGTAGCGGATGCAGTGTGTATAGTGAACGCAGCATGTGTTTGAGTAGTGGATGTAGTGTGTGTACAGTGATGTAGTGTGTGTTTGTGTAGTGGATGTAGTGTGTGTGTGTACTAGATGCAATGTGTTTAGTGGATGCAGTGTCTGTAGTGGATGTAGTAGTGTGTGTATTAGATGCAGTGTCTCTGTATAGTGAATGCAGAGTGTTTGAATGTGTGGTGGTTGTAGTGTGTGTACTGTGAATACAGGATGTTTGTGTAGTGGATGATGTGTGTATAGTTAATGCAGAGTGTATGTCAGTGTAGTGGATGCAGTGTGTTAGTGTAGTGAATGCAGAGTGTGTGTCATTGTAGTGGATGCAGTGTGTTAGTGTAGTGAATGCAAAGTGTGAGTCAGTGTGTAGTGGATGCAGTGTGTTAGTGCAGTGAATGCAGAGTGTGTGTCAGTGTAGTGGATGTCGTGTGTTATTGTAATGAATGCAGAGTGTGTGTTAGTGCAGTGAATGCAGAGTGTGTGTCGGTGTAGTGGATGTAGAGTGTGTGTTACTGGATGCAGAGTGTGTGTTAATGTAGTGAATGCAGAGTATGTGTCGGTGTAGTGGATGCAGTGTGTGTTAGTGTAATGAATGCAGAGTGGGTGTTAGTGTAATGAATGCAGAGTGTGTGTGTGTGTGTTAACTAGTGTATGCATGTTGTTGAAACTGAGCATTCCCCCCTCCCCTCCCTGCTTCTTACCTGGTCCAGGGAAGGGGGAGATTCCATCCCTGGTAGTCCGGTGGCATTGTGGGGCCCCCCGGCTCCCTATACTTGCAGAGGGGGCCCAGCAGACTGCAGCTGTACTTTACAGCTCTTCCCTCTCTCTAACTCCCGCGAGCATGGCGTGCGTGCCGCGCGGAGCGTTGCCATGGTAACCCATGGAAACGATCTGACGGCCTCACGTCTCGCGGGAGTTAGAGAGAGGGAAGAGCTGTAAAGTACAGCTGCAGTCTGCTGGGCCCCCTCTGCAAGTATAGGGAGCCAAGGGTCCGCGGCTGCACATATATATAGCGACTATCGCTATAAATATGTGCAGAGAGGGAATGTTGTCACCCCCTGATGGCGGCCCTGCCAATGAGCCATGATGGAGAGCAACAGAGGGAAGGGCAACAGAGAGGAGGGAGAGCCTGAACCAGACTCCCATCAGCCAGGTGCCATTGGACCCCAGGGAAGCCACCCTACTAAACAAAAAATGTATGGAAGCAGTGGAGTAGCTAAACATATTTAAATTGTTGTCTGTGTGTGTATGTGTTATGTGTGTGTCAGTGTGTGTATATGTGTGTGTGTCAGTGTAGGTCTTTACATGTGCATACATCCCAGCAATCAAACGCAAACTCTACATACAAACACATTTAAAAATGCTAAACTCATGTACACAAATGCTTTCAAATGCCAAAGCTATTTATTTATAAAATATATATTTTTTTAATATTTTACCAGGAAAGATACATCGAGATTTCTCTTGTTTTCAAGTATATCCTGGGTGCACAAAACATTGCATTGATACATTATGGTACAATAAAATACAAAAACAATATTAATATTAATACACAATATATACAAAATGTAACATAGAACAGGTAGGGAATATATATAATCAACCATGACACATGCATTTTGTTTTGAGGTATGTAGAGAGGGATCTCTTAAAGGACTTTAGGCTTGGGGAAGATTTTAAAGTGTGTGGGAGGTCGTTCCACAATTGTGGCGCTCTGTAGGAGAATTGTATACAAAAATACATACATAGATTCAAACACACAAAACATGCTTAAAGTCATCACCAGCTATTTTTTCTATTGCATTAAAAAGTGTTTATTCATAAAAAAAAAAAATGTAATGCTCTTTATCAACAAATAATATAATCTTGGCATGTGTTGAATTTGCCTTACTACTAGAGGGACAATGTGGATTGGGGCTGGGGGTGTGTGATACAGTAGAGGGAGGCACAAAATGTAATTCTGCCCCGGGTGACCGTAACTCTGGTTATGCCACTGCCTGTCTAAATTGATGCAGGGTGTTTTTTTTACGTGTTTGCCTATTAAACCTGTGACTCTCTGACCAAAATTCAATTTCTCCTTTTTTGTCCCCAGGTGAAAATGTTTGTATGTGGGTGGGGTAAATTAGGGTGTAGAGGAGGCAGAGATAAAAGGAAAACTGTCCCGGAAATCATTATGGAAAGCTACACTTGACATCAAGGGAGCGCAAGAACGTACACCCAATACAAATATTGAAATGTACTTGACTTTTTTTTAAAGCCTGTAAAGTAAAATTTAATTATTTACTAACACTAACATATCAGCGGTCTGTTAATTAGATTTGGCAAATAATGCATATTTCACGGTACCATTTTGTTTTTTTACAGCCCGTCGACATACATTACTGTGCAGTATAGTTATATTCTATCACATGAGCTGTTACCCGATAAGCACTCACAGCAAGGAATCCCTGCAATAGGCCTTTTGTTTGGCATTCTCCACATTTACGAGCAGGAAGTGTTATTTCCCATCCTCTAGATTGCTGCAGTGAAGGGCCCTACAGCTTAACAGAAACCTGTCATGAAATTAGCCAGACACCAGCTGAACTGTGATAAAAATAGAACTTTAAATTAACTCTACACTGCTGAGTCACAGAGGATTCCCTGTAGTCTAGGAATGCACAGATGATGTCACTATAGAGTCCTCTATGTGTACATGCTCTAAGTCACATACACACTGCATTCTTTATTGCACTGACAACTATATGAATAGAGATATGGCTGTTTGGCAAAGCCTTACACTATCTATGCCAGTACTTACTGCTTCCACTCTCTTTATCACTGTTTGTCTTTATGTTTATTTTTCTATTCAGTATCCAGTAGCAAAAAAGCAGGATTTGCCATTTTTGCACAATATAATCACAGACAGATAACAGAGGAAGTGAAAGCGGCAATGTCTCCGTCTGGGAACTTTGCACATTGGGACATCGCCCCTGGGGGTTAGGTAAAGGTGAGATTTACTTACCTGAATCTATCCCTCGCAGACACAGCAGGCAAAAAGGACGACTTTAGGGGAACACCCAGAACATGCATTTCTCAGCAGTGATGCATGTGTAAAAACCAAGATACATATTAAGGGATGCACACACAAGAAAATACATAATAATACACTAGAGATAACGTGAACAGGAAATAATATTCCGTTCACATGTGTAGCCGCAACGCCAAATTATCTCAGAAATGCCAAATAATATTAGATTGTACTTGTGAGTCATTCCATCGTTAAATAAACAGGATTCTTGCCATGGTGCTGGCCTTTTCCCAATTATGGATAATGTGTCACAATAGGTGCATGCAGCTCCGCACACATATAATCCCAAATAATCCACAGAAAAATGATGTATATGAAAAGAGTGCACATTTATTGCTAAAAACATATGCATACCAAAAAGTAATGGTATGCTGTCACTGCACCTCTCATAGATGCTAAAGATAGTACAGGCATATCACATTAAAACATTGTAGTACACTGAGATGACACAAATTTACCAGCAAAAGAGAAGAAAAAAAATGTTTGGAATATATCAGTTTGCCCTACTACCTGCAACTGACAGACAGGGGAGAGACCACCCAGAAGACTACCCCGAAAAAGAGTGTTGAAGCCCTGGAAGTGTTTTGTACCTTCCCTAGTGCTTTCTCAGATTCAGAAAGCTGAGAAAGCACCAACGAAGGTGCGAAACGCGTCCAGGGCTTTCACATTCTTTTTTGAGGTAGTCTTCTGGGTGGTCTCTCCCCTTTTTGGTGGATGAAACGCGTTGGATTACAACATTGGGGACTTGCTTGCTGTACTCTTATCTCCACCTTGCAGTGGATTACATGCTGTTTTTACATGGACCTTTTGTAAGTGCATTTTGTAATAAATCTTTGAAGTTTTAATTTCATCTGCACTATTATTTGGTTTCTTTATTTTACAAGTGCTAAAGAAGACTTTTTCCATATTACTCTGAAGACCACTTCTGATTAAGGATGATGGGCCTGATATTCACTTATATTTTGTGAGTTTAACATATACATCTTGCCTGCCTTTATATTCATGCTTTTGTCACACTATGTGCGATTTGTATATCTTTTTGTAGATATTGCCCACCCCACTGTTATATTATAAGGTTGTATATTTCTATTTACACCTTAGAAGTGATCACTTCACCCTTTTGCATTCCTACTTATCTGTTTTGTTTTACTATTGTGTCGCAATGCATGTGTATATTTCTATATGTTTTATCATTCAAACACCAACACTTTAAAGAAATACACAACTTCATTCAAATACCAACACTACATACAAACCCACCACTGCATTCAAATGACAACAGATCATACAAATGCACTTCTACATTCAACCACACATACTCCATACAAAAATATGCTTAGATTCAAATACGCAAACACTTCTCGCAAATACAGTTCTGCAAGCATGGGCAAACGGTGGATCCCCAGCTGGCAAAGCATTGTGGTAGTTGCACACCTACCTTTCGGCCACCCTTGCCCAAAAAAATTATTGCACCAGCACCCTCTCTACATCTCCACATAGTTCCACTACAGATGGAGAAAGAATACTTACATTGAAAAAGCATTAGCACAGAATCTATGCCAAAAGCTCACTTAGAGGTGAGAGTAAGAGAACCCTCCTATGGGCATTTGATATCATATATTCTATGTCACAGCAACTATAGCACATGTTTTAGATGCTGTAAGCATTTTTAGAGTACATATTGCAATTTACTAGAGTAAAATATGTTTTGATATATTGTGCATCACTTGCATATCTTAAGTTGGGCATAGAGAAAGCCTGCCAGTAATTCTGAGTAATCATAGCTCAAAAGTTTTCCCAGAATCCCCAGCTTGACATGCAAATGAGCACAGGCATTACATTTCAGACATCATTCTGTATTTATGTAGATATCCTTAACAATGGACACTATTTTAAACACAGCATTTTTAAATCAAAGTTTTGATCCAAAACGAGCAGAGACCAGAAACCAGCCATGGACTGGGTTTGTTTGTTTTGGTGGGGGGGGTTCATTTTTAGTGTCTATTAATCTTGCAATATAGTAAAGTGACAAGGTAGTTAAATATTACTGGCGTAATGATTAACACCAACGTAGGTCATTCAGTACAGTGACCTTTTTGACCTGGGGATGGGGCATAGGGAGTCCTTTGCCTGCTTGTGCGTCACTAAGAGATTAAAATATGTATAATAAAGTATTATTTATTTTATGTCACGTATGCACCTGGATATTACTCAGGCAAGTCTAGTGAATCAAGACAGGCCAAGTAAAAATGGAAGTCACAACATGTGTTTGGTCTCACATCTGTAGATGAGGAAGAATGACTGCTTATGACTCAAATTATAAGTGTCTTTATATAGACTTTTTATATATTTAATTGAACTTGAACATTTATTGAAAGCTACACCTAATTTCCTCACCTTAGTGTCAGATCTCGTTAATGAAGCAAAATTCCAGTATCTAGAGTCAACCCTCCCCAATAGATTATAAACTGCTACAGAAGCAAGTGTCAAAAAGTGAACATTAGTGCAATTTTGCAACTTATCCTGGAATGAGGTGTGCAATGAGTAAGTGTCAACATTCCTTTAAACATGTCAAAGCTTAAAGGACCACTATAGGCACCCAGACCGCTACAGCCGCTTCCGCTCTTCTCACTGTGATTTTCACAGTGAGAAGATGCCAGAGTCCATAGGAAAGCATTGAGAATGCTTTCCTATGGATTGGCTGAATGCGCGCGCGGCTCTTGCCGCACATGCGCATTCAGCCAATAATGGGAATGGAGTAGGAGAGTCCCCAGCGTCGACAGAGCCCAGCGCTGGAGAAAGGTAAGTGTTTAACCCCTTCCTCACCCTAGAGCCTGGTGGGAGTGGGACCCTGAGGGTGGGGGCACCCTCAGGGCACTATAGTGCCAGGAAAACAAATATGTTTTCCTGGCACTATAGTGGTCCTTTAATATCGCATGCAGAAAATAAATCGCCTTTTAAGTATGTAGTGCACTTTCCATTTTTTTATTGATAAATAGCTTAGTTGTAAGAAAAATACATTCCATTTGTTCATTCTACAAGACATATGCTGTGCCAGGAAATGTATAAATTCAGTCTTATTAGGGTTTGGAGTTTGCAGTCTATTTATTACATCTATGCAGAATCCCATTTCGCTGACAAATAACGTTGTCACCTCAACAGGTTTTTTATGAATGTCCTGTAACTTAGAGTGATTCTCCTGTCTCTCTAAGCTTGTAGGCTTGGCCCGGTTGTTATCACGTCTTGCACGTCCATATGCAGCAGATAATTTCAAAACCGTTGCTTACATCAAGCACCATAGAGAACTGCTGGTTTCTTCTGCCATGAGAGATGAATTAAAGATCCTCTGTTGGGCAGACTTTCATAAATATCAAAATCACCCTCTCTGCTATTCGTATTCTGCTGGTGGACAACTGTAAGGTGAACTTCTTCAGACACTAGCAGTTCCATTTGGGTGTGTGGAGTCCCTATTATTATCTATTTGCTCAAATAGTCCACCATTGCTCAGACTGGATATAGAACAATGACTACAATCTACTGAACTGAACCATAAGGAGCAAAGACTCAAAACAATGCATTGCTTATAGATTGCTCCATGAAATTTCCAATTAACCAATCTCTTTCCTCCAATAGTTATGATCCCTTAATTTGTAGTCAAGATTAATCAGAAACCAGCATTAGACATTTCACACTCAACTTTCCAGCACTAACTAGTTGGATTTGGTACACTGCTCTTGCAAAGAAATTAAGATGGATTCTTCTTCGGTATCCAGGTCATTTCCTACAAGATTACTTTATTAGTCCCAGGCTACAGGGATTGTTTTTGACAGTATGATACTCAGATGTAATGTTACACAAAGAGTTGTTACACAAGGCTCAACAATAATTTCAGACTAAAAATCTTGTCTCTGCAGCATCTATCACAAGGTTTGGCAGACATGCCTTATTTGTGTTCCTCTCATGGTTACCCCTCGAGGTATTTCCACATCCCAAGAGTTTTGGAATTTTTACAATGTGGGTTACATATTAGCTAGTCCTCTGAAGGAATTTCAGCTCCCTCAATAATGTAAACATGCACAATTAAAACCAATATATCTCTATTTATATTACAGAACATTCACCATTAGTTATCAAATTTTCAATTAAAATATAATGCATTTACATAAACTATTATCAAGCCAACATGCACAGCACAAACATAAACCACTAAATCATAACATTCCATAGTAATATAAAAATAATAATAAATGAATTAGCAAAATATACAATTGTATATGCCACAAATGATTTTTTTGTTTGTTTGTTTGTTTGTTCGTATTTATCTTTTGTACTAGCCCACAAGAATTACTAGTCCAAAGGTATTTTCTTCCCTTCACATTTTTTTTTGTTCTTTATATGGCACACCTTTATATTACATTTTGGATTTTTCATTACTGCATATGATGTCTACATGCACTGACATAACATCCTATTATATTTTGTCTGAAACTCCCTTAGAGTGCACACTTTAAACTTTACAGTTTAGTACAAGCATGGTTCACTACCACTGCAGAAGTTGTAAATTGCATTCTAAGTGTCAGTAGAATATTCAAACCACTGAAACATGTCAATCTCAGGATGGGTCAGTCCATTGTTCCCCATTCCAAAAGCAGGTGGTTCCTGTAGACTGATTCTAAATGTGCTGTTTCTGAATGTTTTCATCAAGAGAAAAAGGTTTAGGATGGAAAGTTTATCAGATCTTCCAGGCTTAGTAGAGAAGAAAAAAAAATCTGCATAAAGTTAAACCTAAAAGATGCCTTCGATTCAGTTCACATAGCCAAGAAACACAGCTGTTTCCTCAGGTTTCTGTAGAAAGGAAAGATTTGGCAGTGTACTGTTATAGTATTCTCCAGAATAATGAAATCATGTATAGCCAATGTCAGACTAAGGGGCTTCATGTGTCTGTACTATCTAGATGACATTCTGCTGATGAATCCACATGTGGAAGTTCTTGCATCTCGGAGGAACTTTCTCATTTCCCTTCTACAAGACCTAGGTTTTGTAATGAATTTACAGAAATCAGTCCTAGTATTCAGAGTATTCTTTTTCAGGGTTTGTACTGAACACCAGGACCAAGAAGTTCAGAGAGGAGTTGAGGACTACTCTGTTAAGAAGCCCTCTATCTTGTCCCCTGTTAGAGCAGCCATTTACGGTAGCTCTAACGTCAGATGCCTCAAACCACAGGTGGGGTGTGTTTACAGCCCAAAACGCAATTAAAGGAATTTGGTCAGACCAAGAGAGACTCCTTCATATAAATATTTTGGAGTTGAAAGCAATAAAGTTAGTGCTCCAGGGCTTAGTTCCACTAAAACAGGCATCGGAGTCAGAAAAAGTCCAATCGGACAAAAGGACAGCAGTGGCTTAAATAAACCACAGAAGGGGCACAAGATCAAGAGGCTTTGGTCTTGGGCCTTAGCAAACAAAGTTTGGGTTTTTGCAGAACACGTTCTGGGAGAGGTGAATGAGCTTGCAGATTTTCTTTCTAGCCAGAGTTTGTCTCTGGCAACAGTTCAATTAAAGATTGCTCTATACTAATGGATAGAAAGCAATTTTGGCCAGGGACAAATAAATCTGTTTGCATCCCAGAATTTAGCACAGACTTCTAGGTTTGGACAAAGGGGGCTTGGAAAATGGATGCAATGTCTTTCTAGTGGACAGATGTTCCAGCCCATTACGCTTTTCCCAATCCATCGTTTTTTGTTTTTTTTACATTATTTTTGTAGCGCATAGATATACAAGCTTACATGAATATTTTAGCAGAGATGTATACAGTTATGATGGTTAGAGATGTAGCTTAAAACATCAAAAATACTTCACTTTTTTTAATTATAAAGTAAGTTAAACTAATGCGAGTCAGGATTTGCAAAAGCAGTTATTTGACTACACATAAGAAATACATAAGAAACGTACAAAGATAGATCCACCAAGAAGCTCATTAACTGGGCTCAAGTTGCTAACTATGACAGATAAAATAAAATAAATAAAGGAACATAGGAGAATAAAAATCTTAGTTAGAACATTAAACGGCTGTTATATAGTAGTGTAGACATTAGCAGGCAATCTATTTAGAGCTTCCTACTATGCCGTCACATCCGTCACATCCAGGCAAAGTCCAGACCAATGTAAGGAGTAGCATGCATGAGTCTCCCCAGATGCTGTACTGCGCCGCATCCTTCCAGCCTCAGTGTGTGGTCGGCGCACAGTTAGTCAGACCTTCTTGGTTCCTCATTTGGGAGGGAGTCTCTGTGCTAAGACTCTGCCCCTACCACAGTGTCAAACAGTGTAGATTTCTTTCTTCACTTCTGCAAGTTCCCCCAGAGCTGCTGGCAAATGGCATAAAAAGCCCTCCAAAATGCTGCTTCCAACATTCTGGCCGAAACTTGTGCCTCTTGGTTCACAGCTATGCTACCGTCAGGGATGTATTGTGCGCGAGGCAAACAAGGCATTTGCCTAGGGTGGCATTTTCAGGGGGGCAGCAAAAAAACACCGCCCTAAGTGCTCAGTCAAGTGCCTTGTTTGCCTCATGTCTTGGGGAGGCCAAGTGGTTGTCGGCCACCCTTGGATCCTGCCGAGGCATTTAGCTGGCTCAAAGTTTAGACAGGGGGCGCCCTTGTATGATGCCAGGCAGGGCCGCCATCAGGGGGTGACAACCATAACGGTTGTCACGGGCCCGGCGGCCCTGGGGGGCCCGGCTGCCCGGGCCCCACATGTGGGGACCATCGGGTGGCCCACACACTTAGGGCCACCCGATGGGCCCTATATCTTCAGTGGCCCGGTCAGCGCTGTGGCCGCGACCGGGCCCCTTTAAAAAAAAAAAAAAAAGCCGCAAGTGCTGCTGGGAGGAAGTGGTCACTTCCTCCCAGCCCACTCCGCGCGGGAGGAGCGCGCGCCGGTGAAGAGGGAGAGCCAGGCAGTGAAGAGAGAGCCGCGCCGACTCCCATCATCCCCAGCCACCCTCCTGCAAAGAAAAGGTAAGAAACAGGAGGGTGGCTGGAAAATGAGCTGTGTGTGTCTGTATGCATGTCTGTCTGTAGGCATGCATGTATGTCTGTCTGTGTATGTATGTCTGTCTCTGTATGTATGTCTGTCTGTCTGTATGTCTGTCTCTGTATGTTTGTCTGTCTGTCTGTCTGTGTGTATGTCTGTGTGTATGTCTATGTATGTATGTCTGTATGTATGTCTCTATGTCTGTCTGTAGGCATGCATGTATGTCTATGTATGTATGTCTGTCTATGTATGTATGTCTGTCTCTGTATGTATATCTGTCTGTCTGTATGTATGTATGTCTGTCTCTGTATGTATATCTGCCTGTCTGTATGTATGTATGTCTGTGTGTGTGTCTGTGTGTATGTCTATGTTTGTCTGACTGTATGCATGCATGTATGTCTATGTATGTATGTCTGTATGCATGCATGTATGTCTATGGATGTATGTATATCTGTCTGTATGTATGTCTATGTATATATATGTATGTCTGTATGTCATCATATATGTATGTTTGTATGTCAGTATGAATGTATGCCTGCATATCATTATGAACGTATGTCTGTGTGTATATGTGTATGGATGTCTGTATGCATGGATGTCTGTATATATGCATGTATGTCAGTCTGAATGTATGTATGTATGTATGTATGTCTGTATGCCATTATGAATGTATGTCTGTTTATGTCTGTATGCCATTATGAATGTATGTGTGTATGGATGACAGTGTCTGTATGTCTGTCAGTATGTCTCTGTGTGTGTATGTATGTATGTCGGTGTCTGTATGTATGTATGTATGTGTCTTTATGTCCTCATGCATGTGTGTCTGTATGTATGTTAGTATGTGTCTGTCTGTCACTATGTATGCCTGTGTGTATGTCTCAGTATGTATGCCTGTATGCGTGTATGTCTGTTTCAGTATGTGTGTCTGTTAGTATGTATCTCTGTCTTTTTGTATCAGTGTGTGTGTTTGTGTCTGTGTGTATATTCCTGTGGGCGGTATTTGAAGGCGGACCCAGTGGGCGGTATTTGGAGGCGGGCCCCAGGGGGCCCAGACCCTGAGCTGAGTTAGGGGCCCCAAAATTTCTGGTGGCGGCCCTGATGCCAGGAGCCGGAATATGACATCACTCCGGCCCCGGCGGTGCGCAAGGGAGCAGGAAGTGCTCAGCTCCCTTCAGACAGATAGAGACCTCGACCGATAGACAGACCACCTACACAGTCACCCACCCAGACACCTCCCCACCGGGAACATCCGCTGCTGGGACCAGGACCCCCTGCCCGCCCGCTCCTGCCGGTTCTGGGACCCCTCGAGCAGTCATGGGATGTACCCTGAGCACGGAGGAGAGAGCTGCGATGGAGAGAACCAAACAGACCTGCTACTGGGTGAGCTACCTCCATCTACTCTACTGCTTCCTAATCTGCCCCAGCTACCCCCCAACTACTCCACTGCCCCCTAATCTGCCCCAGCTACCCCCCAACTACTCCACTGCCCCCTAATTCGGCCCTTGCAGAAGCACCTTCATCTAATTTCCACACCCCAAATCTGCCCCAGCTACCCCCCATCTACTCTATTGCCCCCAAATCTTCCCCAGCTACCCCCTATCTACTCTACTGGCCCCAAATCTACCCCAGCTACCCCCATCTACTCTACTGCCCCATATGTGCCCCAGCTACCCCAATCTTCTCTACTGCCCATTATGTGCCCCAGCTTCCCCATCTACTCTACTGCCCCATATGTGCCCCAGCTACCCCATCTCCTCTACTGCCCCATATGTGCCCCAGCTACCCCATCTACTCTACTTGCCCCCTGAATCTGCCCCAGCTACCCCCATCTACTCTACTGGCCCCAAATCTACCCCAGCTAGCCCCATCTACTCTACTGCCCCATATGTGCCCCAGCTTCCCCATCTACTCTACTGCCCCATATGTGCCCAGCTACCCCATCTCCTCTACTGCCCCCAAATCCGCCCCAGCTACCCCATCTACTCTACTGCCCCCAAATCTGCCCCAGCTACCTCCCATCTACTATACTGCCCCATCTACTATTCTGCCCCCAAATCTGCACATCTGCTTTACAGCCCTCCAACCTGCCCATATACCACAATCTGCCCTACTGCACCCTATTCTGTTCATATACCCCATTCTTACGGGATCTGCCCGTTGCAGCCGGGGTACATACTCCCTTAATCTTTTTTTAATCAGGGACATTCATTTTCTCCTCCCTCCCCACCTCCTCTCAAATGCCTTACTGGGGTTTACGAATCATCCCGGGCATGCATCATCAGCACCCCTTATCTACCATACCAGGGTATAGTAATAATCTGCTCTTACAGACAGCTAATGATTACCCAGTACTGTGTGGGGCATATCACTTGTCAAACAGCACAATGAGCCTGGGTGTCTAATTACTGGGTGCAAATTGGCATTCACTTATAACCCACGTAATAGAGATAACAGCCCTATGCTATACGCCATATTGTAGAACTGTCAAGATTGTCAGACTGAAGTTGAAAAAGATGTATATACCTCAGTGTGTGTGTGTGTGTGTGTCTGTCTGTCAGTGAGTGTATGTGAGTGTCTGTCAGTGAGTGTCTGTCTGTGAGTGTGTCTGTGAGTGTCAGTGTGTGTGTGTGTCATTTAGGGAGTGCGTATGTCAGTGTGTGTGTAGCTGTCAGTGTGTTTGTGAGTGAATGTGTGTGTCTGTCAAATTAGTGAGGATATTCATGTCAGTGTGTGTATGTCAGTGAGTGTGTGTGTGTCAGTGTGTGTGTGTCTGTCATTGAAAGTGTGGGTTGTTTAAACAGTGTGCATGCCAATGACTGTATGCGTGCGCCAATAACTATGTATCTGTCAGTGAGTGTATGTCAGTGCATGTGTCAATGAGGGCGTGCGTCTGTCATTCAAAAAAGTGGCCTTGACACGAAGTGGTGGGGCAAATTTAGATTAGGGGGGTGCCTGAATTTAGTCGTGCCTAGGGCAGCACAAATCCAAGATACACCACTGGCTACCGTCAGCCATTTTGAGAGGACCACAAGGTAGCTGTCTGTTACAGGATGAGCCCAGGAGCAGTGCAAAGGTAAGTAGAGTCTTGCTTGGTGGGGACTGGGATAACCCCTAATGGCCCACAGGGGTGGAGTAAGGGGGTTTGCATCTGCAAGATAGCCTGTTAAGTCATCGAAGGGATACACCAAGCTCCAACAGCTTTGAGGACACAGCCACACAATAACAGGAGTAGTTGGCCTCAGAGACTGCTCCAACATTGCCCATGAAGTGCCAATGTTTGGTATCAGTAGCAGAAAGTTGAGTAATAGCGTAAGTGTGTCCCATAATAATCTATAGAAATCAAAATTTGTCTGGAGTTCGTGTCTGCTGAGTCCATTCTGTATGGCGGTCAAGTCCCGCCCCCCTTCTCACTCCATAATTACTGATGAACGTGCTGGAGAAGATCTACAGAGACAGGGTGCAGAATTTAGTTCTAGTTTACCCAATCTGGACCTCTGGTATCCCTTGATCCATTAGTTAGCCAAGGGAGCCAAGATCCCATTGGTCTTGACTGCGGAGTGCTTTCAGGGAACCTGCAATCTTTTGCTCAAGCTTCCGCAGCCGATGTGGGTTGCAGCCTTGGTAGGCTGTTAACAAATCCCATTTTATCGGATCAGGTGAAATTATGAATTAATCTTTAAGACGTAGGATGAGTGAAAGATAAAGTAAAGTAACATGATTGAGGAATTTAAACTATGGGAGATTTCTTTTTATGCTACTTCTCATGGGTCTAACATCATTCCCTTATCTTTAAAAAACATTACTCTTAAATCTCATCCTGGGTTACCAGTCAGTAGCATCAAGGCCTATGGGTCTGCAATAAATTTTCTTATCCCTAACCTTACTCAAGATGTTGTGTATTTGAGATTATTAAAAGAGCTATCAGTTTGTTGTCCATATACTCCTCATTACACATTTACTTGGGAAGTGGACCTCTTATTACATTTCCTTAATTCCTTGAATAATATTAAGATTGATTATGATGGACTTTCGATTACGATTGATTTACGATTGTCTCTGGCCATGGCAGCTAGAGGAGCTAAGTTAATTTAAATTCATATTTCAGAACTGTGACTGTCTCAAACCCGGGAGGGTTCCATATTATTCTAAAAGGGAGACAAAAAACTTCCCATATTTCCCCAGGTCTGGTGGAATTGGGTTTGGTTCAGGATCCTTCAGAACCAGGCTTAAGTTTAGTCAGTCTGTAACAATCTTACCTTGACCTATCTGCTGCTATCAGTTACTGCTATCAGTTACTTATTTATAACTCAAGGAAACCCTTTCATCAAGCCAAAGTTAAAACAATTAGAGGTTTAATTACTTACTGGTTACTTCCACTATGTCTTTGACTGGTATTGATGTTTCCGTGTGAAAAGGTCAGTCTATTAGGGGTGCCTTGGCTACTAAAACAGCAGCAAAGGGCCTTTCCCTTCCTATTATTTTGAAAGCTAAAAGGTGGTCGTCCAGTTAGACCTGTTAGATTTTACTTGAGGCCATTTGACATTGTACGCCTTTAGTTTCTCCGGACCACCTCTAGGTGTGTGCTATTCTACCCACTAGATTTGCTAGGTGGTTATTAGAGTTGAGCGGACACCTGGATGTTCGGGTTCGGCCTAACTTCGGCAAAAAGTTCGAGTTCGGGACTTGAACTTGACCCCGAACCCTATTGAAGTTAATGGGGACCCAAGGTTTTGGGCACTAAAATGGCCCCCGCCCCTGCGCGGCGGGTGGGGGCCCTACATAACAATGAGGGGGGGACCTACTGTCCTCTCCCCTGGCCCCCACCCCTGAGCAGCGGGTGGGGGTCCTAAAAAAGAATGAGGGGGGACCTGCTGTCCTCCCCACTGGCCCCAACCCCTGCGCGGCAGGTGGGGGTCCTACATAACAATGAGGGGGGGACCTACTGTCCTCCCCCCCGGCCGCCACCCCTGCGCGGCGGGTGGGGGCCCTACATAACATTGAGGTACATAACAATCAATCCAATCAGAGTGCTCTGTCTCATTTTACACAGCATGGGAAAGTTCCAAAGAAGTTCCACTGCGCAGGGGTGGGGGCCGGGGGAGAGGACAGTAGGTCCCCCCTCATTGTTATGTAGGGCCCCCACCCGCCGCGCAGGGTTGGGGGCCAGGGGGGGAGGACAGTAGGTCCCACCCCTCATTGTTATTTAGGATACCCACCTGCCGCGCAGGGGTGGGAGCTGGGGGGGGTGGGGGCTTTGGGGGACCCCAATAAGGAGAGGGGACTGGGGGGGGACAGTAGGTCCCCCATCATTGTTATGTAGGGCTGAACACCAAACTCGAACCCGAACTGTTACTGAAATGGGTCAAAAAAATCTTAATGTTCGGGTTCGCTCAACTCTAGTGGTTATACCTCGCTGAGTTTGCAGGAATCTATAATCTGCAAACGTCTTTTGTCCTAGGGATGAGCATAACCACTTAGCAATAGCACCTTTCTCACCCTTCCCTTGTATAAGGGCTTTGTCTGGTGATAGTTTGCTTTTTTCTAGATGGTAATTTTATCTTGTGTTTTTATTCGGTCCTTTTCTAATCTTCTTCTGTTTTTAACAGATTACATCCATACTCCCAGGCAGGACCAACAATCCAAGGACCCACCAAAGTAGGAAGATTGGAAGCTAACCATATCTTCTTCAAGATGGAATTCATATGTGCTCTTTGCATAAATGAATCAGCTGACAAAGACTTGCTACAACATCTTGTTTTTAATTTTGCAGAAGTTTCTTTTGTTGCAATTTATTACGTAGCAGTTTCGGTGGGGTTTTTTTTTGTTTTTTTGTTTACATGTTTTCAGGCCTATACATTGTTTCTTTGTTATCTGTTTGGCTGTGTGTAGAATTCATGTCTTCATGTTCCTCATATGTTTCTTGTAAGTTATTAAATATATTCTTGTTTTACCTTTCCTATGTATAGTACTGGGTTCTTAAATTCTTTTACATATTTTTAGGTGTACTTCAGTTTCTCTAACCTTGTACGCTATTATTAAATATATATGTATATATTTGTAGCCTTGTTAATGTGTTCTATATACTCAGTGCTTTGCTATGTGGTTATGCTCATCCCTAAGACAACGAAAGTTTGCAGATTAAGGTTCCTGCAAACTCTTTTTGTATCTCTCAATTTATCCTTGTTTTTATTGTTTTAAAATTCACTTTAGTTTTTATAGTTATACATAGGGACTATTTTTTCTTATTGGGAGTGTGATCTTTGGCAAATTTTGGCAATGGGCAGAGGTTAAGCAACATTCCATATCAGTTGCTAAGCTACCCACAATCCGCTAGTCGAAAGAATCCCACCGAAGGGCTAGCGGCAGACTTCATGGACGGTGGAGAACAGGTAATGACATCTTGTACAATGAATAAAAGATATGAAATATAAATGCAGCAGGTAGTGTATGAATGTAATCATTAAGATACATGGGTCATAAGCAAAGGAAAACTGAAAGAAAGGGGGGGAAAAAACATGACAGAAGCTTTCAATTCCTAATTGTAGAAGTCAAAGAAAAAAGACACAGAGTACACAATTTTGAAAAGAGAAAATCACGAGATTGTAAATCATAAGACCATCAATGTGAATTGGCCAAAAGATAATGGTGCATTGCAAAAACAAGAAGAGTCAATAACAGGCCAAAGATCAGGCTATCAGAAAGCAACAGAACATGAATCAGCCAAATGTCAAAATTAAACAAATATGATGCCAACAGCACAACACGTGGCATTTTTTGGGGGCTAATTTAAATACGAACATGAAGAAAATGTTTGCATGAGTGCAGGATGTGTAGTGTGTGTATATCTGGGGGTATAAAGTGTTGTATGTGTAATTATGTGCAGGGCATATTGAGTATCTATAGGGGTTAGGATAGTGGCTTAAACAATGAATCCAATAATTTTTTTTAAAAATCACATTTACTCCCCCCCTCCCAATATTACCTTGCAGGGGAAAGGAGGGCACACTGATCCCTGGGGCTCCAGTGGGCTCGTTATTTTTTCTATATTTACCCTCACACATACAGCACCCTCCCACACACAGCACACAAACAGCACCCTCCCACATACAGCACCCTCACACACAGCACACAAACAGTACCCTCACACATACAGCACCCTCACACAGCACACTAACAGGACCCTAACAAATACACACACACAAACACCCTCACAGACAGCACACAAACAGCACCCTCACACACAGCACATTAACAGCACCCTCACAAAGACACACACAAACACCCTCACCCACATAGCACACTACCAGCACCCTGACACACATCACACTAACAGCACCCTGACACACAGCACCCTTACACACACACACACACACACAGCACCCTTACACAGCACACAAACAGCACACACACACACACATACACACATACACACATACACACATACAGCAGTGTATGCATGTGTGTGTATAAATATGTATATATATATATATGTATATATATATCATCCATACATACATACATACGTATACACGCTGCGTGTGTTTGTGCTTTAGGGTGCACACTCTAATGCAATAGGCTGCGCATGCCTATAGATACACATCTAATTTTTATTTATGTTTTTTAGCTGTTAGGTTCCCCCTCCCCCCACGGCTTTATAACACAGCCCACAAAAACCTCACTAAAAAACACAAAACAACTGCAATTAATAGACCCAATACACAGTACATCAAGGCGCAGTTGAAAAGATTTTCAACTTTTGTTTTGTTTTCTTTTTCAGCATATAGCTGTAGTGGTTATTTTGGAGTGTTCATTTTAAGAGTTCTGAACACCCTGGTTGGCAGCCCTGGTACGGCTTCTGCTGTCGCTCAATCTCAAGAAATTAGATTGTTCTTAGCACACTTAACTTTGTAGTGATGTAAAGTGATTGTGGTGCTTAGACTTGCCTTTTAAATTGGCTGTTTTGGTATCATTTGGACACAATAAGCCACTCAGCTTTTCTGTGCTGATCATGCCAAATATTACAATTATGCAAGTGTCACAAATACTTTGTGAAGTGTAATTGAACAGTCTGTATTCTTTCAACGTCTTTAAGGATATTACCTTGTATCAGCTGTAGCTGTGAGTCATGCATGCAGTAATTTGACACTGTACAGCATGTGACAGAGGTACAGTGATTCAAAAGAAGAGATTGCGTATACAGAGGATGTGACAATCTAGTCATATGAGCTTTTCCACCTGTAAAAGTACTGTTTAACCAGCACACCTGGAAAAATAAAATAATACAAAGTAAAGCAGCGTTGACATCATTCTTCCCGCTTGTTATTGTGCCTACACATTCCAGCATTCTTTCCCTTCTGATATAACTGTAACTTTTTAATGAGCTGATTCTACAGATTACTGTAAATTGTTTATAATATTATCAAAAGACAATGGCATAGAAATGAAAGTCTGCCCCAGGTGACAGACAGCAGGGGTGTGTAGCAGTGCACTCCCCTCCTGCCTTTGTAGGCGCTGGTCTACCAGCACGTGCTTGCGGGGATGCAGCATGGCAGGTACCTGCCATATTATATTGCAGTGCTGTTCGGACACGAGGTGGCTGCTGGGATCTCAGTGTAATATTTTCCCAGCTCCCTCATGTGCCCTGTACTGTTGCTGGAGCTATGACGTCACCCCAGAACCGGCAGAGAGCGGGACAATCGGTACAGATACAGATTGGAGTAGTTCCCCATTGGACACCAGGATTGAGGTTTTACTCCAGCTCTCCCTTTTAAGGTAAAAACAGGGAGGCTATGTCAATCCCGGTGTTAAAAAAAAAAATACACTAAAAATGTGTGTTGAGGCGTAAGTATGTGAGTGAATATGAGTCTCTGTATACATGAATGTGTGCGTATGTTTGAGCCTGTCAGTGTACATAAAAGTGTGTTTGTGTGTATTAATGTGTGTGTATCAGTTTGTGTATATTTACACTGTAGCACCATCCATGCTTCTCCAATAGTAGAGTGCATTTGATGGGGTCAGCTGGGAAATCAGATATCCACTAACCAGATGGTCACTGAGAGAGGCCGAGTGTTCTGCTTTTCATGTAGTCTCAGAAACGCTAAGCTCTGCCAACAGCTAAAGCCCAGCCACTCTGCTGTTGCTCAGCTAGTGCTGAAGTGGACTTATACATTAACCTGTCCCACTTATTACTGCCCGAAGTTGGATGGGCTAAAGCGAAGGTTTACTTTTGCATTATTCTAACTGCAGCAGAGGAGCCAAGGTGCAGATACCAGAGGAGCCCTGTTTTTTTGTCAAAATAGGTTTCCCACAAACTGCTACCACTAGTATCTGAACTCCTGGAAAACTAGTTTAACCAAAATCTTGTCCTCCAACCTTCTGCTTGATGTCCTGCAATCTGACTTCCTTCACCAACACTCAACTTAAACTGCCCTCACCAAGGTTTCTAATGACCGTCTTCCTGCTAAAAGCACCGACAATTACTCTATTCTTACTTGACCGCTCAGCTATCTTTGACCCAAATGACCCCCCTCCTTCTACAGACTCTTGGTTTGACTCAATCTGCTTGAAAATAATGGACAGAGAACAGTGCATGGTGCCTGTAGTTATCTAGTACCAAAGTCACCAAAACAGGTTATAGTGGTTATGGTATTTAAAGAGCATCTGTCTTTCTTATTAGAAGTGTAAATAAAGATGGAACCCATCTATTATAACCAAACTTTATTTATTTTCAGATGTTATTGTTCTGCTCAGAAATAAAGAAAAGATTAAGTCATGACATATTATAATTAGACTTGCAAGAAACTGTAATTCCCTGTAAATCTATTTAAAACCCCTATTTTGTTGCTCTGGATTTCATAAGACTACAGAAGAAGAAGCAGGAAAAGGCTGAATAAACAAATGAGCCAAACCAGAAAAGCAAACAGAATTCACAAATGAGTCATGTGAAAAGAAGCCACATATTTCAGTGCAATGTTTTGTAATTGTACAGAAAATACAGAAAATACATCCTTCAATACAAAAAACACCATGCAACACTGATCAACTCTAGAAATATATTGGGAAATTCAACAATAAATAAATAAGTTGAAGAAATTACTTAATTTTTGTTTCTTTTTAAAATTTACCTTTGCTATTGGACACTAACCACTGACCTCTTTTTAAAAGTAAATCTATGTCTCCCACTATACAGGGAGTGCAGAATTATTAGGCAAATGAGTATTTTGATCACATCATCCTCTTTATGCATGTTGTCTTACTCCAAGCTGTATAGGCTCGAAAGCCTACTACCAATTAAGCATATTAGGTGATGTGCATCTCTGTAATGAGAAGGGTGTGGTCTAATGACATCAACACCCTATATCAGGTGTGCATAATTATTAGGCAACTTCCTTTCCTTTGGCAAAATGGGTCAAAAGAAGGACTTGACAGGCTCAGAAAAGTCAAAAATAGTGAGATATCTTGCAGAGGGATGCAGCACTCTTAAAATTGCAAAGCTTCTGAAGCGTGATCATCGAACAATCAAGCGTTTCATTCAAAATAGTCAACAGGGTCGCAAGAAGCGTGTGGAAAAACCAAGGCGCAAAATAACTGCCCATGAACTGAGAAAAGTCAAGCGTGCAGCTGCCACGATGCCACTTGCCACCAGTTTGGCCATATTTCAGAGCTGCAACATCACTGGAGTGCCCAAAAGCACAAGGTGTGCAATACTCAGAGACATGGCCAAGGTAAGAAAGGCTGAAAGACGACCACCACTGAACAAGACACACAAGCTGAAACGTCAAGACTGGGCCAAGAAATATCTCAAGACTGATTTTTCTAAGGTTTTATGGACTGATGAAATGAGAGTGAGTCTTGATGGGCCAGATGGATGGGCCCGTGGCTGGATTGGTAAAGGGCAGAGAGCTCCAGTCCGACTCAGACGCCAGCAAGGTGGAGGTGGAGTACTGGTTTGAGCTGGTATCATCAAAGATGAGCTTGTGGGGCCTTTTCGGGTTGAGGATGGAGTCAAGCTCAACTCCCAGTCCTACTGTCAGTTCCTGGAAGACACCTTCTTCAAGCAGTGGTACAGGAAGAAGTCTGCATCCTTCAAGAAAAACATGATTTTCATGCAGGACAATGCTCCATCACACGCGTCCAAGTACTCCACAGCGTGGCTAGCAAGAAAGGGTATAAAAGAAGAAAATCTAATGACATGGCCTCCTTGTTCACCTGATCTGAACCCCATTGAGAACCTGTGGTCCATCATCAAATGTGAGATTTACAAGGAGGGAAAGCAGTACACCTCTCTGAACAGTGTCTGGGAGGCTGTGGTTGCTGCTGCACGCAATGTTGATGGTGAACAGATCAAAACACTGACAGAATCCATGGATGGCAGGCTTTTGAGTGTCCTTGCAAAGAAAGGTGGCTATATTGGTCACTGATTTGTTTTTGTTTTGTTTTTGAATGTCAGAAATGTATTTGTGAATGTTGAGATATTATATTGGTTTCACTGGTAATAATAAATAATTGAAATGGGTATATATTTGTTTTTTGTTAAGTTGCCTAATAATTATGCACAGTAATAGTCACCTGCACACACAGATATCCCCCTAACATAGCTATAACCAAAAACAAACTAAAAACTACTTCCAAAAATATTCAGCTTTGATATTAATGAGTTTTTTGGGTTCATTGAGAACATGGTTGTTGTTCAATAATAAAATTAATCCTCAAAAATACAACTTGCCTAATAATTCTGCACTCCCTGTAAGTACGATAATTCTAATCTGAGCCATTATAAAAGGTTCTCTGTCTGTTCCCAATATCGACCCTACGGTAGGGCAAAGCATTATATAATGATTTAACGCCATTAGTTGATTAGTTCAATGGTAACATTTTCTGTTTTTAACTGTAAAATCCCATTCCATGTTATCACTTACATTTGTTGCTGGCAGGTATTCACGATTCTAATATAAAGCACATTTATACAAAGAAATGTCAGTTTGAAAGCCACTAGAGACATGATCTCCGGCCATGTCATTAAGATGGATTGGCTTTGTGCTTAGAGTGTCTCTTTAATAGAATTATTTTCAAATCTATTTTATTAAAGGGAAATTATTATAACAAAAATAACCTTTACAGTGAAAAAAGAAAATACCATACTTTTTATAAATAAAAAGAGTATATATCAATGTATCCTGTCTATATTCTTTAATAGAATATGATAAGGGATACAGACCTTTGTATGTCTCACTGAAGATTTTAAGTCAGTTTAGTACAGTTCATCTTTCCAATGTGCTTTGTGTTAGTTTCACTCACATTCTTTCTGTAATTAAGCATGACTTGACTATTGTTTGCCCAGGTGGCCACTATATTTACAAGACATTATGTGCTACCAATATGGGTGAGATAGATCCTTAGATATGCTTTGGGTTTATAATTTAAACACAATGTAGATTTCAGAGTGCACTGAACCATACAGATCTTTTTGTAATCACATCATCCAAGAACAGTACAGTATGAATGAACAGCAACCATGAAAGATTTCAATCAAAGACCTGCTGGTGCTTTCACACAATAGATCTGTCTTTCTCGCGTTAATCTCAGAATAGATCAATAATAGGTGTCGATCTTGCTCACTCAGATTAGAAAATGTATTCAGTATTTATAAACTATCTAGATATATGTTCCAAATGAATATTAAGGAAAAAATCAAATAAGGAGGATCATCTATTTTACTAGTCCTTTTTTAATGACATTTGTCGGGCAGTGACAAAATCAATCAATAGTATCTTTTTTTTAATATATTCTTTATTGTTGTTGTGCACGTTAATAACAAAATTTGCGTAATATACACAGAGTAGTTAGCAAAGAATTGGTACATTAAATACAGTTAGTGAATATGCAAAGCGAGTATTTTTTTCAGATATTAAAGTATAAAGAATAAGATGAAAATCAAAATAAAACACAGTGTGTCTGGGTGATCACAATTTGAAGTCAAACCTGTTCTGCTGGGTCTGACTGAAGTAATGTGATTTTTAACTAAACATTCCTATTCAAGCATTAAATAATAAGTGCTGAATAATCTATAGAAACAGTTGGATAAGGGGAGCGTGAGCTAAATTTTAAATTCTCAATATGAGCTGATTTGTCAAGATATACTATATTAATAGGCCGGTGAATCTATCAGAGTGACTATACAGGTAAATATTTGTCCATACAGTGAGCGGGGGGAGGGGGGAAGGATTTGATCCCATGCTGATTTTGAACGTTTGTCCACTGACAAGTATTTGATCCCCTATTAATCAGCAAGATTTCTGGCTCCCAGGTGTCTTTTATACAGGTAGCAAGCTGAGATTAGGAGCACTCTCTTAAAGGGTGTATAAAAGACACCTGTCCACAGAAGCGATCAATCAATCAGATTCCAAACTCTCCACCATGCCCAAGACAAAAGAGCTGTCAAAGGATGTCAGGTACAAGATTGTAGACCTACACAAGGCTGGAACAGGCTACAAGACCATCGCCAAGCAGCTTGGTGAGAAGGTGACAACAGTTGGTGCAATTATTCGCAAATCGAAGAAACACAAAATAACGGTCAGTCTCGTTCGGTGCAAGATCTCACCTCGTGGAGTTTCAATGATCATGAGAATGGTGAGGAATCAGCCCAGAACGGGAGTATCTTGTTAATGATCTCAAGGCAGCTGGGACCATAGTCACCAAGAAAACAGTTGGTAACACACTAAGCCGTGAAGGACTGAAATCCTGCAGTGCCCGCATGGTCCCCCTGCTCAAGAAGAGATATGTACAGGCCCGACTGAAGTTTGCCGATGAATATCTGAATGATTCAGAGAAGAATTGGGTGAACGTGTTGTGCTCAGATGAGACCAAAATTGAGTTTTTTTTGGCATGAACTGAACTCGCCATGTTTGAAGGGGGAAAAATGCTGCCTATGACCCCAACAACATCCCCACCATCAAACATGGAGGTGGAAACATTATGCTTTGGGGGTGTTTTTCTGCTTAAGGGACAGGACAACTGCACCACATCAAAGGGACGATGGACAGAGCCATGTATTGTCAAATATTGGGTGAGAACCTCCTTCTGCCAGGGCATTGAAAATGGGTCATGCATGGGTATTCGGGCATGACAATGACCAAACAAAGGAGTGGCTCAAGAAGAGGCACATTAAGGTCCTGGAGTGGCCTACCCAGTCTCCAAACCTTAATCCCATAGAAAATCTGTGGAGGGAGCTGAAGGTTGGAGTTGCCAAACGTCAGCCTCAAAACCTTAATGACTTGAAGAGGATCTGCAAAGAGAAATGAGACAAAATCCCTCCTGAGATGTGTGCAAACCTGGTGGCAAACTAAAAGACGTTTGACCTCTGTGATTGCAAACAAGGTTTTTTGCCAGCAAGTACTAAGTCGAACGGGTCAAATACTTATTTCACTCATTGACATGCAAATCAATTTATAACTTTTTTGACGTGCTTTTTTCAGAATTTTTTGTTTTGTTATTCTTTCTCTCACTGTTAAAATACTATACTGGAAGAAGCCTTACGAAAGACGATTGAGATACACAAGAGATCGATCACTGGAGACAGGCCTCTTTCACTATGAGAATCCAGAATTACAGTGCCTTTTTTATACCACTGGTCAAGCAACAAAATATTACGGACTATTAGAAAAAGATGGGATCTACTATCCTCAAATCACACGCTACATTCCAATTTCACTCAACCGCCTCACATTGCTTTGAAATACAAAAAGGGTCTGAGAGACATCCTGGTGAAGAGTGATTGTCCGCAACAAAATGACTCTAATAAAGCTCCTATAAAGAAAGGATGTTTTAAATGCACCGGGTGTGTAACGGGTGTGTAACGTGTGGACACATGCTCACCCCCACTCAGGAAAACATTATTTTGTTCAACACTACATCCCCTGTCTTATGGACTATGTTATATACATGATATCCTGTCCCTGTGGTCTATACTTATGGGGAAGACAGACCTAACCCTTCGCGATAGGATACGTGGACACCAATCAGGAATCATGACAGCCTTTAGGGACGGAAAAACAGACAAACCTGTTGCTAAATATTTTCTTGAGGCACAACATCGGCTTCCCACACTCAAGTTCATGGCCATGTATCATATCCCCCCTCAATCTAGAGATGGTGATAGATCTAAACTATTACTTCAACGTGAAACAAACTGGATCAGAACACTGGACACAGTACACCCGAGGAGCCTGAATGAATATGTTTCATTAAATTAATTTCTGGACACACATGATGGCATCATTTTTCTATTTTTTTTTATTTTTTATTTTGTATTCTTTTTTTCTTTTTTTTATCGTTTACTTTTTATTATTTTTTAATTTTTTCTAAGTGCCCAATTTTTGGTCAGGTTTTCTTTTCTCCTTAGTTCAAAACACTATACACAGTAATAGCTTCTGGAGTGCAGGTCAACACACATTTAGATGTGTAATAATATATTTTTTTTCATTTTTCCTTTATGATATAAATGCTTATTTTGGCCACAGATTGGTCAATATTGTTCTGAGCCATCTAATCCATTATGATATTGAGACATTTATTTGTATATGCCATTCTTGACATGTACCATTGTGCAAACGTATGTTTATAGATCACTGTCACTATTTTTCCTCACTTGTATTGATATGTTCACTTGGTTTTAGGTTTTTTGTTCAGTTCACCCTTTACTCAGTATCTTCACTTATCACTCACTTTTCCTTTTAGGTCCCTGTATTCCATACATTCTTCACCTATTCCCTGTTTTCTCATCTAAGTCTGATTGCTTTTGTCTACACATTTCTTCTAATATCCATTTTTTTTCCACCATCTGTGTCATCTATTTCTCTTCTTTCACTGCACACCACTCTTTCTCTGCCCTCGGGGTCACTCTCTGCCACCTTTCACTTCACAACACACATCATTGTCACCATATCCATTCTATACCCTGTCCTCATTCCCACATCTGCATTCTATTCCTCTGGTCTCGCCATCTATACATATATTTGCACCACATTGCATGCTTATTGTTGTATCATCCTAGACACACTAGATCCTCTTATTCGTAGTTCCATTCTTTTATCTAACAAGCGCACGTATTGCACACATCGCATAATGTCACCATGGTTACAGGAGGCGATCAACACGGAAGTAGTTACGTTTCACATCATCACGTGCACATTCTTCATGCATGCTCAGTCGTTCTCGCCACACTACACCCTGTCCGGACACTGACTGAGGTGAAACACCTGCACTGGGTAAGTTATCATCTTTTATGCCCTTTACATCTTATAAATACACTGTACTTCGTGTGACTGTCACCCTCGAGTGCGAAGGGGTATCTACCGCCAGAGATGTCCTTTTCCCCTAGTCTGAGTAGGGCTGCAGTGTTCTCCAGTTGATATCCCAGTAGACTAAGAATCCAGTATAGCTGTAGAGCTCTTATAAGAGCTAGTGGTTATATGAGTATAGCAGTTCCCTACAATCATGAGACGAGGCTGCGTTTTGAGGGTTAAGTGAACTGGTTTAATGGTAGCCACACTGGCCTTATATGACAATCCCCATGCAAGGGGTACGCCCACATGGACCTTGTGGGGAACTAAGTTACAATATTATAAACCAATAACAACAGGGTTACAAGACACGACACTCCCACACACAGCATACAATCCCTCTCCTCTGCCTGGGAGATAATTGAGTCAGATACTGTATTAACTTAATTATCTCCAGGCAGAAAAAACACATATTTTACAAAACCCCAAAAGTACCCCAAAACACATAATCTCACCACAATTGTAAAATTTCCTGAAAGCCCTGTTCTGGGTGACCAACATATCAAAAAATCATCCAGATCAGTTCAGGGATTCAGGAATTTCCTTGAAGTCACATTTTGACTGACCGCACACATGGTTCCATGCCCAAAACAGTTCCAGAGAATTAGGCTGTGTGGTCGGTCTACTTCGGGGATTCGAGGTGCACACAAAATACTGAATGCTGTTTGACTCCTGTTCGAATAGCCGACCATCCATTGAAGGTAAATAGTTAGCGGTGTTCGTGCCTTTCGAGTGGACGATTTTAGTTCCATACACTCTACAACCAAACACGATGGCCGCCTCCACATGTTCAATTGCTGCTTTGAATGGCTTCCAGATTTTGGGAGTTTGAAGTGCCGCTTCGGGAGTTTGAAGTGTTCCTGTTACAAGTTCCAACAGGCACAAATAGTGTTTTCAACCATGGTTTACCACAGGGGCCATAATCACAGGTTAGGAGGCTGGCAAACAGGCCCCTCCAAAAACCAGTGACGAGGTTACTTTCGCCACACTAGGGTTCGGTATATTATTTGGTATACGAACCAGCTGGGGCAAATCTGTTTGGTTGGATTCGTATACCGATCCAGGCAAACATAAAAATCATATTCAGGAAGATGGCATCTGTTACACTTGGTTTTTACACTTATCTTGATAAAGACCTGCGGGTTAAAACGTACATTTTTTCATGTTGGTATTGCACCGTGGTCGTTTGGAGTTAAACTACATTAAAGTAGAGTGCCAGATTACTTGTTTTTTGTTTTATAAAATATATCTATTTTGTAATCTTTTTATATCTATTTATGGGTGATTAAGATCTCTATATTAGGTAATTAGCACCTCTGGTAATTAATACGATTTGTCACAATAGTGGATGTATTTAAAAACAGCCACTCAAAGATGCAAAGAATTAGCTTCACTACATTAAACAAGCAATATACAGTGCTCACAAATTAACAACTAAGAGCAAGGTCTATGACCTCCAGATGACCTCACTTTAGAAATGCTGTCGAATACCAGTCTTCGAGGGCTACATTTAGTGTCTCAGGATAATATTGCACACTACATTAGAGAGAACCTCAAAAACCTTGCAGAATTTGCATGAGCATAACATACTTAGCATGATTATTGTTTGTGGAAATGTAGACCGGTATGGCAACAAAATATCTCTCCAGAATAGTCTCCTTCACTTTAATTACAGCCACAATAAGCAATGAAGTTACCATTTATCACTGAAATGTATTTATTTATTTATTTATTACTAGCATTTATAAAGCGCCAACATATTCTGCAGCACTGTAATTTATATATTTAAAGGAACAATCAATGCACCATGCACACTATATTGCATAGAACATTTTAGAACAGACTGATCTCTTACCGGACTCCACTACCTGCCTCCAGTACTTCCTATGGGTAGCCGGAAGCTGTCTAATCTGAGCTAAAAATGGTCGTGCAAGGCAGACAATGAGAGTTTTGGAGCTTCTTGCTCTACATAGGATCAAGACACCACCACTCAGCAGACCACACTTAAGATTCTGCCATACAGAAACAATGAATACAATCGTTTTCTATGGCCAACCGTGACGGCACTGAGCACTTAGCATCACAGTGTGTTATGGTATGAGAACCATGAAATAAGATTCTTGGCTCTCATACCCAGAGGGCCTGGAGGCATGGCTTGAAGATGCTCTTCCAAGCCCTCTAATGAGTTTAGTACAGGGTTTTGGAGGGGTAGGTGACAAGGTGCAGGACTGCAGAAACACAGGACTGTGTTTATTGGGGATCTACAGATAACACATAATATCTAGATTGTAAACTCAGTCAAGAAGGGTCCTCGTCAACCTATTTTTCCTGTCAACGTTTGTAATAGTTTGACTCAATTGTTGTTAAATTTCCCCCTTTATAATACTTAATATATTACTTTGCCAATTAATAAAAGCAAGTTTTGTTCTAAGTATCTTGCTCTGGCACTATTCTTTCTCAAAGATTTTAAAATGTCATACCAGATTACCCATAATCTATAAATATACACATACGGCTTAGCAGTGGTAGGGTTAAGAAAGCAAAACTCACAGGCCATATGGTTTTACTCTGAAACACCTCCATCATCAGTGGAGGTACTAATTTGCACAGCTGAGCTCACAGAAAACAGTACTATTTATTACTTAGAGGCTATGTGCTTCAAGTCACATCAAATCTTTCACATTGAGGGGAGCTTGTATTGAAGTTAGTCCTGTTCTAAAACTTAAATGTTAAACCTGACTCCAGTCATGTGAACTCTTTTCCATGTCTCACTTCTTAAATCAACGCGCCAAACCTTACAGAAGTACGGTGCCTGCTGGCCACACACTGGCAGCCAAGTGCAGCTTTGCCTGGCAACAACTATGTGGATAAGATGGCAAGAATCACTTTCCTATGGGGGCTAAGTCAAGTTTATTAAGTAGTTAAATTGTTATTTTAAGATCCAGCTTTTGAAAAGGAATATTATTCCTGCACATTTTATTCTAGAGCATTCTTATGGTAAAGACCCTAATATTAGGTGGTCTTCTTGGGATAGAACAAGGACATCAAAAATTCACCAGGTTTGTTGTTTCAAGACACTTTTATACTGGAAAGTATCTAATTTTAGGTGCTCTGCAAATTTACTGTAATATTTTATTAAGCTCCCACCCTATCTGAGTAGTGTGCTCTCCCCAGCTGTTCCAACCTCCTAAAACCTCCGATCTAGTACCAGCACGATATTTAGCATACCGCAATAAAAAAATTAAGTGGCTTAATTCTCTTTTTCCTACAGAGCACCGCAATTATGGAATAACCTCAGGGACACAGTCAAATCTTCATTCAATCTAAAATCTTATACGACATCTAAGGCAATATACTTCAGCACAAATGCACCTGTTATGGTTGAACATATTTATTACCTGTTATGTGTTAAATTTATATATGTGTGCATGTACACTGAACAAAATTATGAACACAACACTTTTGTTTTTGCCCCCATTTTTCATAAGATGAACTCAAAGATCTAATACTTTTTCTATGTACACAAAAGGCCTATTTCTCTCAAATATTGTTCGCAAATCTGTCTAAATCTGTGTTAGTGAGCACATCTCCATTGCCGAAATAATCCATCCACCTCACAGGTGTGGCATTTGAAGATGCTGATTAGACAGCATGATTATTGCAAAGGTGTGCCTTAGGCTGGCCACAATAAAAGGCCACTCTAAAATGTGCAGTTTTATCACACAGCACAATACCATAGATGTTGCAAGTTTTGAGGGAGCTTGGAGTTGGTATGCTGACTGCAGGAATGTCCACCAGAGCTGTTGCCCGTAAATTGAATGTTCATTTCTCTACCAAAAGCCGTCTCCAAAGGCGTTTCAGAGAATTTGGCAGTACATCCAACCGACCTCACAACCGCAGACCATGTGTAAACATACCAGCCCAGGACCTCCAAATCCAGTATCTTCACCTCCAAGATCATCTGAGACCAGCCACCCGGACAGCTGCTGCAACAATCGGTTTGCATAACAAAAGAATTTCGGCACACACTGTCAGAAACCATTTCAGTGAAGCTCATCTGCATGCTCGTCGTCCTCATCGGGGTCTCGACCTGAGTGCAGTTTGTCGTCATAACTGACTTGAGTGGGTAAATGCTCACATTTGATGGCGCTTGGCACTTTGGAGAGGTGTTCTCTTCACGGATGAATCCTGGTTTTCACTGTACAGGGCAGATGGCAGACAGCATGTATGGTTTAGTGTGGGTGAGCGGTTTGCTGATGTCAACATTGTGGATCGAGTGGCCCATGGTGGCAGTGGGGTTATAGTATGGGCAGGCGTATGTTATGGACAATGAACACAGGTGCATTTTATTGATGGCATTTTGAATGCACAGAGATTCAGAGCCCCATTGTTGTGCCATTCATCCATGACCATCACCTCATGTTGCAGCATGATAATGCATGGTCCCATGTTGCAAGGATCTGTACACAATTCCTGGAAGCTGAAAACATCCCAGTTCTTGCATGGTCAGCATACTCACCGGACATGTCACCCATTGAGCATGTTTGGGATGCTCTGGATCGGCGTATACGACAGCGTGTTCCAGGTCCTGCCAATATCCAGCAACGTTGCACAGTCATTAAAAAGGAGTGGACCAACATGCCACAGGCCACAATCAACAACCTGATCAACTCTATGCGAAAGAGATGTCTTGTACTGCGTGAAGCAAATGGTGGTGACACCAGATACTGACTGGTTTTTGGACCCCCCGTAACTCCCCAAAACAGTAAAACTGCACATTTTAGAGTGGCCTTTTATTGTGGCTAGCCTAAGGCACACTTGTGCAATAATCATGCTGTCTAATCAGCATCTTTATACGCCACACCTGTAAGGGTGAATGGATAATCTCAACAAAGGAGAAGTGCTCACTAACACAGATTTAGACAAGTTTTGTGAACAATATTTGAGAGAAATAGGCCTTTTGTGTACATAGAAAAAGTCTTAGATCTTTAAATTCAGCTCATGAAAAATGGGGGCAAAAACAAAAGTGTTGCATTTATAATTTTGATCAGTATATATGTATATATTTATTCTATAAGTGCACTTTTATTTATTTATAAAATATTTTACCAGGATGGATACACTGAGATTTCTCTAATTTTTAAGTATGTCCATTGTTACAATAGAGTACAACAGTACAAAAAATACAATATACAAGCAATATATATCTATATTGCTTGTATATTGTATTTTTTGTACTATTGTACCCTATTGTATTTTTTTGTAATATTGTACCCTATATATATTGCTTGTATATTGTATTTTTTGTAATATTTGACCCTATTGTAACATTGCAATGTTTTGTGGACCAAGACATACTTGAAAATGAGAGAAAGATTACATAATCTGCTGAATGTGAGAAGCTGCAAACAGTACAGTTTCGGAGAAAATGGACCCATTAGTGTTAGGAATACATCTTTGTTTTCCCTTTAATGTTCTGAGCAGCACAAATCCATAAAACATCTTATTCGTAATGACAGCAACCAACATAAAGTATAATTTTATGCTATTTATATATTTGTTAGTCTGATGCAAAATGATTCTGCCTTTAAGGAACTAGGGAAATATGGTTAGGTTATTTAGGTTATCTAGTGTCAAATAAGATTACATAATCTGCTGAATGTGAGTGATCTGTGTTTTGAGTCCCAGTGTCCTTTACACAATATCACATGACAGTACGCACTATCACAAATAAACAAAGTCACGGATTCAATCCCTATAATGTACTCCAGCAAGTACAGCAAGCAATGTCAAATGATATGGTATATTGATGCACACCACCACCAGCAATAATAAAAAAAATGACATATTTAGTGCACATTTAAAATACATCAGATACTGTGGCAAGATAGTGACCAAATCTCAATACGATTACAGAACACTACACCATAAGCCTACCTACCCAATCTCCCAACTAACACCCAAACTATAGTACCTATAATAACACAATGTACCCTTAACTTAGTATGGTGTAATCAGTAGCTGCAGCCTATGTTACCACCCCCTTGAATCGCAAAGCTTCTGCAAGCATATGCAAAGTTCTGCGCCTTCCAATAATGCCATTGAGCATGCTCTTTCCTGCCTTTTGCTCCTCACCTTCTCCTTTGTGTGTCTCCTGGAGCAATTCCACAGACGAACAAAGCATAGAAGGGGTTTAAGAGGCAAGCTAAGCAGGGGCGTACCTAGAGCATTTGGCACCCCCCGGGGCG
>OW240914.1:155058403-155141979 GCA_933207985.1 Pelobates cultripes | reverse complement strand
CTGTAGCGTGGCCGAGCCCAGTATAGTCCGCGGGTACAGAGAGCAGCTGTCTCCTGTACCCGGCCGGACTAACAGGAAGTGCACACACAGACAGCTGCTCTCTGTACCCGCGGACTATCAGTGCTGCAGGGCTCGGCCACGCTACAGCAAAGGAAGCTGACAGGAGGGAGCGCTCAGCGCTTCCCTCCTGTCAGCCCCCTTTCTCGGGCTGCGCCCGGGCGGTGCGGTCCGCCCTCATGGACGCACCGCCCGGGCAAAGCTGCAGCCGCCCAAGGCTCTATACAGAGCGCTCGGGCGGCTGCAGCATGGGGGGGGGCGGCGGGGCTGGCCATGGCACCCCCCACCCGGCTGGCACCCGGGGCGGACCGCCCCCTCCGCCCCCCCTTAGTACGCCACTGAAGCTAAGAGACACTTTAGAGCAGGCTTTAATAGTTTAAGTCCTATGGTGCTAGCCAAGTAAGCAATTAATCACCACTGCAAGTCATAGCATATTCATCAGAGCTAGATGGCAGTGGCAAATGGAATTTTTGAGCCCTGCACTAGAAGTAGAGGGGTTAGGAGAGAGACACAATAGGATAAGTGGGCTTAGAAGACACACGTAAGGTGGTGGGGTTATGCAGAGACACACAAGGTTATAAGGGAGCTGGGAGAGAAACGCTGTAGGGTAACAGGGTTAGAGATCAGAGATATGCAACACATTTATAAAGGGCAATGTAGCAGCAAAAAAAGTCTGCAGGCAAAGTAGCAGCAAAAAAAAATAAAAAATCACACTGCTATCATGCCACATTTAATGAATTTTGGGGCATAACGGCATCTAACCTTTCGGATTTTCAGTACCAAAAGTCAACTGAGCCAAAATTTGGGCATTCTGAAAAATTTCTGTTTTCTTGAAAAGTGGTTTGGCCAAGCCAAATTTGGTCACAATGCACAAGTATAATGAATATGTATATTTTTCATTTCCTGTTATTTTTTTCTAAAAACTTAAACTTTCACATCCTAAATTACTCCGTTCCAAAAAAAAAAAAAATGTTCATGCTGGAATTTTCTAGTATTTAAAGAACAGGGTGGATCTGATCTCACAGTTTTATAACGTATTGCACAGAAAAATAAATGACAAGGAAAATAAAATCAATAATCAATTATTTAAATTTTGGAATTTGCTGAAAATCCTATGTTTTACAACTTCTTCAGGAGTCTTAGTACTGAATATTTTGATACTTCAAATTTTTTTATTTATTAGTTTTTATAATGTTTTATACTATTTGTTTTTAATTAACTATGATAAAGGTGATATGGCAACTTACAAACAGTATAATTACATGTAATGTGCATAAGTGAAAAAGTAAATACTACAATTTTAAAGGGAGGCACAGAGGAGGTGGGAAGGTTAAGTTATCAACTTATTCTATACTTCTATACTTGTGGTTAACCCAAATTTCAAAAGAGCAAACACCCTTTAGCCAAAGGCGATAGGAGGAGCATATAACAATATATTTAGGACTAATTTTAGCTAGCAACAGCTAAGGATTTGGGGGATTTTGTAACTCCCAGGTGAATAAAAAAGACAAAATAATGTCAATTGCCCTGCTCTAATTCACCTGCTGCAACGATACATAGTTCCATGCATCCATTGATATGAAATTACAGTAATTGATGCCATAGATATGTGACCTACATCTTTTTTAAACCAACCTATACAGAACATCACCCCTTGTTTACACCACACTACCTGAGAGTGACAAACAGGTTTTTTGGGGATTCAGGCAGGTGGTGAGAAAGCAGATCACAAGCAGGAGATGAAGCTGCTCCATATATTCCAGATGCTGTTAATGCTCCAGTTGTGTCTATTCTATTTAGGGAAGACATGGGAGATGATTACACAAACCAAACATAAACAGGATTTACTAAATATTTTTGGCATGACTGAGGACGAGGTGAGAAAGATATATCTCAATGATCCTATAAGCACAAGGAAGGTCTGACATTCAAAGAATTACCAAGGTGCTGCCTGCCATACTTTTCAGGTAACCTGGTTCATTCCTGTAGTCTGAGAGTATTATATCAGGTAAGGGGCCTTCTATACACTGGCTGACATGGATCCCTATCTGTAGTTTAATATAAGGAGTTACTACTCAACAAGCAGGAAGGCCACTTGAGGATTATACATGTCATTGCCATGTTCCCTGGCAGGGCATCTGATGAATACATCAATTTCTCATATAGAATACTGTGTTCCCCACCTTTGAGCAAGGGACTCTAAATTGGGGCTGGTTGCTGGGTAAGTTGTACTCTATTATATACATGACCTGTAACTAGCAGTATTTTACAAAGATCTATAAAGTGTCATACTCCGTTCTAGTTATGCCCGTTGCAGGGCAACCTGCTCGCTACAGGTATAAAAAACATTACTTAGGTTTTGGAAGCATCATTTTTAACCTGTTAATGTCCTGATCCTGGATCTTGAAGAGGCTTGCAGTATCCCTCCAATAAGTTCCATGACATTATTGAAGCATGTGATATTCTCTATAACTGTACGTTGGAGAGGTCTTTTGCGAAACATACATACACTCTTTCCCATCAAGGTGATTCCAGTCCCAGATGGATAGGATTAAACAAGAAATGTTGGAAAGTGTACCAATAAGGAACAGGATCATCAGTAAGTCTGAACATAGCTCAATACCATTATAGGCCCCATCATATCACTCCATCACTGTCTGAAATGCATTCCTAACGGTCATTGACAAAACACAAGGCCATGCTGTCAGAGCCAGACTTATTGCTATTTATCTTATCTATCAGTTCGTTCTCTTTCCAGAGCCAGTTCTCTCTTTGAAACAGTGCTACATTGCCCTGTGTTCATACTTATCCAGGCTGCTATGATTTCACCCCAAGGCAAACACTGACTTTTTCCTACTTTTGAAAGGAAACCTGTATAACAGTGTCTTTCTATCCTATTCACTGTGGCATATGTGCATGTGTTGTCATTAGTAGATACTTTTAATATTATTACCAAAAAAAAAGACTTTGCATTTTCTACAAGTAAGTAAAAAAGTTTTAGGTGGCAGGTTCTCTTTAAAACTATAATTCCAAACACAGAGATGCCAATGTAATCACTTATTTCTGATCAAGCCATTGTGTCTCTGTGCCCATTTCCCTACCAGCCCTTTTGTCTCTCTCTTTCTAGAAATCCCCTTTTGGTCTCTATCTTCCAAGACTTACAACTCCGCTCGTACGCTACTAATGTGACTGGCAGGAATTTGCCAAAGCTGTGCTACGCTGCTTTGATTTGCTGCTAATATAATTAGTAGAAAATTATAAAATCCCCAGTATAATAACACCTGAAGAGGTCCGGGGGTGAAGTCAACTTCTATAGTGGTGGCAGCTGCTCATGGATACTCACCAGGACCCACCAATCAACCTCAAATGTGATTTACCACTGGTACAGCCCTCTACAAGAATCCAGTCCATTGTCTGAGCCACTTTTGGCTTCCAAGATTAGTATGTATCCCTCTATGCCAGGCAATGACTCACCACATGGACAGGGACAAGTTAGCTTACTGGCAAGTGTGTGCCCATATATATGAGTTGTGATTACAGCTCTGAAATGCCTCCAGTAACTTTTCAGACTCCACCATACACAGGTAAAATGAACTTTAAAAAAGGAAACCTGTCTGGATTCCAAATGTACATAGAACAAAAATGAAATTGTGGGGACACATTTGGAACACTCATTTCTCAGTAGTGATGCTGATATAAAGACAAAAAGACATACAAAATACAGATTAAGGAACAGTGCACTCACACAAAAAAAAATACAGTTTTAAATTTTAGAAAGCTACTTAAAACCAACTATCTTAAACAAAACATGTTAGACATACTGGAACAATAGGTAAAGAAGGCCATGTCAAAACAGGTTTATTGTTATTCTGTTTTATTTCAGATTTACATAACAGGCATAAGATAAAGAAATGTAAACATAAACTTATCAACAGGATTAAAATATGAAAAAATGCCATAAAAAGAAAATGTAGGACTTAAAAATAAATTAAATGTAAATTATGCACCCCAAAACCATCCATGCCCTTTAACTACACAAGGACCATGCCATCTGGCACCTCTCTGGGTAAAATAAAGAGAATACTCATTCCCAGTGCTATCTGACAATGCCTGAACATCAAAGATCTCCCTGTAAGCTCCCCATTGTGTCCATATCCTAATCAACAGGCAAAACAATTGATGCCTCAATGCAAACTTTTTGGTTTCTCCCCCCAGGGGGGCACTAAGAATAGCTTTAGCTTTACAGTGCTTACAATTACATACACACAGGTGGCTAACACACCCAGTGTCCCAGCATGCCACATTGAGGAATAGTTTTTTTTTTTTTTACACACACCGAATTTCAGTAGAACATACAGCAAAAAAGTACAAATCTGCTGAGAACATGTTAGGGAATCAAACACATTTTTCTCTAATTCTCTGGCAATCCTACAGTTCTAGGAAATATCATAGCAGAGCTACAATAAACACTTTTTATGAACAAAACAGGAATAATAACTTTTGGCCTGGGGCAAAGACAAAAGAGTGGCCCTTTTTAGTGCATGGAACTCACAGATCTCTGTGTGGAAGCTTACAATTTATTAATTTGGGAGAGATTTTTGGCGTTGAGAGGTTTGACAGCATATATCCCCACAACCTCCATTAACACGTAGCATGACTGGACATTCACAGAACTCTGTAAGCCTAAGAAACACAAACTATATTTCCTGTAACAGCTAGAGTGTTTGTTTTATGCATATCATGAGCACAGACTCATTTCAGACTGCATAGTAAAGAGAAAAAGGGAATTGGGGGCACACCCGGAACATGCATTTCTCTGCAACAGTGCTACCGTAGAAACCAAATTATATACAAAATGTATACAGTATACAGATCTCTACAGCAGCACCAATGTTGAGAAATGCATTTTCCCGAGTGTGCCCACAATACCCTTTTTTTCTTTACTACGTAAGTCCAGACCAGATTCCTATTGAGTTGAGCACCCTGTCCGCCCCCCACCTTCAGATGCCCCTTTGGAGGTGACCACGAGAAAGTATAAATTTGAGGGGGTTTTAGATAGTAATGTCACTTAATTATAAGTTTCTTTTGATATACGATATTCATTGTGAGTATATACATCAAAGTTCTATCAGTTTAATAGTTTAGTTTTGACACTGCACATTTTTGTATTGTTTTTATCACATTAAATTTGAATTATATAAATTGACAATGCTCTTACAACTAAACTCTTATTTAAATGTACTTTAGCTCATTTAGCACAAGCACTATTTAAATTGTTTTCCACGTTGCAATTACGACCCACCGATATTGGGTTATTGTGAAAGTGGTGGGTTTAACACAATATGGCCATATGGTGGAACTGAATCCCTATATCTACTTGCTGATATAGGTGATTTTAAGTGGCCTTGTAAGATGTAAAACTGTATACTTATGTGTGTGCTAGTACATAATCTGTATATCATTTCAGACTACTGTCATTTGTAATCTGGCAGCCTTGTCAAACTCATAATGCAGTCCATTAGGAAACATCCCAGTCGACCAGTCCAGGCCTCAAGAATTTAGGTATTGCAAGCCAGCAGCCCATGTAGAAACCCACACAGTGCCTGTCTAATTTTCTGCATAATTCAGGCATTATGGTCCTTCTGCTATTTTAATTTACAGAACATACCTTACAACATTTCAAACTGAGGGATAATGTGAATGGGGTGTGGCCATTCTGAGAAATGTTAGGTAACTTACTAATAATTTATTCACCTATAATGCTATTTAGATTAAGAACAATGTATCTGATTGACACAGACTGATTTGTAAAGACATTTATTGGAGTTTAAAGAAACATTACCATGAGTATTACTGCTGTGGAGCTCTATTATACACTCAGACACACCAACAATATGAATATTCTTGAAAATAGGGTTTTGTGGCCAAAATAGAGACTGTGACTCGTAAATAGAGACACACCAGAGGTATGGAAGAATGGTGTGAGACTTCAGCCACATACTGTTTGCTAGTCTCACCATGCAAGTGGACTGATGGGTGGAGGCAATTGTCCCCTGCCTCAAGACATATGCAGGTATCACATGACAGGCTCCTTTAAAGATTATCAATAAAACATTAAAAAGACTTGTATTATAAACATATACTGTTTTTTTTATTATCATACTTAAAATCACTAGACCTCTGGTATCAACATTATATACTTCATAACATGTTCCCATTCAATACAAATCAAGAGATGCACATTTCAGAGTAACATCGCGAAAAGTGATGTATAAAATGTGTTCCATCAATATAGTCTTAGGACAAATTATTTATAATATTTGGAATGCAATGTAGTATAAGCAACACAGTATAGAGAAAAATGTATTTATTTTCAATCACATATTAACGTTCTTTAAAGGTTTTTATCTCCTGCTCTGTAAATTTAACTTTAATCACACGAGGCTCCTTTGTAAATACACTACTCAAAAAAATAAAGGGGACACAAAAATAACATCCTAGATCTGAATGAATTAAATATTCTTCTGAAATACTTTGCTCTTTACATAGTTGAATGTGCTGAAAACAAAATCACACAAAAATTAAAAAATGGAAATCTAATTTTTCAACCCATGGAGGTCTGGATTTGGAGTCACACTCAAAATTAAAGTGGAAAAACACACTACAGGCTGATCCAACTTTGATGTAATGTCCTTAAAACAAGTCAAAATGAGGCTCAGTAGTGTGTGTGGCCTCCACGTGCCTGTATGACCTCCCTACAACTACTGTGCATGCTCCTGATGAGGTGGCGGATGGTCTCCTGAGGGATCTCCTCCCAGACCTGGACTAAAGCATCTGCCAACTCCTGGACGTTGGTGGATGAAGCGAAAGATGATGTCCCAGATGTGCTCAATTGGATTCAGGTCTGGGGAACGGGCAGGCCAGTCCATAGCATCAATGCCTTCGTCTTGCAGGAACTGCTGACACATCCAGCCACATGAGGTCTAGCATTGTCTTGCATTAGGAAGAACCCAGGTCCAACCGCACCAGCATATGGTCTAACAAGGGGTCTGAGGATCTGATCTCGGTATCTAATGGCAGTCAGGCTACCTCTGGCGAGCACATGGAGGGCTGTGCGGCCCCCAAAGAAATGCCACCCCACACCATTACTGACCCACTGCCAAACTGGTCATGCTGGAGGATGTTGCAGGCAGCAGAACGTTCTCCACAGCGTCTCTAGACTCTGTCACGTCTGTCACATGTGCTCAGTGTGAACCTGCTTTCATTGGCAAATTTGCCAATCTTGGTGTTCTCTGGCAAATGCCAAACGTTCTGCACGGTGTTGGGCTGTAAGCACAACCCCCACCTGTGGACGTCGAGCCCTCATACCACCCTCATGGAGTCTGTTTCTGACCGTTTGAGCAGACACACGCACATTTGTGGCCTACTGGAGGTTATTTTGGAGGGCTCAGGCAGTGCTCCTCATGTTCCTCCTTGCACAAAGGCGGATGTAGCGGTCCTGCTGCTGGGTTGTTGCCCTCCTACGGCCTCCTGATGTACTGGCCTGTCTCCTGGTAGTGCCTCCATGCTCTGGACACTACGCTGACAGACACAGCAAACCTTCTTGCCACAGCTCACATTGATGTGCCATCCTGGATGAGCCTCACTACCTGAGCCACTTGTGTGGGTTGTAGACTCTGTCTCATGCTACAACTAGAGTGAAAGCACCACCAGCATTCAAAAGTGACCAAAACATCAGCCAGGAAGCATAGGAACTGGAAAGTGTCCTGTGGTCACCACCTGCAGAACCACTCCTTTATTGGGGGTGTCTTGCTAATTGCCTATAATTTCCACCTGTTGTCTATCCCATTTGCACAACAGCATGTGAAATTGATTGTCACTCAGTGTTGCTTCCTAAGTGGACAGTTTGATTTCACAGAAGTGTGATTGACTTGGAGTTACATTGTGTTTTTAAGTGTTCCCTTTATTTTTTTGAGCAGTGTATATTTAATGCACTGCCAAGAAAGGGAAGCATGACTGCTGCTCAAGAAAAGGGGTGGTATAAAAGGGGGAAACAATGTTGCAGAAAGTAGGGACAGATATAAGGGAGGCTGTCGGGTGGGCACTTACCACTTCAAAGGAAGGAGTATAACGCTAGGAGCTCTTTCCACAAGAGTGGTGTTGGTGCTAAAAATAAATAAATAAATATATATATATATATATATATATATATATATATACGAGACATGCAATTGGTTCTTGGCAGAGCACCAGTGATTTCCATTACTCACCTCCTGGCTATGGCTGCAGTGTCTCGGGATGCAGCGATTGCTGTGCTGCAGGCCTACCTGGCGGAGAATGGGACTGGGTCCTTGGTGGACATGATGGCCGGGGTGCAGGTGACTAGTGGCGAGGATGCTGTGGTGGAGGCCGGCCAGAGGCATGATGGCGGCATGAGGCCCAGGCAATCCAGACCTTCTACGTGCCTTTCCCCCAGCCAGATGCGGTGGGGCAGTGGAAGATGGAGCAGAGGTGAAGCTGGAGGAGCCAGAGCAGCGGTTGGAAGTGTTCTGGTGACTGTCTGGACTGCTGGCAGGTGGCTGCGGCTGCAGCTTGTAGCGGGTGAAGGTTGGCGGGCCCAGGATGGCGGCAGCAAGACGGCACGCTCGAGGAGTCCAGCTTCTCTTCCGGTGAGGCAGGAATTTACGTCGGAGCACGCCGGTTGGGCAGGAAGAAGGACGTCAGGTGAGGCAAAGCGGGGTGCTTACGTGAAGATGGAAGGTGAGTGGTCGGCTTTGGGAGGAGGTAGGACCGGAAGAAGATGGCAGCCGGGTGAGCGGTCGGCTGTGGGAGGCAAGTAGAGGTGGCCTGAGCAGTGGTCAGACTGTGGAGGCGGAAGATGGCGGCCTATGGCAGGGTCGGCTGTGCATGGCGGAGTACTCGGGTTCTGGACAAGGAGGCCTGGAGGACCGGGAGGAGCAGTTGGAGGACCGGGTGCCTGGCAGTCTGCCTGCGCAGGTGTTTGGGGTAGTTTGGGTGCCAGGCAGGGAGTGCCTAGGGAATCTCAAGATGAGGTGTTGCGCTTGCTGAGGGCATTAGTGGCTAAGTTTCCAGGGGATCCACCGGGGGGTAGTGAGGCACCAGCGACAGGGTCTGCGCATTGCTTTGGTAGCGCGTTCCGCCCTGGTATCCCAGGGCGCGAGTTGGCTCCATTGGGCATGCATCTCCCAAGTGAGATGTGTGGGAAAATTGTCCTGGGGGAGTGTGTAGATTTGTTATCCCTGGTTCCTCCAGAGAAGGACTCAGTGGATAGGCCTTGTAGGGGTGAGCCAGAGGAAGGGGAGAAGAGCAAGCAGATCCCACGCACGTTTGGGAATTGGTTGCAGAGCTTCAATGTGTTTGCGAGTATTCTATCCTGTCATTTTCTGGATTTTTCAGTTGCCGGATGAGAAGGTCTCTGTCCTGCTATGGTGGGTTGATCTGGTGAAAGGGGCAAAAAAGGTGCAGTTGAGGCAGCTTCAGGTATTGCTGGGTCACCTGGCATTTGGTGTCGGGAGCTACCATTGGTTGAGCTTTCGGGAACCATTTCATTTTATCAGGGTAACCAGGAAGCTCAAGGTGGATCTGTTATCTGTGGAAAATGTCATTGCTGACGCGCTTTCTCGGTTCCAGTGGCAGCGTTTCCGAGAGGCGGTGCTGGAGGTGGATCGGGAGGGGCAACCTTGCCCGAAGTCTTTGTGGGAGCTCGGTTCGGAGGATTGATGGGTTTTGTGTAGGAGTAGTTGTCGTCGTGGAAAGTGTACCGGGCGGTCTGGTCCAAATGGCTGGGGTTTATGACCGGGGACCGGAGCCTGGCGCAGACCCTGTCGCTGGTGCCTCACTACCCCCGGTGGATCCCCTGGAAACTTAGCCACTAAGCTTTGAGGTAACCCTTCTGTTCTTGAATAGTTTACTGGAAGGGGGTCAGTCCTGTGTCACGGCGGAGAACCCTCTGGCCGCTCTGTCGTTTTTGTTGGCTTGACCTCACCAGGGAGTTTAGTATTCAAAGGGTACTGAGGGGAGGCGCACTAGGAGGGTTGGCGGTGTGGTGGCGAGTATGCAGTTCAGAATATGAGGCTTTATTGTTTAGAGTAGCATTTTAATTTCTTTGGGACCTTTTGGATAGGGGAGTTGGTGGCTGCGAGCTGACGTATGATAGTCGGATGGGTTTGTGGATATACAAATCCGCACATCTAAGATGGATCAAGTGGGAGTGTGTGCATGGGTTCGGATTGGTATCATGGGCAAGGAGTTTTACCCGGTGCGTTTGTTTCGTCGCTTCTTGGAGATTCGACCAGCGGGCGGAGGGGCATTGCAGGTTCATCGGGATGGGTCTCTGTTGACAGGGTATCAGTTCTCTAAGGTGTTGAGGGAGTCATTGGTTGGAGGGGAAGGGAGGCAGGCATCATGGTGGTGGGATACCTGGCCAGCGCATGTGAAGGCAAGTGCCGAGTCAGATTGGGGAGTCGCAGCCTGCTTGAGCTGAAGGCAGGCTGCTTTGGACTCTGGGAACGTAAAGTGATATCTGTCTGGTGGTATAATTACCCCCATCCGCTGACAGTTGGAAGCTAATGTTGGCTCAAAGTTAATAAAGCTGTGGACGTTGCCTTTACCCACTATCATAGGTGTACGCACGGGGTGTGCCGGGTGTGCCTGGGCACACGCTAATCTCCGCGGCACGCCTCTGGATTGAGACCGGCAGGGGAGATTTCAGGATCTCCCCTGTCAGCTCATACAGAGTTGGCGCTATTAGAGCGCCGGCTCTGCTCTAAGCCACCATGGGCCGGTGGGGAGATCAAAGATCTACCTCACCGGCCCACAGCAACAGGGAGGGAGGCAGGAGAGAACCCGTGAGCTCTAGCCAGCAGCTCCGCCGGGTTCCTCTCGTGAGATCTGAGCGTTGCCGCGGCAACGCTCAGACCTTGCTAGAGTTCACTCTCCACTGGACCACCAGGGATGGCACATGGCAGCAAGGATCCCCCCCCTCCCTACATAAGGTAAGAAAGGAGGGGGGATATTTACTAATCTGCCCCCACCTCCACCATCCCTCCAAACATACAGCACACACACACACAGAGCACACAAACAGCACCCTCACACACACGACACACACACAGAGCACACAAACAACACACACACACACAGCACACTAACAGGACCTTCACAAACACACACATAAACACCCTCACCCACATAGTACGATACCAGCACACTCACTCACACAGAAGTTCGTGTGTGTGTGTGTGTGTGTGTGTGTGTGTGTGTGTGTGTGTGTAGATAGATATATATGTGTTTGTGCTTTAGGGTGCACACCCTAATGCAATAGTCTGTGCACGCCTATGCCCACTACACAGGTGTCTGTGTAATTATTGAGCAGCAGGAAGGTTTACATGGGTCAGCAGTCAAGATGTAAACTACCATCCATACCTTGGCTCCCCCAACACCTGTTTAAATATGCTCCCTGTAATTATGTTCCTTGCAGCACCAGTTATCTAATTCTAGTGGGAAAAAAAGTTATTCACAGGTTTTTTTTCTACTGAACCTATTCATCCATCAGCATATATCTCCTAACCAGTAAGCATAGGCTAACAGAGCAAAAAATAAAACCTCTCTCACTAGACTCATGGAAAGGTCCATCATACTTTTTTCATGCAGGCTGTGTCAGTCACAAGGGGGTGTGTGGCTAGGGCTGCATAAATGGAAACAAAAGTGATTTAACTCCTAAATGTCAGAGAATTGCACAGTGAGACTTCAGAGGCATGATCTATACACAAACACGGCTTCATTAGGCTAAAGTTGTTTAGGTGACTATAGTATCCTTCTCACACTGCCTCCATGAAAAAAAAAAATGTTTAATTTAAATTAAACCGTAAACTTACCAAGTTTATCTCCTGCACTGTAAATTGAATTTAAAGGTACACTATAGTCACCAGAACAGCTACAGCTTAATGTTGCGGTTCTGGTGTCTATAGCCTCTCCCTGCAGTCTTTTTAATGTAAACACTGCCTTTTCAGAGAAAAAGCAGTGTTTACATTACTGCATTGGGAAGGGATAGGCAACCTTCGGCACTCTAAATGTTGTGGACTACATCCCCCATAATCAGGGCCAGATTAAGAGCCCAGTGGGCCTTGTGCTGACAATTATGACGGGCCTAATTACAGAATCATATCGACCAAAAACAGTAAAACACTCCCAAGCGTCATGTATCTGATGGAGATGGTGCTGGAGAGAAAGAAAACAGCAGCTATAAGAAAACACATACCCTAGGCTAATCTCTCACTAATTTATGTTTTCCTCTTTCAAGTAAATCCATCACCCCTATCAGCAGTGTCCAGTCAAGCAGGAAGTCAATGGGCACGGTAAAAGGGTGTGCCACTGACACATATCACGTAACCTGCCAAAAGGGGCGAACATGCCCAAAAAGAGGATATGTCTGCCCATAGAATTAGGCCAGCCTGGTATGAATGCATGTCAGGCTGCCTGCCAATCATGCAGCTGGCCAACTAAGGGCATACTATGCAGACAGCACCCTGAGCTTGGCATAAATGCATCTAATGATGCGCTCGCTCAACGCTTTCTAAGGACTGTCCCCTAGCACTCGCTGGTCCACTTGTCTCCTTACCTTCTTACTAGCAGGCAGAAGCTCCTGGTATATAGTCTGGGACAGAGAAAAGCTGTATCTAGTGAGTGTAGAAGAAAGGGAACATGCCACAGTGTTAGAGAGACCAAAGTCAGCATTACCTTAAAGGATCACTATAGGATCAGGAACACAAACATGAATTCATGATCCTATAGTGTTAACACCAGCATCTAGCCCCCGTGGGCCCCTCATGCCTCCATAAATATAGCAAAATCTTACTGTATTCAAGCCTGAAGCTGTAACTCTGCATGCTGTTAGACTCAGAAAAACAAGCAGTCCGCTGACATCATTAGAAGTGGTGGCCTAATCCAATCACAGTGCTTCCCCATATGATTGGCTGAGACTGACAGAGGCAGATCAGGGGCAGAGCCAGCATGATTCAAACACAGCGCTGGCCAATCAGCATCTCCTCATAGAGATGAATTGAATCAAGGAATCTCTATGAGGAAAGTTCAGTGTCTGCATGCAGAGGAAGGAGACACTGAATGTTTGGATAAATTTTAGGCAGCCATGACCCAGGAAGGATCACTAACAGCCATCTAAGGAGTGGCCAGTGAAGTTATCACTAGGCTGTAATGTAAAGACTGCATTTTCTCTGAAAAGACAGTGTTTACAGCAAAAAGTCTGACAGTAAAGATTCTACTCACCAGAACAAATTCAATAAGCTGTAGTTGTTCTGGTGACTCTAGTGTCCCTTTAACTATATTCATGGTCAGCCAGTCCACACAAGTTTTGTTCCCATACATCCCTCTTAAGTTTCCATACTTAAGTAAGAGTATGTGAAAAGTAATTAGGGTTGCCACCTTTCTTGGAAAAACATACCTGCCTTGCTAATTTGCATAATTAAATATGTATGGGTGACATCACATGATGTAAATCACAAGGAGTGACATAAGAGAAAATGCTCTAAAATCACCAAAAAACTACTTAGTTTGAGTCTGCTGTATAGATGGATTCCTTCCAGTGGCCCCATGTCTCCCAGTGCCCCCATGTGTCGATTACTCCAGGTCTCAGTGCCCCATGTCTCCCAGTGATCCTATGTATCACAGTGTCTCAATGCCCCATGTCTCCCTGTTTCCCCATGTCGCTAGGAAGACGAGAAGACCTGGGGTCACGGGGAGACCTAGGGACACGGAGACACCAGTCACACTGAGAGACTAAGGGACTCTGGCTGGGACGCATGGGGACACTGGGAAAATAGGGGACACTGGCTGGGGGACATGAGGACAAGGAGACACCAGGGACACTAGCTTGGAGACATGGGGACATTGAAACACTTGAGGCACTGGGAGACATGGAGACAGTGAGACACTGGTAGACTGGTGTCACTGGGAGACTAGGGGGCACTGTGTCCCCATGTGTCTGTGTCATAATGTCTCCCAATGTACCTTAGTGTCTCAGTGTCCCCATGTCTCCTTGCAGCCTTTCCCCCCATCCCTTACTTCCCTGAGCTGTAGGCGGTCTCTGCAGGGTGGGAGTTGCTGTCTGGACTCTCTGTAACTGCACACCTGCAGATCAGTGAGTATAGATAGGCAGGGAGGGATATGCTGGAACTTCCTATCCCTGCCTCGCTCCACACACAGTGACCCCTACTGGCCAGTGCTGCATAGTAATCTCTTGTTTATACTGAGAAAAATACCAGCAGTTGTATTGCCAGTATCACTGTAATATTGGCACCAGCCAGGCAGCCTCGAATACTGGCTGTGCCAATAAAATAAAAGCCAGGTGGAATCCCTAAGAGTAGTGTGTGAAAAAAAAAAAAAAGTGACTTTTTTTTTTTTATAAATCAATGGGCCTATTCCATGGGCATGGGCCTGGAGCTGCAGCTCCATTAGCCCCTATGTTAATCCGGCCCTGCCCATAATGCTCTTGCACCCATAAGCATCATAGAAGGTGTAGTCCAAAACATCTGCATCGCCGAAGGTTGCCTGTGCCTAGCCTAGCAACACCTCCAGTGGCAGTTTCTCAGATGGCTACTAGAGGAGCTTCCTGGGTCAGTACTGCACAACAGCTTCTTCTCATCCTCCGTAATCTTGGTCTGAGACATTGCTCTCTGCTGGTGCTCATCTTACTTCTCCCAGCATTCTTTCAGTGTTTCTCTCTTTGCCTCTTCTAGCCAACCCCCTTCTGTTGGTTTTCATGAAGGCTCGATCATTGGCCCTGTACTGTTCTCGAGCTATACTGCCTCCTTTGGTGAATTCATCAGAGCTTTTGGCTTCCAGTATCATTTCTATGTGGATGACACGCAAATCTGTCCTCTCCTGATTTCTCGCCATCCCTCTTGAATCATGTCTCTGACTACCTCTCTGCTAACTGGATGGCTGCACACTTCCTTAAACTTAAAGGAACACTATAGTGCCAGGAAAACATACTGGGCTCTGCAGAGAGGAAGGGGAGCTTTCCTCCACCTCTCCTTCTTCCTAGCGACGTCATCAGCTGAATGCGCACGCACGGCAGGAGTCGCGCGCACATTCAGCCAGTCTCATAGGAAAACATTCATAATGCTTTCCTATGGACGCTGGCGTCTTCTCATTGTGATTGTCAATGAGACAGCCACTAGAGGCTTTAGAGGCTGGATTAACCCTCAGTATAAACATAGTTTCTCTGAAAATGCTATGTTTATAAAAAAAAAAAAAAGAAAAAAAAAAGGTTAATCCTATCTGGATCTGGCACCCAGACCAATTCATTAAGCTTAACACCATAAATTGTTTCTGGACTACATTTCCAATGATGCTCAGCTAACTTTTAGAGTCTAAAAGAGTCTCCTTCACCCATCACGTCCTGTTGATCACTAAATCCAGCCACTTACATTTCAAATAGGGGCAGATGAGCTCTATGTTTTTAACGCCGGACGTGGTGTTGGTCCATGCGGTTATTCTCATCTTCTCAGTAATCTTATGTGTTCCAAACATCCCCGTTACAGTCTATAATGAACACGACTGCGAAGCTCATTTTCCTGTCTGCCCGCACCTTCCCCTTTGGTAGTCCCTACATTTGCTTACCGTAAGATATAGAGCTCAATTTAAAATTCTGGTAAGCTCTTGCAAATCTCTACATAACAGTGCTCCTACCCAACAATACTCCCTTGTACACAACAATGTCTCATCGAGGCCCCCTACTCTCTCCCAAAGACCTATGCCTATCATCCTCTATTTGCACTCCCACTTGTGATGCTCACCTTCAATGTTCCATTCCTTAAAGAGAAAAAAAAAAAAAAATGCACTTCTTCAGAGTTGCAGATCAGTTACAATTAATTTAGCTCCACCATTCAGTCAAGCAAAATCAACTTGCTTTTAAACACGTCAATTCCTGACGAGACCCATTGTAACAAGAAAATCAATTTTACTTGCCTCAGTCAGTAGTTTTAATGTTGTGGCTGAACAGTGTATGTCTCACATGAATAATAATTTTACTTTGTGTGCTCTCTGTGACATATTGGAGAGGCAAGGAGTATTCCACATTGTAACATTGCATTAATAACCAACCTGATGTACAGCTACATATGTAAAGAGTAGACTTATTTATGGAGCAGAAAATCCTTAACAGTTGTGGGCAAATTAGTTTAACAAAGGTTTATGAATACATTCCCCTATCAAGATTAATATGATAGAACTCATTACCAACCTGAAAAAGACAGGGGGTATAAAATAAACCATTAAACATGGTCTTTTTGCTGTAAAATTTCTGTATTCAGCAACACCGCTCAAACATCTACAATACAACTCGAAACTGGGAAGCTGGAGTATTTTGATATATTTACACTGCATATATCACAATATAATGCTATATGCCCTATTCCCTAGCCATTGTGTATTTATTTACAATTGTATTCAAGTTATTTCAGCTACAATGCATATAATTAGTACTAAATTTATAGAACATTTAAAAAAATTATAACAAAACCAAGGGCAAAAAACAAAATTTCAACAAAATTACTTTATTGGTCCAGCAACAGCAAGACAAACAAATTTCTGAAAGGCATATACTGTATTATTATCTGGCATAAAATTGCATCTAAGGCATTTCTCAGATGGACACACAGGAAAATACATAAACAAAGTTACAAAATATTAAAAAAAAATTCAAGCTAAGCTGAATACATTAAATAAATATCACATCTAACATTAAAAAAGTGTAACTATTAAAAAAGTAAATATATTATAAAATTAAACAAAACAAAAGAAAAAAAATGCCACACAAACAACTTGTCTTGTGGTCTTAACTATCAGTTCTTTTACTGCTACAGAGAGACAAAAAAAATAAAATAAACGCAAACACCCTTTCTTATGTGACCACCAAACAAGCAAGGAATAAATCCAACAGCTCCTAAAAGAATGATGTACACATTAAACACCTCCTACGTAAGGTGTATCACAAGATTCTTTTTTTTATTTTTTTTTTTAAATATACATAAAGTGATGAGAATGATTTTCTTTATGTGCAAAAAAGGACCCCAGGCTTCTTGTTTTAGGATCCATCTGTGGAGCGAATTTAAGTGTAGTAACAAAAACCAAGGTCTTTAATTCCAAAATAAATGTAAATGCTTTGAGCATGACATTTAGTGAACACACAGGTGGTATACAAATATGAGATGATCCTTTGTAAGATATCAAAATAAAAATAGACATTTAGCAGTGCTTGCATACGTAGAGAGAAGTCTTTTTTAGCCATGGGGTTAACTGCACTTTTGAAAAAAAAAGAAAAAAAATAACCCAAAACATACAAAGTAACCAATTACAATCACAAAAAAAATATAAATAAATACAATTCAAAACCATCTTTCCACTTACACAGAAGAGATTTGTCAAAGTCTGCTATGGTCATAGTATCCAGTGAGTGCCATAGGCATTATGCCTAACTGACACTACAACTCTATGACAATTCCAAAACAGCAAAGTTAGGCTGACAAATCTATAAATATACATCAGCATCTGAATCCCATGCCACTGCTGTGTATTCAGACACTATATGAAGGACTAACCACTACGTCTTAGTCAGTCCATCTCATCTGTGCCAAGACTTCCACATATTATCTGCACTTCATAACCCTGTCCCGACCATTAGCTTAAAGTGCAAACATGCATCTTTGAGATAAAGTTAAACTATAAAAAAAAATACATTGTATTTCTTAAAAAAGTTACTATGCTCCCCAGAGATTAAAGTAGAAAACCTAACGAAGTATACAAAAATGGCCACACACTGCAAAGCACAGCAGTGTAGGAGTGTGAGCAAGGAGACTAAAGAAGGCTCTAGCAGCGGGCACAGCTCCCAAATAGTCAAGTTCCAGGAGTAGAAAGCAGTCAAATACTGTTCTACTAGCAGCTACTGGGAGAATAAGAGTGCTTTTCCATTGAAGCCAATCTTGGTGCCCAAAAACGTTTCAAGAATTTCCTATGATGCCCAGTATGTTCAAACATATGGAGGTCCAAGGTGGGCCAACACTACTCTAAGTCTTCCCTCGCCGAACTGAGAGTTACATCATGGCCTAATAAGCAATGCATGCTCAAGGCTCAATTAGTTTAGACATTACTCCCTAGTACCGAAAAGGGTGAGAGAAAAACAGAACACAATAGATGTGTCTGAACAATGTGCATTTGGTGTGACTGTGCCAGTCTGTATTAAAAACATGTAAAGTTGAAACAGAGGCCACAACCAAACTAGCACCAAGTGATGGAAGAAATAGACAGTACTTTTGTTTTACCAGAACAAAATAAAGTCAAATAAAAAAATTTAAAAAGTCTTGCTCACCTTTGGTACTCAGAGTTTTATATCTTAACCAGCTTTATAATTTAGAACTTGTTGCATAATCCAAACAGCAGTACAGTGATCCTATAGAGATCACATTGGAAGAATAGAAACCAGATCGTGTATTCTTATGTTCCAAATAACTACCATTTGCAAAAAAAAAAAAAAATCCAAAATTGGCAGAAACAACTATTAAAAATGCACTAGACTCCTCCCCTCCCCCCCCCCAAAAGAATTAAACGAAATTAAAAAAAAATTAGTAAGCAAAACTTTTAAAAAACATTTTCAATAAATAAAAAGGCAAAGTCTCTGCTTTGAACACCATAGTTGAAATGATCTGGAAGTGAATCTTTGTTTCAGGTTTTTGTTGTTTTTGAAATTCACAAGAAAAAACATCCATTAGTGGCAAATAGTTTGTCCACTGAGATCCAAATTTGTTCAAAAATAAACAGCCTCGGATTGGAACCATCAGAAAAAAAATAAAAAATAAAATAAGAAAGTTCTCAATGAAGTGTGGAATGTAAAGAACAGCTGACCCATTGTTGGTAATGTCTATCATTTCTCAATGTCATTCATGATCCGATAAAGAATGATACAGGGGCTTCTTCTGCAGCAACATCACTTACGCTCTAGAAAAAGGAAAAATATTTTTTTTAGTATACGTTTTCCATACAACGGTGAACTATTAAGGACATATATATATATATATATATCTCTATCTATTTCAGGTTAACATAAAGACACCACAAAATGGACATGTACAGTAAAATCAGATTCCGGTGATCAGGTAATCAATTATATGACAACCCTATTGCTTGGGGAGGAACCATTGAAAAAAACAAAAAAAAAACAAACAGCTTTGGAACACCAAGTCTATAAAATTTTTGTGTAATTACCAAATTACCAATGAGTACATGCCAACTATCGCATCTAGGTATAGAACAAACTTATAGTCAGTCAGCCTTAGATTTTTACTTCATAAAATGCTCCTTTTTGTTTCTGGAAACAATGTACTTTATAATGGAAGTGGAAATACAAATCACAGACTAAATTAAGCATGCCAATGACAGTCACCATGTCTAAGGAGTGCAAAATGTAACATACTGCAGACTGCACTTAACCAGTGTGATAATAATGCACTGTGTGAGCAAAATGGGATTTAATTCACACAGGAGGAAAGCGTGCCAACATGCACTGAATTACCTTTGGGAAACAAAAAATAAAAGAGCCTTTGCTAAGTAATCTCCTATTGATCGCCTTTAAGGAAGAAAAAAAAAAATATTCCATTTACATACACACACACACACTTTTTAGTTATATTATTGTTAAAAGGCACCAACACTAAAATCCACCCACGCATGTTAAGAGAGATTAGTAACGAGTTAAAACAGCAAATAGAAGTTCAACAGCTTGCAGGGTGTTCCATCATACAGGGCTAAAGCAGAAATGCAAGATAATACTTACAGACAAGCCTTTCCTAGCAAAGGCTGTGAAGGAGGGAATAAAAGAAAAAGGAGCCAGTGTAAGAGGAGAATAGCAGTAGGTAAACAGAGTGGTTCAAGACTTTCTAAACAAAACAACTCTTGCTAGACAAGCTCATGAACGAAGGAAAAAAAAAAAGAAAAAAAAGAAGGGGGACGGGACTACAAAACAAAATAAAAAGAATGCCCTAGCAGACAGTTATGCAGAGTGGCTGAGAAAAACCCATTTATGCCTTTACTTTCCCCACTATAGAAGCAATGGAAAGTTTTCTCCCTCCTTATACAATGCCTTCTGTGGGAATATGCAACTCTCCCAGTCTCTGCATTACTTCAAGAAATACTGAAAGCACATTACTTTAGAGAAGTCTATCAGTTCTCCCCTTAACTGATCATCCCTTATTTCCCTCCTCTGCCAACATCCCACCACCCATCCCTAAGGTGCATACAAATCACATAATTCCCTTTGTATATTTCTCCCTCATCCTGTTAGAGAGATTGTAAGCTATTTTGGGCAGGCCCTCTTCACCTATTGTTCTATAATGTTAATCATGATTTTTTTTTTTTTTTTGAATTTAGTGCCAGTTTTGTTTACCTATTGTGCAGCACTGTGCCATATTTATAAATAAATACAAATAAATATAATGGTATGGTGTTATAATGGGTTTTCAATTTTGTTTAAGAAATGGGTGAACATAGAAATATTTAGCAGAATAATAAAGGCAGTGGGATATAAGCTTTCCCATTGATCCATGCTTTGGCAATGTAGCTGGCAAAACAAAAGTAAGAGGACAGAGAGGCAGATGCACTGTAGCCTCCATCTTAATGTAAGCAAATAAGGGAAAGATGCAGAGGATAATTGTTCATGTCCATGATAGAACAAAAAAAAAAAAAATAATAATAAACACTGAAGGGAGGAAATGCACCAACCTGTCCAGCTTGTACAGTGGGTGGTTCTTGGGATGCACAATATAGTACTGAAGCAGATGCTGAAGCACCCAACTCATCAAAGCTATTGACTCGAGCTTTTTTATTCGGCTCAGGACTAGCAAAAGGGGTAACACTATTGCGTCTCATTAGAGTATTAGGACCCTTCTTGAAATCCTGCAGAAAAGAGAATACACATAATAAAATAGGTGTTTATGCCTAAACTACTGTGAAAACAAGTAGGACTTGAATTCACCAGTGACAATCTCCTACGGTGAGCAAACTAGCACAGCTTGCTTTTAAAAATGCATTTACCACTGAAAAAAAAAAAAAAAAAAACCCCAACACTTAAAAATATATAAAAACACCAAAACAAAAAACACCCAACATGTTTACACGATCCAATACAAACATGACAGCAACTCCTTCCATTTGGAGAAGTGGGGCATGTACAGCAGGTGCATCAACTGATGCCAACCTTTGATTTGAGGGTAAACTGGAGATGCACTCAATGTCACCCAAGTACAGAAAAAGGGTTTACTGCCACAGTGCAAGTGGAACATGTGCATTTAAAACAGTTTACCCAAAACCAGGGATGGTATCTAGTCTGACAGTACTAATTGGAATTTTCTGTGCAAGTTATCTAATGTATTTACAGGCATAATTACATATCAGAATGTTGGGTCTTAATTGAGTTTTTTTTCAAAATACATAGAATCAAAGTAGATTTACCTCCACTGATCTCTCTCGGTGAGTGTTCACAGCTTCCACATTGAAATTGACAGTCTCCACACGACATCCTTAATAAATAAAAATGTAATTCATGAGCATATACACGCACACATACTGAAAAATAAAAGTGGTAACATGACGTCTTGTACTATTCAGCTGATTAACATGGAGAAAATCTTACCATAGGCCAGTGGAGTCAGTTTCAGCAACGAATGCAAGGGGCAGTTTAAATAGGGCATCTCATCTGCAATGACAGCATATCTAATCAGTATAGACATAGTATGTATAATTATAAAAAAAATTAAAAAATAAAACCACCACAACACAAAAGCAAAAAAATAAAAACCATGTATAGAACACCAGTACATTGGTTTATCCACCCAAGATTGCAACACTATGTGCACAGAAAGTAATCTACAAGTTTTAGAGAAGTGTTGCCACTTTTAGAATTTTATATCTATGTTGGCAATCACCACAGAAAGTAACAAGTGGAGGCATAGATATTCAGTTGAGACTGCTGTAAGACTCCCTTACCCTCTATTTTAGTATAGCAAAAGGTTTCAATAATGGTCATCCCCTGAATGGTCCCATTGTATGGCAATATCAGAACTAGATCAGCGTTGTAATAAAGAAAGATTCCATACCTGCAGATTTGTCAAGGAAGTAGGACAAAAGGCATCTCATCACAGCCTGATGACAAACGACAAGGACATTTCCACGTCTCTCCAGCTCCATGATAACCGGTTCCAGGCGCTGAACCAGATCTTGGTATGACTAAATATTAAAAATAAAAGGTTACGGAAGGTGAACAAAAAAAAAAAAATAATAATTTGAATATATTTTATTTTGATGTGAAGTTCCAATTGTGCACCCAAATAAAATTCAGATGTTATTTACCTCTCCTGAAGGGTAGCGGTAATGATATTTGTCCTGAGCACGCAGACCATATTCGTCAGGATAAAGCTCTTTAACATCTTCATAGGTTTTATCCTCACACACTCCCTATAGGGAAGAAAAAATAATAAATAAAGAGATCATGCATTAGACAATTATTCTTGCTGGATATTAAAGAGGTAATTGAACCTAAAACGGACAATGTTCTCCACAAAGTGTGTGAATATTTATTAGTTTTGAATGAACGAAAAAAAAAAAAAAGTTACCTTAATCAGACCATGGTGCTACACAGCGCTCAGAATATACAAAAACACAAAGGATGAGCACCCGCTGGATTTAGTGAAAATCAAATTCAGTTGTTTTTTTTTTTTATTTGCAATGTTTCAAAAGGGGTTTATCTTGATCTAGACCTACTTAGGTCAAAATGTTGATTTAACCTATGCGATTTTAAATACACTGAATTTGATTTTCACTAAATCCTAGCAACGGGATAGGGGTGTATCTGCAACAATATGTACCCAAATACGGAACAAACCAATTTAAAAAAAAAAAAAAAATTAAATAGGTAGTAAAGAAAGACTTACAGCATCCAATTCGTTTAGAGCTTTCCACTGCTCATAAGGCACAGTCAGTCCTTCTGCTGTTTGAATAGACCTCCTTAGTTGACTCGTCCACACTTTCAATTCTTTTAGGTTCTGTTCCTCAATGTATTTCTTGAGTGCAACAGCAAACTAAGAGAAAATTAATTTGTTATGATCCACGTTACAATTTAAAAAAAAAAAAAAAAATTAAAAAAAAAATATATATATAGTAACAAACACCCTTCTTCTGATTGTATAGATTCACCAGGATTTACCTTTTTTCCCCGGGGTGATAGACTGGAGTCTCCACCAATCTTCCCTTTGATGTTGTATTCACTTTCGCCAGCACGGCACAGATAGATACAGTGCGGCTGAACATGGATGTTCATCAGATAATAGACAATCTTGCTCTGGATATGATCCTGAATCTTATTGACCAAAAATCTTCGACCAACATCAATCACAATAATCATGGACAGGTTCCTGTGAAAGTAAAAGGCATCACATTAGAACATGTGATAGCCATACCCAGATACATCTACTCAGAAGTAGTGAGTGTATAAACAGTAGAATTGTGAACATTTATAACCTAAAATGAGTCTGTACTGAACAAAATTAGGCCTTACTTGTCATGGCTGTCTGGATCAAGAGGTTCATAGCTTTTTTTGTAGCAGTTGATTCTTTTCATGAAGTCTTCCATTGCTTCTTTTGATGGACAACCTTTGTAGTCTGGACTGCTCAGTTTCACTTCCTGTAGAACACAACAAACAAGAGGTCATAAAACTAAAAATAAGATCCATTGATTTAGCCTAAACAATACACTGACTATTACATCTGTCACTGGCTCAGAACGTGAATTCATGTAAGCTTTTAACTCCTGACAGGACTAAGCAGAAAAGTAAAATAAAAAAGTAGGATTGTGGCTGGCCTCGATGTTAAGATTTAAATTTATGATTGGTTCTTTAATAGTTAACAAATAAAGCACTGAATTGATAATCTTACCATCACATTGCTGGCAACAACACTTGGGTCATCACACACAGATTCTATGAAGAATGCCTACCAAAAAAAATAAACCAAGTATTAAAACCATACAGTAACTTCAAACATGGTAATTGTTCACTTACAATATGCATAGATTATAATGAACGGGAGATTAACTCCGTAATATCAACTTACTTTAAAATTGTTTTCTTTGGCAAAGTCGGTAATCATTGTTCTTCTCTCTCTGGTTGTATTAGTGGCATCAAAGACCTGAACAAGATACAGAAATCATTAAAATTTGAGTAATTAATCAAATAAAAAGAATAAAAATGGTGAGGATTAAAAGTACAGAACATACAAAACAGTAACTTACAGCTATCTGTCCACCTTCTTCAGTCAGGTATAATTTAACATCTTCTAAGGCAGCAACGGCACATTGTCTGTATAAAGAAAAAGTGTTATTTATTTACATAAAGATGTCACAGAATGGCTTGACAGCTCAAAAGTAACACATTGGAGTATATGAAGGATCAGAGACATTCTGGAAACTATGGATATGACCAGTGGCAAGAAAAGGGAGCAGTGCTGCTATAATGGAAGAGATAACAGTGAAAGAATGTACCTTCTGACTTTCATGGCTTCTTGATTGTCTGCGCGAAAGAAGTCATATGAACTGAAATCCTTTACAGCTTCACGTCTGTACTCGCCAACATTAAAAACTGCAACAGAGAAACCCACCAAGTTAGTCAAAGAATTACATCCAGCAGTAAACAGATACATATATGCCTTTATTTAGTCATGATCAGGTAAAAAGCTTCAAGCCATTGTAATGCTTTATGTTAAGACACCTGGCTTTCTAGAACAGGAAGTATATGACGTCTTCAGATGAGTTCCAATTTAAGACGTGGAGAACATATTTGTTAGCTTATGGTAATTCTTATTTTGCAGGTTTGTAATATGGACTTTCCAGCTACTCATGTCCAGTTTACCTTTTGTAGGGACTCCACTCCAGTTGAGGTAACGTGTAAGCTTCTTTGAGATGTAGGTCTTTCCACGAGCTGGTAAACCAACCATTACAATCACAGTCGGAGAGTTGGCAAGATGTGGCCCACCCACTACAATTAAAAGAAAAAAGACAAAAAATAAAATACATAGATGATATTAAGGAGATTAGCAGACATCAATATCTGCCATCTGTTCTCACAGGGTTTCATTTATCATGCAACATGAGTCAGCAGCAGCAACTATGCAGACCTCATCTAAGAGGCAGCTGGAGCTAAGCAAAGAGATAGCTTGTGCATCCCAGTGAGGAATAAATGTATAATAGTATACTGTACTGCTTGTTTATCTTGTTAACACTAGATCTTGCCCTGGCTGTTCAACAGAAACAACCAGTAAGCAATACTTCGAGCAAGTAAGTTTTATGGACATCAAATGTTTCCCAAGTGAAATGCCAAGGTGGCGGGGACATTAATGTAAATGCCATTCACTACAAAATAAAAAAAGTATTACTGATCAAACATTTAGAGCATTAGACATTTATCGGAGATCAGTCTGCGATGCCCAAAATATTTGCAATTTTTCTTTGCCAAGCAATTGAGAAAAAATGTCCCAGGATCTCAGTAACAGATAAGAGCACTGACCTTAAAGGGAATTTTAAAAGAAAGGAACATTTGGGCACCCTGGTGTGTGTAAATTAGATGTCTGATAATTGCAATGTTTGCCAAGATTAAGATCACACCCTAAGCCACCCCCAGCTATTACAACATTTGTGGGACTTGCAAATACGAACAGAATTGGGCAACTTAGAAAGGGAGCCCATATGTAAATCTTTTGTTTACAATTAAATGCTGCAAAGATAAAGACTTAAAAGGGTTAAAAAAAAAAAAAAAAAAAAGTCATCCTGGACATTCTAAATTGAGCGTTATGTAAAATCACCCGAATTTAGTTTTCACACCAACCTTTGTCAACATAAAAAAATAAAATAAAAAATAAAATAAAAAGTTATGTTTTATTCAACGTGTTTCCACAGGGTGGGCAGGATAGGTTAGGGCCATTATAGGACAAATCTTAGCCTTTACTACGCTACAATTATAGGTGGCCAAAACTCACTTATGAAATGCTTTAGTGCCCTGGTTCCTTTCATCGTATTGTTCCCATAATGAAGTAGCTGCGTATGCCGACTTCAGACAGTTTATTATATTAATGCACATCAGACAGCTTAGCTTTATTAATTGCATCCTGTTTGCAGCAGGTAATCTCATGTGAATGTAATCCTCATAATCTAAAATGTTCTGGGCACATAGGAACACCTTTGAGGAAGGGGGAGAAGAAGGGGGGAGCAGTAATTTGGCAGATGGGGAATAATGGACAATCTGAAATATTAACTTTTTGGGGGGACATGACAAGTGCATCAAACAAAAGGGAGTCATGCCTGGTTTATTGTGGTCAAATTATCTTCTGAGACATATCAAACACTTGATGGTTTTCAATACAACAGAACAAGTCAAATGGTATTGTGTCTCCAGTACTGCATTCTCCTGACTCACTGGATATTGGTTTCTAGAGCCACAAAAAAAAAAAAAATTATACATTTATAAAAAAAAATAAATAAATGGGGAGGTTAACAGAGCCTAACCTTGTATTTGAGAAACCGTTTGATTGACCCATCTGATGCCCTACATTGCCCATTTTCTACCGAAGACCAATATTCTGTAAGTGTTTTGTAATACTGACCAAACACAACTGAACGATTTACTGGAATAAAAATCAGACCGTGTGAAAATGTACCTCTGAAAAAAAATATCTGTCGGTTTGATTTTAATCTATCCCACTAGATTTGGTTATTGTCACTTAAAGGATCACTATAGTACCAGGAAAACATACTCGTTTTCCTGGCACTATAGTGCCCTGAGGGTGCCCCCACCCTCAGGGTCCCCCTCCCGCCAGGCTGGATGGCGAGGAAAAGGGTTAAACTTACCTTTATTCCAGCGCCGGGCGGGGAGCTCTCCTCCTCCTCCTCTTCGGCTGAATGCGCGGCAGGAGCCGGTCTCATAGGAAAGCATTTACAATGCTTTCCTATGGACGCGTGCGTGTTCTCACTGTGATTTTCACAGTGAGAAGCACGCAAGCGTCTCTGGCGGCTGTCAATGAGACAGCCACTAGAGGATTTGGAGGCTGGATTAACCCATTTATAAACATAGCAGTTTCTCTGAAACTGCTATATATATATAAAAAAAAAGGGGTTAATCCTAGAGGGACCTGGCACCCAGACCACTTCATTAAGCTGAAGTGGTCTGGGTGCCTAGCGTGGTCCTTTAACGTAGCCAGAGAAATGTTGGTGCTATGTTAATAATCACTAAGGAAAAAAAATAGCTCAGTAACAAGAAGGGGGTGGGGACGCATTCAAGGCACCCATGATGCAGTTTTAGTTTATGGTGACCAAATCATAGATTGCCTAAAATGCATTCAATAAAATTAAAACCAGATGACAATGATTAATTTTAATTTCTCAGCGTGCATGGTGTAACAATATGAAACCGACTTACAGAATGGTGATTCATTGCCAAACTATATACAAAAATGCTTGATTAATAAACGTGACGAAACTATGTTGGTGCTACAAAAGAGAAAGAATAAATGCCATCATCACATCAGTGTTATTCCCATAGTGAATTTTATATTTAAGGTCAAAATAGCCAAACTGGAAAAACTCTCAACCATCTATGCTTTCATTTTTGGTACTGTGGCCTTAAAAGTTAGAAAAATTAATCGTTATAGTTAAACAAAATTTAGAGTTTGGAAAATTGCGTGGATCCACTGTAATCCTCTGCAGAGGACGCAAGGTCTGGTAAAAAAGTTATTTTGGATCTCTAATCCAGACATCATGGATTATGTATTCAAACCAGATGCACGTGGAGGGGGATTATCCTGAGCACTGCCTGCTCTACTTGTATAGAATGCAAACTAAACGTGAGTGCAGGAAGCAAAAGAGCCTTATTAAAAAAGAAAAAAAAAAAAAACACACACACACTATATTCTAAGAGATTTCAGGCAAAACAAAAAGTCAATTAAAATAACTGCACATCATTAGCATGACATTATGCTGCACCCAAACTCCTAAAACTGCTGTCCAACCATAGCCACAGATCTGTAGATTTCATTGATATGTTAATCCTGTATCCCTGACAACAGAAGCCCTCCCATGCCTGAAGGCATGACATGGGGATCTGGAGATGATGGGAAATTATGGAATGCTGACTGGCCATTAGACAATCCAAGGAAAGGAATGTGTGAATCACCAGCTGATTCCTAGGCAACACCTCCCCCCAACAATTCACGCATCCACCCCCCTCATTACACAGCATTGCCACGCAACGACCATCAACGCAATCCTACCCTGTTTAAGATTCAACCGGCATCTTCATTTAACTGGACAAGGCTTAACCCGCTAAATGCCCAGCAATCCAACGGGCACATAGATGGTTTTATATATTCTGATCAATGCAAGGCACAGGTTTCACAACGTGTATATGTAAGATGGGCAAGATATAAAATGAAAACAAAATATAGATCTTTCTCTAAAAACTCTCCAACAGAACAAAATCTGTGCTTAAAAGAATATACCAGATGCACGTACAGCTTCGATCCCATCAAAAAACAGAAGATCCAGCTGTGTGTACGTTGCGTTATGTCCATTTAATACGAGGGTGGAGAACTGGCATCTCGCAATAGAATGTTGCGGCAGGCTTTTCACTTTTAGAACGTTCACGCAGAACTGCTCTTTAAACATTCGAAATCTCAAGCCATCCCGCAACAAGTGCTCCCCACACACCTTCCAGATCGCAGTAACACGTGTGTAATGACGGGAGAGAGCACGGTACATAGCGATAATCCAGCCTCCTCAGCATCATCAGCCCCACGAGGGAGGCCAGCCATCCGCCTGCCCTGTATCCCAGCTTACCATTGATCGGCGTCCTTGGCGCATCGCCCATGGGCAACCAGGTCTTCTGAATCCGGTTCTGCCTCAACTCCAGGAGCGGCATGATAGCAAATAGGGGCAATAAGACCTCGAGCAAACGGTGCACTCCGGAACTCCCTCTCCAAAGGGATCCTTTATTTACTGTGCAGGAAGGATGGACTCTCACAAAATGAAATAAATGTATCAAATCCAATCAGGAATACTGAGCACAGTGATAGCGCGTTTAGTAAGACTCTCGAATAATGCTCACGATGTGATCAGTACACCTCCTCTAATCCTCTCTGATCGCTTCGCTCTCCGCGAGCTCTAAAAAACCCCGGCCGGCCAAATGCAACTTGATACCTCTTACGTCACATGCCGACAGTACCGCCCCCATTCCACCTGTTACTCACTGCTGCCACCAAGCGCTCATCTCTGTGTACTGCACAGTATCACGTCCTAGTGCCCCCGCACGTACATAGCTTAACCCCATGTTTCCCGGGAATATGGTGTAAGGGTGTTAGAGGAGAAATGTACAATTCTTGGTGTGAAAATAGTACATATTTTTAAATTGCACACGTGTAATGCGTTGCATAGAGAATAAACGAAAACAGAATACATATAGGATGTCATTTGTCAAGATAATCATAGTTATTCAATAAACAGTGAGTGTTATGGGTTGATAACCAGTTTAAAGCAATTTAAGCCAGAAAAGTTAATATAGAATTAACATGTACAAGGCGGCTGAGTTTTTAAATCTACATTGTGCAAATCAGTAGTCATTTCGATAAGACTTCGTTTAGTAAATAAGCCCAGGACCAATCAATAATACAGAAAACGAAATAACGGGAATGTGAGAGTTGAATTGGCAGCATGATATATTAAATATGCCCAGACTTAAATTCTTGTAAAAATGTGTTTAATTTTGTGTCATGTACGCCAAATATTTACTTCACCATTCCAATAAAGTATAGATGGTAAATGTCACTCACACTGCCTGGATCTAATACTGTATGTGATGATCACTATAATGTTAAATAGGTTTTTAAAACACACAGATGAGCAGAATCGTTTCAAAATATCTGGTTTATATTCATGGATAGCGTTTTAAAACTAAATATTACATTCACTTTCAAATATCTATTCTAATTGGGTGTGGGGTGGTGTTACCCGAAACTATGTTTGTTTCTGTATTTTCAGTGTAAAAAAATAAATTAAATAAAAATATTCAGAAACAGTGAATTAACAGCCGGCTGAAGATTATTTCAACTCAACTACTCAATCTATATTTGTAAATCTGTTATAAAATAGCCATGGCTCTCTGATAGTGAATATACATTATAGTTTTAGGACTAAAATTATACACCGTTATGGTGAATAGTGCTATAGTAGAAATCTCATTGCGTCAATATCTGGTCTCGTGTTCCTATGTTAAACATTTATCTAATTGTTTCCTACTATTAGTGTGTATTTTTTTTGTTGATCTTCCACTCTTGTTAATCACCCATTACTGAAGAAGATAGGATGGGGATGGGGATAGGGATAGGGGGGAGGAAAGGGGGGAGGGAGGGTAGAACGTCCACCCCCTCCCTGTCTTTTGTTCTTTTGAATACACTTAATCCACTCTACTGATACAATATAAAATATCTACATTTTAAAAATGCTCCCTATGCTTAGTTAACAGAATTATAATGTAAAAGGTGCTCCTATCACTATTTCTGAACCCGTGTACAGTTTTTTTTGTTAGTGATAACACTGATTCACACACACAGCTATTGTCATTTAATGTCACCCACTCTCCATGTCAGTTACTAGGCACAGGTCTTGTAGGCCTTCCCCCACACCTTTCCAGATGCAATGTGACTTCTCTGGATTTTGGCATGTGAAAGGTTATGTTCGCTCAAGGTTTTTCTATTACAACTATAAAAGGAACAAATAGGACACAGTCAGCCCGACACTGGCAAATGTCTAAGACTTTTGTGGCCCAAGGCTCAGTACTGGTCCTGTCTCTAAAGACATATGTAATGGCTCTTATTAACACAATAAAAAAAAGACGTTGCATTCAGTAGAAAAGCAGCGCTCAGGAGACTGGGCTGGGTAACAGAAGGTGGTCTTGGCAACCAAGAGGGGGGTCGGAGGTTTCCTGTTGCTACCTCTGCCTGGGGCACGTCCCTCACGTCCCAAAAGGCTGTAGAGGTTTCCCTCCCCCCTCCAAACTGACTCACATCTCTGCTGGCCATGCACTCCTTGGGTCTTCACTGTATCTCCTCTGAGAGGTTCTGCCAGAAATACACCACTCATTCAGACTAGTAATCTGCAGAAAGACTACGGATTTTATAAGGATAGTTCATTTCTCAGATATAGGCATTTTTATTGAGCCTTTTTAGAAAAACATTACCTCACTGAAAACAAAATATGAATGTGGCATATATGCAAACCAAAAAAAAAAAAAAAAAGTATCAAGTAATATTCCAAGGCAGCCCACAGATTGAGCTGCATTTATAGTTTAACATCTTACTCAGAACATGCATTTATTTACTAAACCGGAAACCAGTCAACAAAAATTGAGGCTCAACTATCCAAGCTGTGACTATTTATTTATAAAATATTTTACCAGGAAAGATACATTAAGATTTCTCTCGTTTTTAAGAATGTCCTGGGTCCACAAAACATTGCATTGATACATTATGGTACAATAAAATACTAAAACAATATTTATACACAACATATATAAAATGTAACTGGAAATATATAATCAACCATAACACATGTATTCTGTCTTGAGGTATGTAGAGAGGGATCTCTAAAAGGACTTTAGGCTTGGATAAGAGTTTAAAGTGTGCGGGAGGTCGTTCCATAATTGCGACTATGACTCAATAAAGGAGTACTTGAAATCAACACTTTGTGCACACATTTTGCAAATTGTTTACAATTCACTACAGTTTGGTGTTTAGTGAGTAAACCATTCTATATTACCCATAGAGTCAGTGCTAGCTGCACCAGTGGGAGAGCAAGCACCTGACCCCCCAAGCTTTGCTTCATATCTTTATGTTCAGGAGCCTGTGAGCAAACCAAACAATGCTACACATTTCATATTACTCATTTATTCACTCAGTTCATTGTCACACAACATGCATTTCACACACTACTTTTATCCTTTTTTATAACGGAGGTTTTGGGGGAGTTGAGTAGGGAATGGCTTAAGACTTCAAATTTAATTCCTTTGAGCCTAATTCATTTGAAAAAAAAAGTCAGATGAGGTCAGCTAAGTTGGGTGCCTGAGGCAATGACACACTCGCCCTGTCCACAAAATGCACTGTATGGAGAAAATAACATCTCCTCAAGCAAATTAAGCTGTCCTGAACAAACCTTTAAATCTTCTTGTAAACTAACTTGAAAACGCCGCCTGTTAAAGAGGAGACAGTCAGCATCATTCAATGATGTAAAGGTAAAAAGAGCCTGCAGGTGGCACAGAGCAGTCAGGGTAAATAAAAGCAAAAATAACTAACCTACCAAAGTTAAAAACTATAGTCCTAGATCCTTAAACTTGGGTAAGATGCTCAACATCAAATCTCAAAAATATAAAACATAATTAATACAAAGAAAATCTAATTAATATGCAAAATAAAGACAATTTACAGGTGTTTTTGTGGGAGTTTTTAATTAAATGGACACTTGAGACCCATAAAGCACCTCACTTTTCTTAAGTGTTTCAAAGGTTAACAGCATACCCCATAGCAGTCAATTTCATGAGAAACAGACCCTTTTAATAATAAATTTAGTAACAAGAGACAAGTGACAATAGAATTGCAATTTTAGGCCAAAGTACCCAAGCTAGAAAAAAGATTCATAGATGGAGACTTCTTTTTTTTTAGTTACTTAGCCTAAACTTTGAAGTTTCCTGGTCAATTATCAACAATGCTAAGTTTACTGCATAATCACACATGATGATTTCCACCATATCCATAACATAAACACTACCCAATTTGAAAAGAAAATTTATTTTAGCATTGTAATAGTTGCAGCAGTGTTTTCACTGAAGTGAGAATTGTTGGGAATTCAAAGTGAATTTTAGATCGAAATAGCTGAATTGAAAGCATAGCAGACTTAGAGAAGTTTTCCAGTTCAGCTCATTTATAAATAAATTTTAATTCCAGACAATTCTCACTTTAGTAAAAAAAAAAACAATAGTGTTTTTGTCACTTAAAACAAAACTGGAATAAATTGAAATGTTATTTAACAAAATTTTAAGCAAAACACGCTCATCTAAATACAGATATAGTCACAGTTTGGATATTTCAGCACAAAACAGGTTTTCTATTCACTAGAGTTCAACTATATCAATATGACAAGGAACTATTGTTTTTTTCCTTAATTAAGAACAAAGGCGTGTAGCCTCAGAGTAATTCACCTTGTCTAAACTTCCAAAGTGTCACACTCTAATGGCAGATATGTCATAATTTGTGTCACACATAAGTGACTTAGCTGAGAGAAACCTTTTATTTAAAATGCCAATTAAGGTAAATTTGATTATTCATGACACGCTCCTGCAGTGAAGGAAAATGAAGATTTATCATGACCGTCCTGTTATCAAAGTGATATTTATTCACAACATACTCGCAATATTTTGCTTGTTTTTTTTTCTTCAAATTTTAATATCTGGAGACTTATGGCAATCTGTGGCTTTGGTGTAAACAGCTCTACGTTGATACTCTTGTGGCGAGAGAAATGGTGTGTCCTCCAATAGTTTATATGCAAAACGAGTGACGGTCACAATTTATACATAATTAGAGTTACACTCTGGATACCAGGGTGGTTCAATGTAGGCAACTGACTTCCTTCACGAGCCTCTGATAAATCAGTTCTGGTTTGCAGTGGGAAGGCTTTTAATACACTTGCCCACCCAAAGTGAATGGTCAGCAATACATGCAGGAAGCAGAACCTCTATGGCTCCTGCATTTGGCCGTGCCATGGCTAATTCTAAGCTGCGCTGTAAAGTATAGCAAACTTTGTCCTTGCTCCATTTATAATCGAAATAAACAATGCCTTGGGTACTTACATAAAAAATTAAAAAATAAAACAAAAAAAAATATTAAGGGCATCTTGCCCTATTCTGTGGACATGCATGCCTGGAAGGTTTTACTTAGATGTGGTTTCAGCATCAAAATTTTGGAATATATTTGCTTGAAGTGTCTGTGTATGAATGTAGGGATTGAAGTGTATTTCTGTAACCTGTTACTGAGTAAATATAGGGTATAAGTTGTGTGGCATGTCTGTATAATAACCAACACTGCGCACTGTGGTGCTTATGGTTCCAGATGTCCCTTGGTACCATTGAACGGTAAGTAATCAAACAATTTTTCAAGGATTTGCACTTACCAGGATCCCGCAGACACCCGTGCTCCAACCCCTTCTTTTTTATATTTTGAATGAGGGCCTCAATTTAATAGTTTTGGATTAACTTTTCAAAATGATTCAAATCCTTCAGAAACATTTTTTCAAAATGATTTAGCGTAAAAAAATCCCATAAACTTTAATGTTGACTTCTGCAGGTAAATCATTTGAAAAGTGTTTCTGACAGATTTAAATTATTTGGAAAACTTATTAGATCAAGGCTGGTCAATCCCCATTTACTGCACTATATATATATATATATATATATATATATATATATATATATATATATATATATATATATATATATATATATATACACACGATATTGACCAATTTTTATTTAAATGCTATTTTTGGTAAAAAATAAATTAAATAAAACCGTGCTGAATGATGTCACTCATGAGTGTCCTTTTTTGTGTAATTTTCTTCTTTTTTTGTACTAAGTGTTATTACCACATATCATTGATTATATAGTGGTAACAGACGAACCACACAATCAGTTTAGCTGGATAATTATTCTCCTTTGATTTATAAACCACTGACAGGGCAGAAAATTTATATGTATAGGCAGGTGATCCACCTACAGAAACTGATTTTCTGCGGAATTTTATTATCATGCAGGGTGGTGGAAATCAGATTGTCAGATAACTGATGATCTACTGTGTGTTAATCAATAACCTAAAGATTTTCAAAAGTCACCCTCTTATTTGAATCTATGTTATATTTCTTTTGTGAAAATGGATGACAGTTGACAATTATTTTCTATTTTTCTTTAAATCATAGTTTTGTTTAGAACAGCCATGAAAAACATACCCCATGCTAAGTCTTTAAATCAACCCAGTATTTACCAATCATGATTATTCCAGAATTCTTAGGTCTTTGACAAGTATTACAGAATTAATTGATATGGTACCAATAAAAGTCAATTCTGAATTATAAGAGATATGAATTATTTACCCTCCATCCCTTATCATTTATAGTTAAAGGATTATTTCACAAGAGCACATACTGTATTTGCCAATTATAAGAGAAGGTTTTTTTTCAGAAAAAGAAATTGTGAAAACAATGACCTCGTCTTATAATGAAGGTCGTCTTTTTCGTGCGCTTCCACCACTGTTAGTGAGGTGTACTGAACCATTCATAAACATTGTTCTACACCTAAGCCCCATCCTCCTTTAATTTAAAAATCTTTTCCTTCAAAATGAGAAGTTTGACTATTGCTGTTCCTAAAGGAGCAGAAACTTTTGTGCGCTTCCACCACTGAAAACAGTCATCACTCCCGCACGTGAGCACCATATTACAGAGCACAGTTAGCTAAAATACTGCATCCTGTATTATAACAATTCAAACCAAGCCACACAGAAGAAAGGAGACAGAAGCACATCAGCCCCGCCGACAGTGGCGAAACTAACACCGGTGCAGCTGGTGCAACACTGGGGCCTGCACACTTGGGGGGCCCATGCACATTAGTTGGCCCAATGGGAGTTCCTAAACAGGGGCCCGGTTAGGCGCTGCGGCCCTATAACAGCTCAACAGGGCTCCTGTCACTATCGGATACTTCCTCTCATTTTAAATAGAGAGCACCGCGAGGGAGAGGAAAATAGCTAGCTTCTTAAGTATTTAAAAGTTTTTAAGTTTATTATGTATCTGAGTGTTTGTGTATCTGTGTGTCAGTTTATCTTGCGTCAACGTGTAAGTATCTGAGTGTGTGTCAAAGTGTGTGTATGTGTTGGTGGATACCATAGGGTACTCTAATATTCAGGCCTTTTCTTTTGTTCTTTTCAACAAGATCCAAAATTTGGGGAGTCATCTTATAATCAAGCAAATACGGTAATTGTCATCAATGTCTCAATGTTTAAAATGTACTTAAATTGGCTTCAATAAAAGGTATTGCTAGCTCTGTAGAAGAAAAGGGTCATGGGGAAACAACACGACCTTCTCTGCTACTTGCAGGAGCTATCACTGTGCTTCTACTGAAATTGTCACAAGTTCAGGTAGCTAAGTGAATAAGTACCCTGCTTAATGTACAGGACAGCTGTCCTGTACAGTTACACCACTCAGTCCTTTACTGTCCTCACATGTAATTCGTTTTACTCTGTTTAAATGAGCATCCACTGTGCTTACTCATGTATTTTTACTTGACAATTGTTTCCATTATTATAATAAAGACCAGTTATTAAATATTCCACTTTATTTTCACTTAAATTCTAACCCAGTCAAAAGATATACTGAGGCAAAGTAGGGACTACTCAGTATTTTCTTATGCCAAATGGAATTGACTTTACCTATGGAAGATTCCGCATTCTTGGCGCCCGCAAGGGACAGGTTCAGGCAAGTTAAATTTACATTTTCTTGACCCCCCAAGACTACTGGACCCCCACCACACCAGTCATGTCACCGTTGAGGATCTTTGCAAATCATAGAACAGGCCAAAATAAATGACTTGTATAAAGTCCACCAATGCTGTTATAGTGATCATATTAAACAATCTTTCCCAAATACTTGTTTGAAATGTATTAAAGTGTCACAAACTGTAAAGTTCTAAAAGTGGGTCTTTCACCACAATAACCAGAATAGGATGTTCCTAAAAGTTGACAATTGACCCACTTGGAAAACTCAGTCTTTTCTATTATAATCTAAAATATATGGCAATTTGTTTGGAGAGAACTCATTGTGGAGTAATTACCATGGAAACTAATAGAAAATTTAATTCAGGACTCTGCACCCACTTTCTGTTGCCAACACTTTTGCAACATTGCATCATTTGTAGGAAAGATTGAGCTAACTTAATTTGATTTCAAAACCTAATTATATAACACAGCTGTATTGGCTGATTGTATCTATCAAGCACTTCTTTAATCCAATTCCCTATATGGCAGATTTTAGCAGCTACCTTGCAGTGTTAAAAAGTCTGCTGGGTTGTGGAAGTTCCTGGAGACAATGAACCTATGCTCATTAGAATACAACTGTTTTTAGAGCACAATACAGGATGTTTGATTCCTTCTCTTGTTTTCACTGGGATGAACTAGAAATTGCAGTTTTGTTCATTGGTTTCACATACAACCAGGTGAAAACTGGCACAAACTGAATAGGTTATATTTGCTCTATATTTACAGCTTACTATTTAGAGTTGAATTTATCTGCAAAAGCAGACCCAATAATATTAGTCTGAAATAAAATAATTTGAAACATAATTTTCATACATTTGTAAAAACAATGAAAAATATATTTCTTTGCAATGTATTTCAGATTCCCATCATTGGTGGAGTGCCCACCAGAGCATTGCAAAATATATACATAATATTTATATTAAGTGTATATTTTGTAGTACACTAATTGGCCCATTTTCATATACCTTTTTGGTTTCTTGAATGTTTCCACAAATATTTTTCCACGGCTGATATTTGGAAGAATTAACCATTACCTGAATGAGCATAGGAAATCCCACCAAGAAATTGAATTTAAGGAAAAATTAATTGACAAAACCAAACTTTCACATCGTGCACAAGTCTAGTGTAAATTTCCTGGGTCATATAGGAACCTTTATGTTTTAGACAGTGGGCATTACCTATTGAAACATGCATTCACCCAAACAATTTTTAAACTTTTATTTATTAAGCATGCAGCTGTAAAATGCATTTATTTCTCATTGTTTGCACTGGAAAATGAATGGGTAAGAATATTGACTGGAACGGTTCAATCAATCTCATCCCCCTTCAGCAATATTGCAGGGGTGTAATTCATCTGCATTAATATGGATTTATTTAAAGATATATATTTGTTTTTCTTTTTTAATGGTTTTGTTATTTATATTTTAAAATGTTCATCATATTTTATTTATTTTTTTCTTAACCTCTTAAGGACCAAACTTCTGGAATAAAAGGGAATCATGACATGTCACACATGTCATGTGTCCTTAAGGGGTTAAAGGAACACTACAGCCAGGGATAGAAATGTGGATTAGTGCCCAAGTCACCGTTTAGGTGGCCGGGGCCCCTCTGTAAGGGTTAAAAAGGTGTATTTTTTTCACCTTTTCTCCCTCACAATTCTGGTCTCTGGCATGCCACTTTGCCTCTTTGGCTGAGATAATTGAGATCTCAGACAACCCTATGCTTCCCACAGTAAAGCATTGGAAGGCTAGTGAACATGTGTGGAAATAATATGCTGCACCAATCAGATGTTCTCTATGATTTAAATTTTGGTGGAAGTGCATCTAGTGGCTGTCAGGCAGGTTAGCAGCAGTGTTTTCAGCTGCAGTGTTAAAACAGATGAGGACATGGCACCCAAACCACTTCATTAAGCTTAAGTGGTCTGGGTGCTATACTGACTTTAATTTTGATAAATGCCTATTTCAAAAGGCAACATATGTGTATCAAATTCATTGCATGTTGGTTGACTGTGCTAGCATTTATATTATGTTTATTTTTATTGGTAAAGGTTTGTAAAACACCACCATGCTTAAAAAGACCTACACTTGAAGTTTTCTGTCCACCTCCACCTATCAAACATTAAGATCATGACACAAAGACTGTTGAGCAGATGTCTCCCTATAGGTTGTTTGGATATTCCTGGGTGGGAGGAGAGAAATGTTGTGTTTATTTACTTATGTTTATCTCCGTTTACAGTGAAAAGCTATTGAACTGGAATCCTCAAATCTGCATGCAACTGGCAAATTCAGGTGTAAAGTGGATACACAGCTTACTGTCTCTTTGATGAATAAAGTAAACCTGTTGTAAAAAAATTAACTGACCTAAAAATCACTCCCATATACATTGAATGCACCATATTTTATAAAGATACACCGTGTATTCAATGTAAAATATAGATTTACTCACTTTCCTCTATCCCAAGACCGCTTTGGGGCTGTTACTCTTTATGTAACACCCAACCCTGGGTGGTCCACTGCTCCACCTGGACGTTTTTTGTTTTATTTTCCCTGCTTGGGACACACCTTTGTTGCCAGCGTGCTGGCATAGTAACGTACTTAGGTCACGTCACTCCATTCCTATGCCTTCTAGCCAGCGCTTCCACTGGCAGCAAACGCAGCGCAAGCACATTAAAGCAATGTTTTCCTATGGGGATTTAGCTGATACTCGATATCTTTATGCAGAGCATGAGGACATCCAGCCTCAGTTAGGCAACCTAAAGTTGCATAACAAGCAAGAAGCGCCTCTGGTAGACAGCCACTAGAAGTTGTCTTAGTTTCGCAATGTTTTTCTAAAACTGCAAAGTTTTACATTGCGGGACTAAGCGTGACAGGGACATCGCACCCAGACCACTTCAATGAGCTGAAGTGGTCTGGGTGCCTATAGTGTTTTGTTTTTTTAATTCACATCTAATATGGCAGACATTTGAAATGTAATTTATGGATGTTAGTAAAGTCTTCATAAATTTTACATGTACATTAGGGTCTATGTTCTTAATCTGTGCATTTTTTGACACAAAGTCTGCAATAGTTCTCTGTGGAATCTGTAGAGGAGTTTGTCCATGACCTTTGCATCAAACACTCTAAAGTACCATTGTTGTTATATATTGTGAAACAGCGCTGCTAGAACACACGGACAGAGCGCTACTTTTTCCTCCACTCAATGTAAGTTTATTTATTGGGGTATGTGTAAGCTTCCTACCTTAATGTCTGCATTTCTCAAGTAAAAATATGTGACTTTCAAAGAAACCTCTTCAAAAGAGTTGGAGTTTTAATCACTGAAAAAGTTACACATCTAGAAGGTGTAGCAATTATTTTATAATGTTAAGTCAAAAAGAAAATCTAAAACCACACCATCATAATCAGTAATAAAAACTAAATGTTAACTATTATTTATATTGGACCAATTTAGATTCTGATGTAATAAATATTACATGACAATGTTTATTGTTTCATTTCAAAATATGAACAGGTTTCTTGATTTATGCTAGGTAAACTGTTTTTTTCTGGATGGGTCTAGTTAGGATAGGTATTCTAATACAAAGCTACCTATTTTTTTTATCTTTAATCTGAATTACTGGGCAGCAGGAGTAAACAAAGAGATTTGTGATGCCAGAGATAATGTAATCAACACAGCCAGCAAACAGGTGTTTATTTGTGGCATCACAAATCTCTTTGTGTGTGTGTGTGTGCGTGCGTGCGTGTGCATGTGTGTACATTCTTGTATGTATGTTTGGTCACAAAAATTGACCATTGCTTGGCCGTCTTCCTGAGTTCTCTGTAGTATGTAATTACAGCTCATTTAGCAGGTGTGTGTGTGTGTATGAGGTTTAGGAAAATAAAAATTAAACACAATAACCATTTGACAATATTAAGTGACAGCTACAATTTTTTTTGTTTAACCTTTCTTATTTTATTTAAAAGAACACTTAAACCACCATAACCACTACAACGACGTGTATTGGTAAGGTGCCAGGAGTGCTCTGCATATAAGCAGTCAACCTGCTTGCTAATGGTCTGACTTCCTATCTGGGGTCCACAACCTCTGTGAAGAACCAGAAGCTCTATGCTCTGAGCTAATCTCAGTATTGCTGACACTCTCAGCCAATGAACTGGCCCTGCACGGCAGGATTTTAGCTCAGGAGATCTAACGGAAGCTCTTAGCAGTAGCTTTTGCCTCTCCATAAAGGCTCTGTGTGGTGTCCGGTGGTCTACAGGTAGGAAGTACAGTTTAATTACTTACATTGAGGGAGCATCAGGGCATGCTGTAGTGGATATCGTGCATGGATTATACCTTAAATATGTTGATGTCTAAATATATGAATGAATGGCTTTGTGTCAATATTTAATAAATCATTAAACATCTATATCATCTCTTTTGTTATATTCTGACGCCAATATCATGGTCTCACACCATTGTAGGTTATTGCACCAGGCCGTCATATTTGGGCTGCACAAATAAATGTCTGATGCAGTCAATGTGGCTTGTGAATACTAAATAAAAATGCAGTACTTGGTGGTGGTCCAGACATATTGATTGCGGTCTTTTCACAATAAATTATTTTAATGCTGGAATAAAGTCAACCTGTTTTGAGTGTATATTTGATACCATGAACTTTTTCAAAGTGGCTTACGCATGAGATTTGTCATAAGACTACACAACTGAATTGGTTCTGGTTCTTGGGGTCTATTTAGGACATACACCCATGGAATGAATTTCAAGTATAAACAGTCAGCCAGTACGAAGACCTCTAGCTGCATATTCACAAAAGTGAACATCAAATATATGTCAATATATAAAACATTTTTACTGCTGTCTGATTCCAGCTGAAAGCAGACAGTGGACCTGGTTGGCGGTAGTCACTCATTGCTCCTGTAGTGAGAACCAGCCTGGAGATTATTCACTGAACAATCAACTGTGAAAAATAAGTACATTTGAAAATGTAAGTCGAAACGCTATTGTGATAGAAAAATAATTTTCCATGTCAGCAAGTTTCTGCGCTTTTATCGGAAAGGCAAAAGATCTTGAAAATACTCAACTATACAATCTCTCTTCTTATGTTTTGAAATTGAGTGAGGTGATCAGTATACACTTCAGGTGAAAGTATTTTAGTTGACAATACAATTAAATTAGTTTCTCTGGAATGTATGAAGATAAAGGCTAGTCCCTTGCTCAACAGGAAATGATTTGACAAGACTTCTGAAAGTCTATAATATTCTTGCTTCAGCCGGAGTCTCAGTTTCTTTGTTTTAGTTTCAATGAGCATTCACAAGCCTGCTCAGATAAACCCATCAATCAGTATCTAAGGAGCAGCCATTATCTAAGTAATACAAATTACAGATTAACATGAACAGGTTAACTATGATAACGATAAAATGTAAGGTTTCCAATTTGTTTAATGGGATGGGTTGAGAACAGGCCATACATCCATTCTAGAGTTGTCTCCTTGCCCGGAGCAACAATACTAGTGTTGAGAGATAAATGAATAGTGCTTTCCAACAGTATAAAGAATTCACATGGTGTCAAACGGAAATGGAGTAATTAATCATGCTACTTCCTACGAAGTCTCTTTCTTAATTCATATCCTCTCTCAGCATGTGAATTATACATAATAATGGGAAGCACTATGCATGTACCTCTTGTAAATAACAGGAAGATATACAGAGAAAAATTAGTTAAAACAGCAACTCTAATCCATTGTTTTTCAATTTCTGTTTCAATGTTCTTTCCTGAAACAGTACTGAGCAGGCAGCTAGTCTTACACTTGTACATGCTTTGCTCGAATGATGTTGTAAGGACTGGACTGAAGCATTCAGCTCGGAGCTAACAGTGTTCATGAGTAGCAAGCACTGAATACTAGCATGTAAACAAAGGCATAACAGAAGTTTTGAGATTCCTTATCGGAAGATGTTAGCATTTCTAGGAACAAGAGGAGTGAACAAATAGTGCTCATGCCTCTGATGTAAGCAGGGAGAAAACACTGGCTACTAAAATATTGGTGTCCATAATTCATAAATTAATAATAGCATTGCAAGGATTTCTTTTAACAAAAAATATTAATAAAAAATAGATTGCTACCATCCAATAATCAAGCTTGCAGCTAAACCACTGGCAACCAATGTATATGCTCACACACATATATGCTATGCAGTTTTTTTTACATCAATTAATGCCATTTAACAACTACCAATACAGCTGCCACAAGAAAAAAACTGTTACTCCCCAATAGTTGAGAATAACATTTATACCACAAAAGGGCGTGTGTATAGGTATTCAGAGATGAAAAGAAATAAGGGAAATGGACCAGTAAAAAAACAACACACTGTAATAAACAGTATTATGCTATGCTCTGTTTTTTTTTTCTTGTTCTTACATTTTATATGACTATGCATCCGAATTAAGCATTTTTTCTCTGAACTTATTTAAAGAAACAGTTCACTGGCCAAATACAACATAAATTAAAATCACTGTTTAGTAGATATATCCCCATTGAAAAAAATGCATAATCAAGTGCATGCGAGTTTTTATATGGTGTATATTTAAAATCAGCTTGCAAAACCTGCAGATCTCTGGTCTGCTGCCTTTTCAAGCCCCTCCCCTTCTAACCCCGCCCAGACTTTCTGTGGCTGTCCAATCACAGACTTCCCAATACAGCTCAATTAGAAGTCTTCGCAAGTCAGGTGCTCTGGGCAATTTTTGCCTCTTAGGGTCTGCTGTATTGAGCTAACAAAACCAGGAAGTAACAGAACCTGTTGTCTGCATTAAAGCCAGGGTGTGTAACCACGTTCATTTATAAAAGTGTCAATTTCTATTGAAATCTAATTGAAATTTAAAAAAAAAAAAAAAAACACACACTCTTCACACATAAAGCTTTTCAGCAAACTAAAGTTGTTTAGGGGTCTTGAGTAACCCTTTAAGTGTATTTTTAAAACTTTTTTTAAAACTATGCTTTAAAAAAAGAATACTGTAGGCTTCCCTGATGAAAATCTGTTGATATGTAAAAGATACACTGTTCATTCCATTATATGTAAAACTGTTTGCAACATCATTTTTATATAACTAATAAAACAAATCATACATTTTACATTGTTTCATATATCATATGCCTTTCCATTCCAGGTGCAGAGATCAGTAATATGGGAAGCACACAACTATTCTTAGTCTGCTATAATGAGTGATTACACTGGTGATTACATTGTATTGTCACCTTCCAGACTCAGCTGTTGATACAGGCTGATACAGCATAAACTAATGACCCAGCAAACTAAGATCATCCCAACCCTGAATAGGAAAAGACAGTAACAGGGTTATTCATTAAACCAAGGGTCAGAAATTAACAAAATAAATTAAACTGTACAGAAAATATCAGCACATTAATGGCCCCATGGAAAATTTACAGTGGTATTCACTAGAGTGAGAATTGTTGGGAATTCAAAGTATATTTAAGGCCAAAATAGAGGATCCGGAAAAATTCTCCAGAACATCTATATACTGTCAATTCAACTCATCAAAGAATTTTGATTTGAAAACAGTTTTCCAGCACATAATAATTACCCAAATATAAGTGCATAAGCACGTTTAAAGTCCCCTGAAGTGCATACACAGACACTGACAGAGTTATTCAGTAAACTATGACTTACAGCAAATTGAAATCCAAATTACAAAATTCAGGATAAAATAGCCAATGCGTGACTATAACTAGCATGGAGAATTTGCACAAACCATACATTTTTGTTATTCAGATTTCAACTAATTATAATTAGGGATTAAGTGAATACACCCGACGATTTACAGGGATGATGCTATATGTGTACCCTCAGTATAGTACATTCATTAAGTGGGGGTACAAGATTACAGCTGCAGCAACTCTTGCAAATCATTGATAGTGTAAGTAATGGAATGCAGTGAGACCTGACAAGAGAGGGGGATACTTGTTCCACAAGTAGCATGAATGGTTTTGATCTTAGAGTATATCTTAATGGTGTTCTTCTATATAAAATATATAGTAGCCATTCAGCAAGCAATGATTAAATATGAATAATGTGACACTTTACTATTCTGTGTATTATTTAAATCATCTGAATATCATTTAAAGGTTCTGCTTTTACATTGGAAACATATTCTTTATATTTGTAAATACCTAATGGTGCTGTATTGAAACAAAAGTATTCAACCATTTTAATCCTATCTTTTGTGATGGAACAATTAACCATTCTTAACAAAAGATGGGGAACAAAAACTCCCTTTTTCTATGTCTTCCCTTGATGTAGAGAACAAAACTGTATTCAAATTAGTGTCTTGGAAGCATTAATGGGCTTCAATACAAAACCTGCAGCTAGTTGTGGAGGTGATGGGTTCATTGACCAAGACAGTAAACGTAACAAAAGAACGTCTTCCAAAAGCATGGAGATAAAAGGACTTTGAGTACAGTGATTTTAATGAACTATGACATACTAACCTACCACATGCAGTCACGGGAAAAAGAGAGTACACCCTCTTTGAATTCTATGGTTTTAAATATAGGTCTTAAAATTAGGTAAAACATAGGTCTTAAATTTAGGTAAATACAACCTTAGATGAACACGAACAAACAGCATATTACAAGCTGTCATGATTTACTATAAATCGAAACTGGAGAAGCCATGTGTGAAAAGTACATATTAGGATTCAATAGCTCGTAGAACCACCTTGAAGCAATCATTTTCTGTATGACTTGTTGTTGTGACTGTATATTACCACGTCTTCTTTTAACCTCAAGTTCTCATAAATAAAAGTTCAATAGCAGTTAGAGGAATCCTTTTATATACCGTATATACACACACACACATATACATACATAGAAACAACAAACAAGCAAGGCACTCAATAACTCTTAACATAAAGTACATGCCTGGGCACTGCTCCAGCCAATAACTAAACAAATGAAGAGAGCAATTTCAGGTGAATATAACTGACTTTATTGAAGTTTAAGTTTAATGTGTCAGTCCTATAGTGGACTTTTAGCATGACATTGGTTTTACAGTGATTTTAATGAACTATGACATACTAAACTACCACATATATTACCAAGTCTTCTTTAACCATGTTCTCGTAAAATTTAAATATAAAAAAGGTTTAATAGCAGTCAGAGGAATGATTATTCTTGTATGTTTGTGAGTGTATATATATATATATATACACACACACACACACACACAAACACACACACACACACAAGCTTGTTTATATATACACTCACAAACATACAAGAATAATCATACTATATATATATATATATATATATAATATATGATAGTACTATCCAATTTATAATAGCTCTGAAATATTCAATTAAACATTGTGACTGTAAAATTTATTATAGTAATGGTATAATGTTGCTGCGGTGTTAAGGCCATAGATCCATCATAGCCCTATTTATAATGATAGTGTCATTACAATCTGGGGTGCACTGTTGCACCTGCTGCTATAGTAATGTGGGGTACAACAGTGTATCCTGCAATCTCGGTTTCCTTACATTAGGATTAATTAGTGTTTAGGACTGGTGGATATTCAGGTTTAGAATTATGGGCGTTATATTCTACATTATGTTTACACTCAAATCTTGAATCCCACTTTAATCTAAGCCCCCAATACTAACTCTTAGTAAACCATAAAGCTAAACACCTTCTAACTCCGAGCTCCCTAACACCAACTACAAGCCCAATAACCCATATTCATTCATCTTGAACAATGATTAATGGAGAAGTAGTGATGTCACATTCTTAATAAAGCATTGCTGTAGGTACCCCACAACCGTGATCCTTAGTCTGTACAACTCTAAGCTACAATGATAATTTGGGATGACTGTACGGGGTACAAAGTTGCACAGGGTACAACATTGTCTACAAAAATGAAATTAAACTCATCATTATAAATGGCACTATCATTATTATCTGTCTGATATTTCAGTGTGGCGGCACTATAGCTTTGCAATAATAATGGTCACCTTTTTCAGTAAGAATTTTCATATCAACATTATTGGAGTAAATCTTTGCTGACAGGGCTAAAAAAAAAAAAAAGATTGTTTTATATGACCTTAGACTTTGAGATGTCCATTGCAAAACCGAGGAAATTCCCTGAGCTGCAGGCAGACCTGTCTGTGAAAGTAGGCAAAATCACCTATAAATTGGATGGCCAGGCTGACCCACAGCCTGCACCCTCAAGGCAGACCAAGCACTGAGTGCAGAAGCTCTCATTGCATTATTCTAGTGTCCCATCCCCTCCTGCATCATGAAATCTGCCCTGCATATTTGAACTGCTTGTTAGATCTGAGAATGTGGGACAGGTCCCTGTGATTCATTTTTGCAAGGACAGCACCACAGGCCAAATCGGGACCTTTTGCAAAATTCAAGTAGACCATGTGCACTGCACCTCCGAGTTCCTTTTTGACTAGTTTTACTGGTAGGTTCTTTAACAGTTCTTCATTTTGCTTTATCTCAATTCTATTCTATGGAAGCCAGTTGGGCATGTTGTAGACTGCACAAGTTCTTCCCCTACTAGCTAAATCCAGTCTATTGCAACGCCGGGTCCCAGATTTAAACCACAGATAAACATGTTAACACCTAAAGGAAGGCAATAAAATCAATGAAACAACATTCCTATGTATGCTATTGTCCATGTTTACATGTATCATTTGCTTCTTTTTATGGCATGTACCATATTGTCTATTAATGCGAATGACTTTAATCAAACAAGCCAAACAAATGTCTACAGATGGATTTCTGCTCAGAGCTAGTGCATATTAGGAAAACCATTTGAAACAGGCTGCAGTGAAAATCCTTATCTCAAACACACACATTTAATTTTCTCAAAACAAAAACACACCCAGACCCAGACTATTTTACTTTCACTACTCAAACATTAATAGAAAATAGAAACTACATCTGCTCATACAACAACATAATTTGCACAAAGTATCCTGTTCCATCAGTGCTGACTCACATGTTGAACTTAAAAGTATGATTATATCGTTTACACTTTTATATCTAACTCTGTGCACTGCATTATAATTGGATGTATAGAGTAACCCCTTAAGGACTGAGCCAAATGTACACGTTGTGATCAAAACAAAACGTAAACAAAACCTGGAATCTGACTATATGTCTGTTCAGGCGTAATTCACCTCTTTCATATTAAGTGCTCCCACACTTATTATATATCATTTTATTTAGGGGAAAAATGGCTTTCATTTAACATCAAATATTTAGCTATCAAACATAATTTAATTTGAATAAAATATAAAAAAAGTGGAGAAAATAAGAAATGTTGTTATTTTTTTTAGTTCTACGTGACATTTTAACTGTGAATGTCATAATATGGTTTGCTTTTACTGCAATAAAATACACATATTTGTATTCGGCGCTGTCTCATGTGTAAAACAGTACCAGTGTTTGTGACTTAGTGGCTACTAAAAAAGACTGGACATACCCCATTTGCAATACCTTTGGTTGTCTACTTTTGAAAATGGTATGCCATCATGGGGGTAATTCTCATTCCTGGGCTACCATACGCTATCAAAAGCAAGATAACCAATCTGGCAAATTTCAATGTGAAAAAAAGGAAACTCAAGCCTTATATTTGACTCAGTAACTTTTGATAACACCATAAAACCTGTACATGGGGGGTACTGTTATACTCGGAAGACTTTGCCGAACACAAATATTAGTGTTTCAAAAGAGTAAAATGTATCACAACAATATTATCATCAGTGGAAGTACCGTTTGTGTGTGAAAAATGCAACATTTTTTTAATTTCTAGGGGTGCCAAATGTACGTTGGGTAACTTTGCAATAGAGATAGGCCGATAATGAATGAGTGGAGGCTGCCAGCCAGCGCATATTGAGACAGACCACCTGCAGTGTGTATCACCAGACAGAATTCATTATACCACCATACTGCCATGTGCATCCTGTCCCTAAAATATTACATAACACACCAAGCCCAACTGTAGTGCACTTCTGCCATCAATTCACACACCGCCTGCCCACAGCTGACTGCCCTTCCGCCCGCTCACCAACGTCACTGCTGCTCCCAAGCCTCGTTCTCGCTCAGAAGTGAATGGGCCGCGCACAGCTAGACCTGGCACCCAGATGCGGAAGAACACTGTGTTTGTCGACTCGGAACGCATGTGATGTAAGAAGGGGGTTTGGGAGACTGCTGTATTGTGTGATCATTAATATAATACGCCTATCCCCTCTATGTCAGTGGTGGATTCAGGATACATGTAACTATTCATTGTTATTGCCCAGTGGTGGTGCTAGCAGAGCGATGATACCAAGCAGACCCTTGCTTGGGGAGAGCTTATTGATATAAGTGCATTCTTCATCATCTTCACATATAATACAGACAGTGACCTTGTCAGTGCCATTTATTCAGGTTTTTTTTTTATCACATTGTTTTTTTGTTTTGCTGAATAGGACATAAAAGTTATTAATAGTAGATTTGCAACATTTTGGGCAATAATAATTAATAGTTACATATGTCCTGAATCCAGCACGGTTATTATTCCCAGGAAACTGATATTCCTGTACTGCGGTACGCACTGCTCCACTCAGCCACGCTACCATGAGACACACCGGGGAACGGGGACCAAGGAGGGAAGATACACACCGGGGAGCGGGGACCAAGGAGGGGAGATACACACCTAGGACCAAAGAGGGGAGAGGGACTTTAAGGGACCGGGGGAGGACGGTAAGGATCACTATGGGACAAGGGTGGTAGAACACTATGGGACAGGGGGTGGGGGTGGTAAGGAACACTATTGGGGAGAGGGTGTGGAAAGGAACACTATGGGACAAGGGGTAGGGGTGGTAAGGAACACGATGGGGGAAAAGGGGTGGTAAGGAACACTATAGGAGAGGGGGGGTGGAAAGGAACACTATGGGACAGGGGAGGGGGAAAAGAACACTATGGGACAGGGAAAGGGGGGTGAAGAACACTATGTCCTAGAAAGTTACAGGGTTAAATGTAGGGCTTGCTACCAAATTCTCTGGACTTTCTGCCTGGGTTGTCAGGCAGGTCCCTCAAATTGTAATTAATAAAATGACTTCATTATGTAAAAATATTATGTAAATATATTTATAGAATTTAAATCTATATGTATAGGGGGGTGAAGAACACTATGGGCCAGGTAAGGGGGGGTGAAGAACACAGGGGAGGGGAGGAAAGAACACTAGGGGGGGGAGAGGAACATTAAAGGAGGACACTAAGGTACAGGGAAGGGAAGGGAACACTGGGGTAGGGGACACCACTAAAAGAGAAGGGTAACATTAAAAGGAATGGGGGGGCACTAAGAGACAGGTAAGGTTGGGGGGGGGGAGTTCCTACCGCACATATTTACACACAAACACACTGCATCCACTACACAAACACACACACAGCATCCACTACCCACAATGTATCCACTACACAAACACATTGCATCCACTACACAAACACATAAATATTCTTGAAAACATACAAAAAAAACTGACTGGCATGTATATTTTGTGCATTTACCACTTAATAAAAAAAAAAAGATTTGCAAAAACAAAATACGGTAAATGTACAGAATATCGGTAAGCTATCGGCTATTGGCTTGAAAGTTCACAGATTATCTGTATCGGCTCTAAAAAAATCAATATTGGTCGATCCCTACTTTGCAAGATAACTACTAAGTAGGGATCAACCAATCTAATTTTCCAGAGCCAATGCCTATATAGATTATCAGATGACTTTCGGGCCGATACCCTATTACCAATGCCGATATTCATATGAAACCGTGATAAACTTATAGGAATTCATACCAATCATGCCTAAATATTTTTCACATAGAAACGCACTGGACACCTATTCAGAAAATCATAGCTATATACAGCACTGAGGGGGAGAATGGTTTGTGTTACATCTCACATTACAGGTACACTCTGAGCACAATCCATATCATGTTGTCCATATCACTAATGCAGACACGAGTATCAATTTTGTCCAAGTAGGAATGGCATTCATTGGCTATGGTGATGATAACTGAGGCACTGTGCCATGGGCTTGCTGGCATCATACCCACTATAGAAGGCTAGATTAATTATGGTGATTAAAATGCCAATAAATGTACTCAACCAAAACTGTAGAGGGGTTATCTATGAACCTATGAAAAACTAAAGACCAATAGTATAGCTCTACCTCTCAACATCTGTGGAGGTCTCCTGGAGGTGTTGCTTCACTGGTCATGCCCATAAAATGCTGATGGACCCTGAAAGGGGGAACGTCACCAACTGAAGGGGCATGTCAGCTTAGCGCTTACACACACCAGCTGACTAACAGCTCTACAGAGAGCCCAGCTGAGGATGTGCTGCACTGCCTGGGGATAGTCCCCTGGCATCTCCACATGTAAGACACCAGATCCAGATCCTATATCTCTTCTCAATTGATCTAGGAATACAATCAACATTTGGTGGCTGCCTCTCAACCATCAAACATCTTTTTTCCTATCAATAATCTCTTTTTTTTTTTTTTTTTTTTGGCACCACAGATAAAATTTTAAATAACAAATCAAAATGAACATGCTAGTCCATTGTGTGATTTGTTTGGTTCATGATTTGCCTACATTTCAACTCATTGCTCGGGAATTTGGACGATCACCCATTCGATCCACAATACTGTTTTGTTGTTTTTTTTCATCCCAGTTTTGCTTCAAAACTTCCAACATCTTTTTATTATCATCATCTTTTAAAATATATTCAGAATTTGATCCACTATGGGATATTTTTGAATTTCTTTCCAATTTTAATTTTATAACTTTTGTCTTCTTTTATATTTATCCTTTTTTTCCCTACCATATGAAGAAGTGTTTGTGTAAGGAGGGTTTATATCCAACTGAATACTGGTAACAAAGTTGTAAAAACACTGCTAGGAGTTTCTAATAGATTGTTATCTTAACTGCACAAAAGCTTAAAGGGACCTCTAGGCACCCTAACTACTTCATATCCCTTTAACTGACTTCTCTTGTTAAAAAACAAAACAAAACAAGATCAAGATCAAGATCACAGAATGGTTTAAAAACCATGCAAAAATGCAGTCTAAACAGTCAAGAGTTATGCCTGTTCCCTCCGAGATAAAGATAGCTTTGCTTCTTCTCCGAATTCTACGGAGGTCAGTGGGTTGACAGAGTAAAACACATATTGTGCATATTTCTGTACACAAAATGCATTCCTTTCGACTGAGGGAATTATTATAAAACCACAAGTGTTTTATAGATAACCATGTTTTAGACAGTAATTAAAATTGATCAGTTATTTCTTGTTTGTTTGGTTTTTTAATTGTTCAATTATTCATTGTTTTGCCATTAGTTTTGTATTCTACCTTTTATAGACATTCATTTGACTCTGGAGAAATATATCTCTTTTTCAGCCACTGAAAACAAGTCAAAAATATTTTCTTGTTTCTGCAAAAGTAAGTAAGAAACAAATTTACCCAATTCTGTGAGTATTATTCAGATTAAAATAATCTAAAAAGTTGAGGCTCTGGTTGGCTTGTTTTGTCTACCTTTAAAGCAAATCTGTCAGGTATGCAGACTATGCAAAGACCCCAAAAAGTGACAACTCCGCTTAAGGTCTGCTAGCCGTAGGGTGAAGTGGAAGGTAGGTATACTGCCCCAAAGCGGTGTGTCCAGGCCAGGGCCATCTTTTTCTAGGGGACAGTCTTAATCTCAGGTGTTTCAACTGCCAGGAGTTGTTTCAGTGCTGTACACACGTGCATGCAAGAGGAGGGTTTATTCCCACAGCTGTTGCTTGTGACAGCCGCTGGCATTTGACAAGAGTTGACAATGGACAACTTTTCTCAACCTCAGACTTGCCCATAAAACAAGTATCCCCTACCTTGGCTTGTGATTTCTTTGGATTGAGTCAGCATGAGTATTTAATAAAGATTATATCCAGAAGTGACAGAGCCTGTTTAACAGTGTTTATCCACTAAAGGAAGAATTGTCAGAAATTCTAATTGAATTTCAAGTTTTAGGCCAAAATAGTCAAACTAAAAAAATATTGCTGAATTGGATTTTTTTTTCCAATTTAGCTATTTTGTTCTATAATTTTAAATTCACTTTTAATTCACTTTGAATAATCAACAATACACACTTTTGTAAATAGCCTGGTTTGATGTCCCCAGACATCCTATAAAAACACAACATATAGAAACATGTGTTGTCTAATGGAATTATTTGTATAATTGATGATCCTAAGTCATATTCGAATTCAAGATATGTAATATATATCACAGTGGCAGCAGCTGTAAATACTGGGCTACAAGCTATCATTGTAGTTGGAACAGGACAAGTTCAGATGGACGAGGAAGATAAAATTTTAAGCATGCAAGAGTTGCCACAGCCAGCCTGATGATAAACAGAAAATGTAATGTGACTTAATGTATGTTTACATATACAGTGAAACTCTAACTTAATCCTTTCAAGAAGGTTGTTCAAGTTCCGATTTGTTCGAGAACCGAATCAAAATCTCTCATAAGAATTAATGTAAATTTGATTAATGCGTTTAAGAACCCCAATATTACAGCATTTTAACACAAATTTTACAGTTTAATAATACCTTACATGCATAAAATCATTTAGAAAAAAAAAATAAACACAAATTATACAGTAAATGAAAGGAAAATGTAACTTCACCTTACCTGTAATGATGAGAGTTAATGGCGTAAGTGGAAAGGAGAAGAGATATTATTGTTTGGATGGGGATAGGCAACTGTTGTTCTGGCATTTAAAATGTGTCTAAAGTGAGACAAAGCTTTATAATTGATCATGTTTGTGGCATGGTTTGTTCGGGTACCGAGGATCGTTCGTGTACAGAGAAATTTTTTGTTCGACTACCGAATTTTTCGGGTGAGGGACCATTCAAGTTTCAAGGTTCTACTGTATGTGCATATTAGAGCACTAGATATGTGTTATTAATAATTAATGGCAATTACTAGTATATACAAACATACAAAATTAAATCCTGAGCTCAAACTCCCACTACTCCTGAATGGCAGCAATGACTATAGTACACGTCAAAAAGTTATCTGCGCACTATCGCAAATCCTACAACTGGAGTTTTTTTTTAGTATCCTTAATGCCTATTCAAGTGTAAGCCCACCTGCCACGTTAAGGCAAAACCTCTTAGGTGAGTCCTACACTAAGAATTCACCTTGCTGGTTTCAGCCAAAAGATAAAATCTCAAATGAGACAGAGAGGGGCATTTTTTTTTTACCCCCCTTCACAGTTAATAAACCTATTAAGGGTTAATGTATGGCTCACCTCAGAGGGTTTGCCTTATCTTGGCAAGGGAGCTTACACTTGAATGGCCACTGGAGTGATACTAAAAAAATAAAAAAAAAATAAACTCCAGTTAACTAAATGTGCATAGGGATTTGGGGTAGTGCGCAAGTAACTTTTTTTTCTTTAGTTACTAGTATATGCTTGCATAGTAACTATAATATTTCAATATGTTTTAAAATTTTCATAACATAATATTACAAATATTGACTTCCAGTTCAGTAAGCGTACATAATGAACTGTTCCAGCAAAACATTCCACAAGATCATAATATTTTTGTTGCTGTACCCCCGCAGAAACATGCAAACTCTCTGTATTCTTTTTTTAAGTTATGCAATCCAAAGAATGCAGTGCTATACGATGCTGAACAGAATGAAAACATGTTTTCTTCCTCTTGTGCAGACCAAGCTGACTCTCCTGAAATTTCTTGGAAATCTCGGCCAATAGTGTGCTCGATCATGGGGAAGTCATTCACGGCTACATGAGTTGTGCATGCACTGTACACGGGGAGGAACAGCTGCTCACTTGACACGGAATCTCGCTGAGCCACAACATTTCATGCATATAGCTTGTGCAAAGTCAGGAGCAGGATAGTCTTAGCCCAGGGTGAGATTATGCACAGAGTGTAAACAATGGAAGATGGAATGGTGCCCGTATTGCCCAAATCAAATTAGCTGTTCTTGCATTCCAACTCATAAAATAGCAACTGCTTTCACTGTATAAGGCATATTGAAATAATAATAATAGAGAAAGGACTTGGGTTTCATTCCTTGCTGAAGTGCTCAGAATTTTAATAAGGTGTACCATTTCCTTTTCAAAGAAATCATGCTGTGTCTGTTTCTTATGAAAGCCTTAATAAAAATAAATAACTTTATGATATGCTTAACCCCTTAAGGACCAAACTTCTGGAATAAAAGGGAATCATGACATGTCACACATGTCATGTGTCCTTAAGGGGACCACTATAGGCACCCAGACCACTTCAGCTCAATGAAGTAGTCTGGGTTCCAGGTCCATCTAGGGTTAACCCTGCCTGCTGTAAACATTGCAGTTTCAGAGAAACTCCTATGTTTACATATGGGTTAATCCAGCCTGTAGTGGCTGTCTCATTGACAGCCGCTAGAGGCGCTTCACAGTGAGAAGACGCCAGCGTCCATAGGAAAGCATTAAAAATGCTTTCCTATGGACTGACAATGCGCGCGCGGCTCTTGCCGCGCATGCACATTCAGCCAATGACATCCGAAGGAGGAGGAGAGTCCCCAGCACTGAGGGAGCCCAGCACTGGAGAAAGGTAAGATTTTAACCCCTCCCTCTCCCTTCAGCCCGGCGGGAGGGGGCCCATGAGGGTGGGGGGGACCTATTAATACTATAGTACCAGGAAAACGAGTTTGTTTTCCTGGCACTATAGTGGTCCTTTAAAGGAACACTATGGCATTACGAATACAAATATGCCCTGCTACCTATTTAGGTTTTCCCTCTTCCTGTCATGTGAGGGTTTGAAAGGGGAGCTTTACTTACTTTACAGTATAGATGATCTCACCCTATTTCCTCATAGGGAAACATTGGGAGGCTTGGGCATATGAGAGGCAGAAGTGCCCTTAGTGGCTGTCAGTGTGACTGCAAAATGGCAATGTTTTCAGTTGCAGGATTAAAACTACAGGGACATGCCACCCAGACCATTTTATTGAGATTAGGTGGTCTAGGTGCCTATAGTGTAATTTAATAAAGTTAGTTTTTGGTACTATTTAAAGTTGTCTGTGATCGACTGGGGAATTTGCAGAATTCGCAAAGACACTGGTGGTCTGGTGGCCGGGCGCGGGAGTGACAGGTAAAGGTGAGCTTTACTTACCTGAACCTGTCCCTCGTGGTCTATGGGGGATCTGTGAGACTGCGGGATCCTTCATAAACAGAGCAAATTCCCTGCAACAGTCACTGGTGATGGCTGTCGGGATTGACACTGTAGCTCTGCCCAGTGTCTAAGAAGGTCAGACGGAGAAAATATACTGAGACAAAGTAGTCCCTACTTTGTCTCTTTATATCTCATGACCTGGTTTGAATTTCAGTGAAATCCTCATACAGTCAAAATGAGTATATCATAAACATTCTATCTTTATGAAATACCAATTTTTCAGGAAAGGGAGGGACTTTAACATTTCTCCATCCAGTCTAAGCGTTGGTTTGAGGTAAGTCAATAATCTTTTTTTTTTCCAGTAATGTCATTAGAAAGTTGGGGGGGTGGGGGGAGAATTTGAATGTTAGTTAACGAAAGGCCACTGCAACTTTGCATTGCAGCTTATAGCAATATATACTAAAATGCTAATAAACATATGATACAACATAGCAGTACTTACTTTGCCATCTGTAAAAGAACACTCCTGCACTATAACCAACTATGACCAGAAGTAACATGGGAAGCCAACAGGATCCAGGTAAGTGTCATACTGCCCTAAAACAGCTTGACAGATTATGCTGGGACAGCACTAGGATACACCAAGCACCATAACCATTATTGAGATCAATAGTTATGTTGCTTGGAGTGTTCCTTTAAATTGAGTCATAAACAATATAACTTGCTGGTAGTCCCACTAAATCACTACAAAATGAAAACATGGCATTATTATCATCAGTATACCCACAATTATCATGTTGTCCATCCCACTAACAAGTAATCCTGAGTAATCATGAACCATAATAAATATATAAAATAAATAAAACACAGCAGAATTTATAAGAAAAATCTGTGCTCTCTTTAACAATGGGCATAAATGCATAAATCTACCAAAATGTACACTTTAGAGTAGACACATGCCTGTGCAGAGACATTTGGTCTCTAATAATAGTACTAAGTTCATACTGAAAGTTCATTGAGTTGAAAGTGGCTGGAAGGATTAAGCTTGCACATTAGAAACAGTAAGAGAAACAGAATCAGTTCCATGTCCACATTCAACTCATTAAAAACACAATTTTAAGAATAACTTATTCCAGGCACAGGTATTTAAAGCAAACAGACTGAAGCCTTAATGATAAGCGAGCCATATGCTTGATTGAGTATAAAACATTTGCTTAGCAAGGCTGGATTTCACTTTGTCAGGAAAGAAATATAGGCTGAGCGTGATACAATAGGTACCAAAATTTAGAACTAACCCGCTGATTTGAGTATGAGCTATGCAAAAGACTACTTTAAGAATACAAGGCCACCAACATGAAGCCTTCTGCTGGCATCTGCTAAGTTACTAAATAAAGGAGGTCACTGTTTACAGCAGAATATCTCCCTTTCTCCTATTACTGTGCTGTGAAAGAAATATATTTATATAGCCAAAACGTAACCCTGCAAACAAGGACTATTTTAAGATGCAGATATATTAGTTGCTGTAAAGCTACTATTGTTCATTTGTAAAGCACCAGCATAATCAGCAGTACTGTATGCAATATACTATGCAATTACAAGTATTAATATAGCGCCAACATATTCTGCAGCTCTGTACAATAGGTACACAAGACAAATAACAATGTCAAACAAAAGACATACAGTGATCAGCCCTCAGATTAAAACCTCTAGCCTAATATCTTGTAGGTACCCCTCGTGCTGCCAAAACAGATCTGATGCACCGAAGCACGGACTCCACAAAACCTCTGAACATGACCTGTGGTATCTGACACCAAGACATTAGCAGAAGATCCTTTGAGGCCTGCAAGTTATGAGGTGGTGCCTCCATGGATTGGATGGCTTGTTCATATACATCCCACAGATGCTAAATTGGATTGAGATCTGGGGAATTTGAAGGCCAAGGCAACACCTTAAACTTTTTGTTATGTTCCTCAAACCATTCCTGAACAATTCTTGCTGTTTGGCAGGGTGCATTATCCTGCCATCAGGAAACATCATTGCCATGAAGGGGTGTGTTTGGCCTCCAACATTCTCTAGGTAGGTGGTATGTGTTGAAGTACCATCCACATGAATGCCAGGACTCCCAGCAGGTTTCCCAGCAGAACATTGCCCGGAGCATAACACTGCATCCACTGGCCTGCCTTCTTTAAATAGTGGGTTCTGCTGCCATTTCTTCCACAGGTAAATGATGCACACATACCCACCAATCCACCTGATCTGAAAGAAAACATGATTCATCAGACCAGGCAAACTTCTCCCATTGCTCCATTGTCTAGTTCACGTCCCCATTGAAGGCGCATTAGGACAGGGTCATTATGACCTGTCTGCAGCTACGCAGCCTTATACTTAGCAAACTGTGATGCACTGTACTTTCTATCATGGCCAGCATTATGTTTTTCAGCAGTTTGATCTACACTAGCTCTTCTGTGATTGGACCAGATGAGCTAGCCTTGGCTCCCCATATGCATCAATGAGACTTGGGCGCCCAAGACCCTAGTTCACGGTTTGTCATTCGTTGTACGACTTTTGGTTGGTACTAACCACTGCATACCAGGAACACCCCACAAAACTTGCTGCCTATCCATCAGGTACAGGGGAGGTCACAAGATGAGAGTTCTGTCTCTTGGAGCTCAAGCACTTACAGCACGTAGAGACTGACCCATACAAACCCACACAAACCCACAGACTGACCCATACAAACCCACAGACGGACCCATACACATACATAGACGGACCCATACACACACACTGCGCCCCCACACACAGACTGACCCATACACGCACACAGACTGCTCTCTTACACAGACTGAACCATACTTACACAGACTGACCCATACACACACAGACTGACCCCCCCCCCACACACAGACTGACACCCCCATACACACACAATGGCCCATACACACAAACTGACCCCATACACACAGACTGACCCACCCACCCCACACAGACTGACCCATGCACACACTCACACAGACTGACCCTCCACACACATACTGACCCCCTCACACACATACAGACCCCCTCAAACACACAGAATGACCCATAAACAAAAACTGACCCCCACACACAGACTGAACCATCCCCATCCCCACACACACAGACTGACCCTCCCACACAAACTGACCCCCACACAGACTGAACCCCTGACCCCCACACACACAGACTGACCCATGCACACACCCGCACAGACTGACCCCCCCACACACCCACACAGACTGACCCATACACACACATATTGACCAACTCCACACAGAATGGCCTACACCCACACAGACTGCTCTCTTACACAGACTGACTCCCACACACACACACACACACACACACAGACTGACCTACCCACACACTCACACAGACCCATACACATACTCACACATACTGACTCCCTCACACACAGACTGATCCACCCCACACAGAATGACCCATACACAAAATCTGACCCCCACACACAGACTGAACACCCAACCCTCACACACACACTGACCCCCCCACACCCATACACACAAAATGACCCCCACAGACACAGACTGAGCCCCCACCCCCACACACAGACTGATCCATACACACACAAACTGACCCCCCACACAGACTGACCCCCCTCACAACCCACACACACATAAACACTTACCAGCAGCTGCCTGGATGCTTGATGCTTCTGTGCAGAGCTGAGCTTCCTCTCCCGGTCTCTCCCCTGCGCTGCTTTCTATGACCCAGGAGAAAGTCCTCCCAGCACAGCGCCCTCTCTTGCCGCACGTGGGAAAAGTCCACCAGTAACAGTGTTGCTGCAGCTTGTGAAGGGAGACGCAGTGCTCCCAACTTCAATTTCAATTGGGGGGGCACTGCATGATGTAGGGGGGGCTGTGGCCCCTCTACCCCCCCCCCCCAGTAACGCCACTGGCTGTATACAACAGGTTTGGAACACAACTTGGGAGAAGATGCAAAGCCAGTGAACCACTCATGGACATCTGTTTCATTGTTAATGCAAATCATCAGCATGAGGTTGGTTACTGGTTTGCTTATTGAGGCTTGGTAGTGCTTGGAAAGCAAAATCCACAGACTTCAGGTGGAAGGGGTTTTCAATCACAATTTTTTTATCCACCATACCCTTTAGGGTTTTTTCTTTTATATATATATATAAAAGATGCTAGACAGCATGTATTTATTTCAGTAATTGCTAGGTCTCTCGAACCCCAGAGATTTAATGGTCTATAGTGTGTTGAAAAGCAAACAAGAATGCATGTTAACTTCCTCTCTAGGACTAGGAGCATGAGACGTCCATGCCTTCTTCACATGCTCAATGTTAGGAACTGCTGCCAATGCCAGGAACATACCAGGTGTTAAATTACAGGATCTTGAATCTTTCCTTTTACTCTGTGGCATGTTAGTTTACACAAGAGCTGGCTGCAATCGTAAACTTAAATTATCTAATGCAAATATGTCTACTGATTTTCACAATTGGTGCTCTTGTATTCAGGATTAAATGCAACATATCCTATTAATGTTATAGATTAAATTTATAATTGTACAGGTTCTTCAAAGTGGATTGTATCCCTCATTTTCCACCTTAATTTGGTACTTCTATTGCATGAATCTATTCACACTGTTCCTCCATAAATGTTGTTTTTCCAGATTTGCCCTTGATTTGTGTTTGATATTACCTGCACTGATTCTACTGAAACACTGCTATGTCCCCATGTTAAAGAAGCCCTGTCACACTTCCCCCACAAATTGAGTATTTCATAAAGATAAAATATTTATCAAATACTCATATTGACTGTATTTCACTGAAATTCCAAGCCAGTCAAAAGATATACTGAGAAAGTTGGGACTACTTTGTCTTAGCAGTGTTTCTTACGCCTGACATTTCTTGACACTGGGCAGAGCTACCACTGTCAAGAGGTGTCAACCCCCCACCAGTGATGACCGCAGGAAATTGGCTCTGTCTATGGAGACCGCGGGATACTCCATAGAACACAATGCTGTAATCTCACACATCCATACATGAGAGTACAGCCGTGACGTCACCTCCTGGCACTGAAGCACCAGGAGCAGAAAAGGATCAGTCAGAATATGATGTAGGCGCCAACAATGGACAAGTTCAGGTAAGTTAAACTCCCCTTTCTTTGTCCCCCCATTGGGCACCAAAACCCCAGCGGCTAAGTCACTGTACGGGGTCTTTGCAAATTCAACAAAGTGACAGTTCCACTTTAATGATGAGGTTTATGTCCTAGAAAAGATTATGCCATCAAGTATTTCTGTTTTCTATTACATAATGTTTTATACATGATATGGTGGCCCTATGTGAAATGGTAAGCTGCAATGATTCAACCATCCACAGTTTAAATGAAAGGAAAAGGCCATACATTCAATTCTACAAAACAATGATGATGATGATGATGACAGTGAATGTGCTCATTAAGTATATAAACTTCAAGGAACACTCCAACTACAATAACAGTTATAGCCGGCTGCAGTGGTTATAGTGCCAGGAGTGCACTGGCACCATGCCGCAGTAATATGTCAAACAGCTTTATGGCGCGACAGCTTAGTTGGGTCACACGGGGTGCTCGTGGCTACATCTGCTACATTTAATCTTCTCTAGCAGGAGATGCTGGTTTACTCTATAACCAATTACTCCATGTACACTTTCTAAACAAAATCAAATAAGACTGTTAGCAACATTGTTATGATCATTAACCCCTTAATATTCCGTCATGATTCCCTTTTATTTCAGAAGTTCACCTTTGAGGGGTTTAGTGGTGTCTCCAGGATTCATACGGGGGGGGGAAAGGGGGACTGACGGACACAAAAGTAGGGGGGCAGTTACAAAAGTAGGGGGGCAGTCGTACACACACATATTATATACACACACATACATACACAGGGATCGACAAATTTCAGGCGCCATGGCTCCTGGAATTTGTCAGCCCTTTGCTGAGCCGGGCAGGAAACATTAAAGCAAGCTGCCACTGGAAGCATCGAGGCGGCACATAAGGGAGCAGTAACCTTCCTGCAGTTCCTCTCTGCTCCCTTGCGCGCTGTTTAGTGACATGACATCACTCCGGCTCCAGCATCACTACAGAGAGCACGCATGGGAGCAGAGAGAAACTGCAGGAAGACTGAGAGGAGACACACTGGACATCAGGGAAAGATCCATTCAGCTCTCCCAAAGGTAGGCTGGGTGGATTTTAATTAAAATAAGTATAGCAATTTGTGAGTGCGTGAAAAAATGTGTGTGTGTGCTGAAATGGCCTGTAAAGTGTGTGCGTGTGCATCTTGGGGCTGCATTGTGAGTGTATGTGTATTGGGAATGCATTGTGTGCTTATTAAGGAGCTGTAATTATTATATATAGGGAGTGTTCTGTATGTAGGGGGCTCACTCTCTGTGAGGGGGTGTAGAGAGTGGGATGGGGAAGAGCTTTACAATTTTTACTTTAATAATTGTTTTAAAAAAAAAGAAAAAAGAAAAAGAATATTCCCCTTTCCCCTCATCTTACCTTGCAGGGAGGGGGTGGCTCAATCAGATTTGTGGTGGTTGAGAAGGCTGCCTATCCATTGGGTACAGGGGAGGACACAAGATAAGAGGTATCTCTCTTTGATCTCAACCACTTACAGAGACTGAACCATACAAACCCACAGATTGAATTGTACACATACACAGACTGACCCACCCCACACAGACTGACCCATGCGCACACACACACACACACACACACACAAACTGACCCCAACACACAAACTGACCCACCAACACACAGACTGACCCCCACACACAGACTGAACCCCACACAGAGACTGACCCCCCCACAAACACAGACCATACACACACAGACTGACCCCCCCCACCCATACATCCATAGATGCAATGCTGCAATCTGTAAACAAGACCTTTTAACTGTAAAGCCATCAGACATTTTTTTAAACTATATTTATACCCTCAGCATTGGGTATCAGCCATACCCAGTAACGGTTAACAGGAGATGTCATACTGAACTGTGTACACTTCAAATAATTCCCCAGATTACCTAATTCATAGTGGTTTCACTTTGCTGCATCAGCTGAGCGTACACAATACTGTGCGCGGAGTCTTTGGGAAATACCAATTACATCAAATATATTGTGAAATACATTGTTTGCAGAAATACATTAGTTTCATTTTGGCTCAAATGCTGACTTTTTTTTTATATATATATATATATATATATATATATATATTTCTATTTTCCTAGAATGTAATTCATGGGACATAACATTTTTTTTTGTTTCTTTTTGTTTTAGAAGACACCTAGAGCCTAAAGGTTTTCTAAAGAAATCTCTAAAGCTCCCTTCTCACACAACTCGGTACATGTCGGCACATTACTTTGTTTTGCTCGCAAATGTATATAACAGGAGAATAACCTATTTAAAGGCACAGTATAGTGTTAGAAATACAAAGCTGTTTTCCTAACACTATAGTGTCTCTTTGCAACCCCATCTCTTGTGGCATCAGTTAAAGGGTTGAAAATTATTTAAAACATTTACCTGATACCAGCACGGGAGTGTGTGCATTAGGCCTTAGCCATAGGAAAGCAGTGAATCAATGCTTTTCTATTGGGTTATTCAAGATGCTTTGTATGAAGACGTCCAGCGTCGTTTCACAAAGTTAAACTCTGGGAAACAGCAGGAAGCATCTCTGGTGAGATGAAGGCAGTTTTATAGAGACACTGTCAGCCCCGCTGAAAATTGAATATTTCATAAAGATATAAAATACTCATTTTGACTATGCTGTCAATCTCGACAACCGTCACCAGGGTTTTTTGCAAATTCAGCAAAATCGCTAAACGGTAACATTGTCACTTTAACTCTGTAAAATAAACATTGCAGTTTCTCTGGTTCTGGGTGCCTAAAGTGTCCGTTTATAAATAGTTTTTTTTTCTACTACCTGTCAATCAATTCTTCAGCATAGACTCTATGCCAATTAATTGTTTGATAAAGAGGAGCAGAAAAGACCACCCACAGGCAGTCCTTCTGCTCTCCACCCATAGCAACCACAGCGCGTGGTAAATTCTGCTACCGCTGTCTGCTAGCACTGGCAATAGGAACTGCATCATGGAGGAGGTTTACCCTGCTTGGGGATATGTACACAAGCACGGCAAATCAATGAAGAGACAGGTCAGAGCACGGGTGGACCAGAGGTAGGTGTTACAGAAGTAATGAGCTTGTGGTGGGAAAGCAGAGTGCCAGGTATGTGGTGACAGATTCCCTTTAACATTTTAGCCAACATCCAGTATTTAGGTTATCCAGGCCCATTTTGGCCGATTTTTAATAAAGCAAGTCATGTGCACTGTTTAGTAGACCTGTCACATCAGGTTGTTTATGTATACAGTTAGTTTGTAAATAATTTAAGTTTCTGTTGCAATCATTTCTTCCTCTTTTTTTCCTAATTTTCTATCTAGTCAGATTTAAAGGGAGAGAGGCTTACTACAATTTTCCTCCTTATATCCCCTTCTTACCAGTCTATGCGAAGACCATCCATGCTGAGTTAACACACCCTTTGACTCTGTATTAAGCACATCACTTGACAGACGTATATCTTTGTACATATATTGGTACTATCCTGCAATTACTATCACAACATCAGAAGTAACACATGCTAGTATTATCGATACTATTGGCATAATTACTTTGATTATTATTTTGATCCACATACTGTGATGATCTTTTCTCAAATCTGACTAATATACATACAGTATCTACCTTACACTGGATCTACTTTTTACCAATAATTAAGCCAGTCATGTATACTGTGTGGTAGACCTGTTTCACCTAATATAGGAATAGCCTTACAAGGCTAAGGAATTTATGTATAGAGCCATTTTGCTTATAAGTTTTTGTTACATTTGTCTCCACCACAGAGATCACACCATTACTTTAGATACTGGTATATATCCAGGGAGCCCTCTCCTCACTTATGTGAGAAGATTTTGGCTTATTCTTTTTTCCTTTTTCCAGTATTTAGGTTAACCTCTATCTTTATTTGATTAATTTGGGACACTTGCCCCATCATTTGATACCTTGGATACTAATGGACAGCATTTATCTATGTATTTAAACTAAATTACAAATATCAGGAAGGACTGAAGAGAAGGTAATTGCTCTAATTTCCTTATCAGAGTTCTTTGGATATTTACCCACTGTGAATTTAATTAAACCAATGAGATTTACGGGAACCCTATTTAGATGACTTTTCTAATTAAAATTTAGTGTGCTTGACTATGTTAACTTGATGAATAGGCTAGAGTAGGGGTTCCCAATTTTTTTTTTCCATGGAACTTTGACATAGTGTATCAACATCATGGAACCCTCTCTCCCCCAGAAAAAAAATTGTGCCTTTGTGTGTCAATGCTTGTATATGCCAGTGTGTGTATCTGACACACAACACAGAGACACACTGGCACATAGTGGCACGCAGATACACACACCTTGACACACAGTGTGTGTGTATGTATGTATCTGTATGTCAAAGTGTGTGTATCTGTGTTTGTATGTGTCTGTGTATCAAGGTGTGTGTATCTGTGTTTGTATGTGCCAGTGTGTATGAATCTGACACACAGATATACATACACTGGCAGATAGTGACACACAGATATACACACAGTGTGTATCTGTGTGTGTGTGTGTGTGTGTATATGTATCTGTGTGTCAAAGTGTGTGTATCTGTGTTTGTATGTGCCGGTGTGTGTATCTGTGTCATTGTGCACATAGTGGCACACAGATACACACTGACACAGATACACACTGACATACATCTTGACTCACAAATACACACAAACTCAGAAACACACAGTGACATATACACACACACTTGCACCCACAGATACACACTGGCACATACACACACTGACATATACACACACACACAGGCACATATACACACTTAGATACACACAGTGACACACACTGACACACACAGACACACAAACTCTCTGACAGACACACATACAAACACATACACTCACTGACAAGAACAGATATATTCTCACTGACAAACACATACACTCTCACACACTCACTGACAAGCACACACTCACTCTCACTGAAAAACCACACATATACTCTTTGACAAACATACAAACACATACAAACTCCCTAACAGATACAAATACAATTTTTTTTATTTATTTTTTTACAGTTTGCTCCAACTAGCCCCCTTACCTTTGTGCTGGCATGGAGTCCCTGGGGTCCAGTGGGGCTGCTGAGTGGCTGGCGTGCTGAGTGTGCAGTCCCTGGGGTACAGTGGGGCTGATGAGCGGTTGGAGTTCCACCAAAAGGTTTAAAAATAAAATGGTGGGTGGCGAGGTAGTAGTGATCTCCCTGCTCAGCTCCCTTGCGCGCCTCTTAGTAATACCGGAGCCTGAGTGACATCATATTCTGGCTCCAGCAACCCTGCTGGGCGTGCAAGGGAACTGAGCAGGGAGATTACTGCTCACTGCTCCCTCACCACCCACCATTTTATTTTTTAAACCTTTTGGCGGAACTCCAATTGGTGTTCCGCGGAACGAACACCAATTGGGAAACGCTGGGCTAGAGGCCTTCCATACCAAGGTCTACCACGTTTGCTAGTGGAATAAATATTCTTAACATTACAGGGACACATCTCATTGTAGTGGTCGTCAAACATGTACATTAGTTTTCAGACAAATTCAATTTCATCAGAATTTGGGTTAATTAATTAATTCGTCAGAAACACAAATGAATAAATCACAATATAAGCAGTAAACTGTAGTGGTTATGGTGCCCCCCCAGTGTAACTTACTGGCTTTTTACATGGTCTTCTTCTGCTATGGAGAGCTGGAAGCTACACCCTGCAATGTAGGGCAAACTCATTGCCTGTGAGAGTCAGCTGATTGCTCTCCGCCAATGAGCTAAGCCCCGCACAGCTGCTATAAGCAAATGGTTTGACATTACACTGGGGATTGACAGGGTACTCCTGGCACCATAACCACTACAGTGTTTCTATTTATCCTACCCATTTAGTTGTAGAGAGGGTAAAAAGGGAACACAGTCAATGTTAATATACCACATTGATAAATGAGATCAATGATTGACTTAGAGCATCAGCTGACCGTCCCAGCCTGGGGGAACCTGGAGATTGGCGCTGGAGGCAACCTTTAGGGTTAAACCATTCGAGAACGGTTTAACCCTTTATGGTAAGAGTGCACCCGGGACCCTCCTGGCACCATAACAACATAATTTAGATGACGTTATGGTGACTGGAGTGTCCCTTTAAGTGTGCAGCATCCACTATCTGCACAATATTCACTTGTGTAACTTGTTCTGTATTACTTGTAACTCTGCACATGGCATATCGAGTGGAGAGTTGGGTAGGACTAGTTCCTCTCGTTGGGGAAAAGTAGTTCTCCTTAAAACCCACATTCATTTACTTAATTTTTGCCAGCCCAAAATAACAGCAGCCATCAGGCGGTTTTGAATGATAAAGCTAACTGAGGCAATCTTTGTACATTATAACGTTGCTGGGAATACAGCTCAAAGCAATAAAATCAGTTTACTCTGAATTTAGTAATTCTGATATAATTGAGCTCTTAACTGTTCTCATTAAAATATTTAACTGAATGGTCTTACCAGGGGTTAAAATAAAGGCCAGCTGTTGCACAAGTGCAAAATCTGATTAACGCACAATTGAGGTGTGATAATTACTGTGTTAATTAGCATTTTCCATTAGTTCCCTTCCCAAGAAATTGCACACGCTGCTTAGTGTTCCAGGATTTAGCACGCGTGAGAGAAGCGTTTGGAATACTTCTTGAAATATACTTGAAATATAGAAACATGGCAAGATGACTGCAGTCCAAAAATACACCCAATTCTCGAGAAACAAGTGCTGGAAATTTACAGCAGATGTAGTAAGGTAATAGTTTTATTTAACTGAGAAAATAAATCTCAATGGACAGCAGACAGGGAAATTCTGACCAATGCCACTTAACTTTCTCTAATCCTCATCCATGTGTCTTACAAAGGAAATTAAACAGAAACTTTAAGCAAAAATAAAGTTATATGGAGTCCTGCAGGTCTAGGTCAATGGTGGTGAACGTTTCCAACTCATGTACTAGATCTGCAGAAAAGTAATCGAACTAACTATTTTCCAGAACCAATATCTACATCTTATGGTACACTACAATATTATATATTACAATAAAGGATCCAGGGCACATGTTTGTATTCCACTGTGTACTCTCCAGATACACACTGACACACAGATATACACACACACATATACACACACAGTGACACATTCACACACCTTGACACACAGATACACAAACTGGCATATACACACACAGATTCACACACATTGGCAGATACACACACACACGTTTAACTTACCTTTTTTCTTCCTTTAGTGCTGCAGGCTGCTGACTGAAGATGGTGTGCCAGGTCGACAGCTAATCACTTCCCGCTGCGCTCCCGCTCTCCCTCAAGCCGGCGGGTTCTGTCTGGGAGGAAGTGCTGTCACTTCCTCCCAGCATCCCATACAACAGGGGTCCGGTTGCGGTCTTAGACTCCTGTTTAGCGATACCCATCGGGTGGCCCTAAGTGCTTGGGCCACCCAACAGGCAAATCGCCGCAAACCCAATTTTTGTTTGGAACACTAATTGGGAAATGCTGCTCTAGTGCATCCTCCTAAATCTTAATAAACTTATCTCACTGGATTTGCCAGTACTTAGAGTCCGTCTCAGACTGTGGTGACATGTTTTCTTCTACTTCATGCAGATTGTGGAATTGCAATAAGTAAGGCTGGCAGAGGAAGACATCAGTAAGGTGATGTCCTGTATTTCTCTAACCACCAGCTAATAGGTGTTATAAGCGCATAAACATTAGCACAAGCATCAGGTTACGTGATGATGATTTATGTCATGTGTGCCATAATCACGGCAATTCAGTGACAACATTTTTGGCATATTTAACTAAATTCATTATATTCCAAAATTGCAAACCCATTGCTTAACTGATCTGACAGAGCTGCACACTGAAGCTTTTTTGAATTGGTCTGAATGGCACAAAACACTGCACATGAATAGCTCAGGAATTGCACAGGAATGCATTCTCAACTAATTCCTATTCTATTCACTAAATAAATAAATATAAGCAGGCCAGGAACAAAACAAAAATAAATATATAAACAAACAAACAAATAAATAAATTGAACAAAACAAATAACATTTACAAAAATAAGATCATATAAGTACATGAATGAAACAAAACATCCAGATCCTTTAATAGACTCGAATGACCCAGTATTATAGAGCATTTATGCCCTTACCTAGACACTGGTGTGAGATTAATTAAAAAAAAATTGAATTGCCTTTACACTGGGGGGCCTGCTTGTTTCACCATCCACTCACCCTATGCACAGTGAGGTATTGGGGTCCAATATATCCCCTGTGAACCCTGAGATAACCACGACTGCCTCATATTCCCTCAATAAAATGTCTCTGCTCTAATTCCATGCAGGACTTCCCATCTACAGTCAGTGCATGTCTCCCAATTGTCCCAATTTCTGCAGGACAGTCTCGATTTTCAGGTCTTGTTCTGCCCTCTAGACTTGAGAACACAAGGGAATTGTCCCCAACAATCATAGCACAAGAACATCATACGACGCGCTCACATATGTTCAGGGCATTATGACACTGCAGGGAGCAATAAGGGCCTGCCCTCAGTGGGCTGGCTAGATTGATTGGCAGGCAGCCTGGTGTGTATTTACACCAGACTGACCGGCCAGTAATGTGGGTGGACACGCTTCCTTCCCTGGCAGGTCTGGCTCAATTCCATGCAGGTCAGCCTCCTTTTCGTCAGAGCTTGTGCCATTGCATCACTGTCCTGCCCTATTTACCCTCTCCCACTTGTGGCCTGATTTTGAAACCGCCAATGTTTGGAGGTATGCAATAAACTACCAATCCCCTTAACCATGCAGACAGGTGGTAAAGTAATTTCACTGTAGAACATATTTATCAAGGATTTTTGGGTACACAGGTAAAGATGATATTGGCGGCCCCCCACCCCACCTACCCAAAAGCATCTTCACCTGTGTGCCTCTTAACCCACATTTTGTTTCTGATCCCCTTTTTAAAATGTCTTACCCCCTTTAGTGCATCTTATCCCCTATTTTTCCCCTTTGTGTGTTTTACACCTCCCTTGTGTATCTCTTACAACCCCCCTTTGCGTGTCTCCTTCTCTCCCAGCCCCTTTGTGTCTTTTACTTATACCAGCTCTTTTGTATTTTTCTCTTTCACCACCAACCCCTCTGTGTATCTTTTTCCTCTTCTCCTGCCCCTCTGTGTTTCTTTCACTCCCAGCCCCTTTGAATTTCTACACCCAGGCCATTCTGTGTGGCGTTTTCATCCCCAGCTCCTCTGTGAACTTTCTCACCCCCAGGCCCATCTGTGCTTCTTTCTCCCGCCTCATGTCCCTCTCTGTGTATTTCTCCCCACTCAAGCCCTCCCCTGTGTTTCTCTCTCCACCCTCCATGTCCAATAGTGTTCCTCCCCCTTCCCATACCTGTCTCTTAGGGCCCCCCCATTCCCCTTAAAGGACCACTATAGTGCCAGGAAAACATACTTGTTTTCCTGGCACTATAGTGCCCTGAGGGTGCCCCCACCCTCAGGGTCCCCCTCCCGCCCGGGGAGAGAAAAGGGTTAAAACTTACCTTTTTTCCAGCGCCGGGCGGGAGCTCTCTCTCCTTCCTTCGCTGACGCACGCTGCAAGAGTTGCTACAAGATTTCAGGTGTTTCAATGCTTTTCTATGAAGTTATGCTCTTCTCACTGTGATTTTCACAGTGAGCACCTCTAGCGACTGTCAATGAGACAGCCACTAGAGGATTTGGAGGCTGGATTAATTATAAACATAGCAGTTTCTCTGAAACTGCTAAAAAAAAAAGGGTTAATCCTAGAGGGACCTGGCACCTAGACTAGTTCATTAAGCTGAAGTGGTCTGGGTGCCTAGAGTGGTCCTTTAATGTACCCCCCCCACCTGTGTTCCTTTTCCTTTCCCTCCCCTGTACCTTAGTGCCCCCCTTTAATGTTCCTCTCCCCTCTTTTTTAGTATTCTTTCCCCCATAGTGTTCTTTGCCCCATCCCATAGTGTTCTTTCCCCCTCTACCCTGTCCCATAGTGTTCTTTTCCCCCTCCCCGTCCCATAATGTTCTTTCCACCTGGCCGGACTGACAGGAAGTGCTCTCTCAGTGAGCACTTCCTTTCAGTCCAGTTGGGTACCTGGCAGAAGAGAGCGCTGTGCGCCCACATCCTGACGGTCACTCCAATCTAGCTCCCCCGGGCCAGTGCGTCCTAAGGCAGACGCTTGTCCCGCCTTATGGACGTGCCGGCCCTGGTCTAACCTGAGGCACTAACTGAGAGATCAAGGTAGTCAGGGCTGTAAGTTACAAGCCTGCTGGAAAGGCTGGGTTATAAACCAGCATGGTTAGAGGGAATGGGAAGAATAATGGTCCCCATGGTTCTGTTATGCAGTTTCAAATATCAACAATATTTAATGTCTTCCCAGTGCTATTCCTAGAAACCGATATTCAGTATGAACTAGGAGCAAAGTAGATGCATTTTGTAGGCTCTAACTGCAGCTCTGATTTTTTTAAAGTTTGCTACTACGGATTCAGCAGGATCTCCATGTCGTAGGCCTCTTCAGAATGAAAGGGGCAATCTAAAACCCGTAACGATTAGAGCTCTTTCTAGATAATTTGAATAGATTGAAAAAAATTACACTCTCCTGGTGCATACGATGCTCTGCTGCTGTTAACGAAAATTGGGCCGCAACGACAGACTGAGATGGTTGGCCGGGCTCTTGGCCTACTATTGACATGCCAAGTTGGAAAAACGAATGCACAAGATTAATAACCAGAGGGATGGAACCCACTCTTTGCAATAACCCCTACAATGAGCTTTAGTTGATATGGTACTTAGCAAAGCACTCAGACTATTTTCCTTGTTTCAGTTAGATGAGTGAAGGGAGTAAATTTACAAATCAATTAGCCAACATCAATTTCCTGCAGCACATGTGCAGCTACCTCTGGGTGTGCTTCCTGTCACGAAGTTCAGAGAACACCAATGTTACTATGTAAACATGACAACACAGTTGTTTGACATCAAATTATATTAAATGTTTGTAATGTTAATTTAACCAGCATGAATTTTATTGCCCATTTAGCAACTGTAATTATTGAAAAGATAGCACACCTTGATTACCTGACTTTGATCACTACCTTAAGCGAAAAATTACACGCTCAAAGGTGTAACTGATTAAAAATAAATCATTAAGTGTATCCCCCCTCCATGGTACAGCCTTTTTTACGGTAAGTTATGCAGATGATCACTTTGGCTTCAGGTAAATTTTTAAAACTCTAAACATACCTTCTTCCTTTGTGAAAGATGAAACTTAATTATTTTCCATATAATTAATTGTGGTAACTGTCCAACTGACTAAAATTTTAATTTGATGCCATACAAAACGTAAACAATAAATCTCCCAACTCATTTAGTCATGTTCCTGATTTAGCCATAATGTTACATTAATTAATAAATTAAATGAATTTGCTAATCAGTTACTAGAACTCCCCAAAACAGAGTGGTTTTAATATTAAATACTGAATTCTAGAAAACTGAGAACCGATTTTCAAAATCTAGGCGTAAATTTCCAATTCCTACATTCTAACCCAGCCATAGTCACAGCTTGGCTATCTAGTCTGAAATCTGCAATTTTGTTTTTAATTTACCACAATTCACTGTGTAGAAAATAAAACCCTACTATACTGTTATTATTATTCCAGTTTAAGGAACATGCCTATGTATACTTTGAACTGTTTTATTGCATACGTATTACATGGCCACATTTTTACCCTATAACCGGATGGACTCTTTGTATCTCGTGTGCTGTATGACTGGCCACATAAATACTTTGAATGCAAAGAATTGCAATGTATTGCATGTTTAACTCCTTAAAGGACCACTATAGTGCCAGGAAAACATACTCGTTTTCCTGGCACTATAGTGCCCTGAGGGTGCCCCCACCCTCAGGGTCCCCCTCCCGCCCGGCTCTGGAAAGGGGAAAAGGGTTAAAACTTACCTTTTTCCAGCGCTGGGCGGGGAGCTCTCTACCTCCTCTCCTCCTCCGTTCCTCCTCCTGGGCTGAATGCGCACGTGCGGCAAGAGCTGCGTGCGCATTCAGCCCGTCGCATAGGAAAGCATTTACAATGCTTTCCTATGGACGCTTGCGTGCTCTCACTGTGAAAATCACAGTGAGAAGCACGCAAGCGCCTCTAGTGGCTGTCAATGAGACAGCCACTAGAGGATTAGGGGGAAGGCTTAACCCATTCATAAACATAGCAGTTTCTCTGAAAAATGCACACAAAAAAAATGCATAATAAAAGTACCAAAATGTCTCAGTTGTTAATGTATGGAAACTGGGAAACAAAACTCAGTTATTAAAGGACCACTCTAGGCACCCAGACCACTTCAGCTTAATGAAGTGGTCTGGGTGCATTTTTTTTTTGTAGGTTTTTAAAGGGATACTTGATCCCATTGAAATGGTCTGGGGGCACTCTCTGAAACTGCTATGTTTATAAAAAAATGGGTTAACCCTAGAAGGACCTGGCACCCAGACCACTTCATTAAGCTGAAGTGGTCTGGGTGCCTAGAGTGGTCCTTTAATAACTGAGTTTTGTTTCCCAGTTTCCATACATTAACAACTGAGACATTTTGGTACTTTTATTATGCATTTTTTTTGTAGGTTTTTAAAGGGATACTTGATCCCATTGAAATGGTCTGGGGGCACTCTCCATGTCCCCTTAACCCTGCAGCTGCAAATTTTTAGAGAAACTGCAATATATACATTGCCGGGTTAAGACTGCCTTTGCTAGCTGTCTACCAGATAGGCACCAGAGGCGCTTCCTGCTGTTTCACATAGTTGAACTATGTAAAATGACGCTGGACGTCCTCATGCTTTGTATAAGGACGTCCAGCGTCTTCAAAAACCCCATGGGGATGCATGTGCACTTAGTTCCCGAATCGCCATGTTGTCACCAGAGGAGGACCTTTACCCAATTCCAAAAGACATCAGTGCTGGAATCAGGTAAATTTAAAAAAAAGTGTTTTTAACCCTTTATGTGCAGCCTCAGCCACACTGCACCCTCAGACACACACAATGCCCCCTCACACACGCAGCACCCTCAGACACACACTGCACCCGTCTTACACACACTACAGCCCGTATGCACTCACTCGCTACATCCCCTATACACACTCTTCCCCCATACACACACTCTCTACAGCCCCTAGTCACACATTACACCACAAACACGAATGAAATTGACCTATTTACACAATACCAAACCACAATCAGCTCACTTAAAACACACGCAATCCAACAAGCAGGCTCCAAACACATGCACGATATGCTTTCCTGGCCCTTTTGTCCTCTGGTATCCCACTTATGGAGACACCAGAGACAAGTTAAACACAGCGCAAGCATGTTATTAAATTTGCTTGCGCTGCACTTAACAAATACAGGGCTTTTTTCTCATGCTAGAGCTCTTCAGCAGGGCTCTGCGCATTGAACCAACATGCTCACTTTGAGAGGGGACGTGCTTGTCATTAGTGATGACAAAACACACCCTCTCTGACCCCACTCCCTTCTCAGGGGCTGCTGTGATTAAAAAATGTCCGGGCCGAATATTTTTAACACTCCGGCCCTGCTTGTGAGGCTTCTAACACAAGCCTGGTGCATACCAATCACAATAAGTAATGAGTAAAGTGGCAGCCTCGGTGATAAGTCAGGAATTTATTCTGGTGTAATAAGGTGTAATAAGGGATTTGTCAATAAGTGGATGCAATGAAGACCAAAAAACTATCTTTTGTCCTGATACACATAACCTCTTGTAGATTAGAAACTCAACGAGCCATCTCTTGACTTTGAAAGAGATCCACGTTTTATATTCTAGGCTCACAAGCAGTTCTCATTTTCTTTTGAATTGCTATGTCTACATATATAATTGCTATGTATATTTGTGCCTGTTTTTAATCCTTACCTGTCAGCAAAACACTTCATTTAAAGCACTGAAAAAAATCTAATTAATGTCAATAATAAAATTCAGATTGATGCTGTTGAATAAATCTTGTTGCTCAATTTTTCAGACAGTTTATTCACAATCAGACTGTACCCAGAAAACAAACAACACAAAAAATGAGTAATTTCTGTTTATGACTGAAATGTTACTTCTTTTGTGGTGAAAATTAGGAATACAATGCATCCACAGTCCCTACACTAGCAGCCTGGCCTATTATCTGTGAGTTACTGTCTTCCTAGCATGTGACTAGTTTTGGCAAATTGGCCGGTTAAGCAATACTTTAGCCATGGCTGCTGGCCTTGAGTAGTGGGAGTTTAAGCAAAGGGTGTGTGTGTTTTACATGCTTTTCTATTACACAACCATTTTACAAGCGGATGAGCCTTCAAGGAAGACAGGAAATTGCCCCTGAGTCACTAACATACAGGGTTTGTGGACTAGAGCAAGAGGTGCATTGAATTGTGTTTTGGCACAATGACACAGGCCTTTAGCCGCAGGCTAGTATTATGTAGGGCCTTTGTTTTCTCAGCACAGTATGGGTGTGTGCATGGGCTGGTGTCTCCTAATCTGAGTGTTCTCCAGGTCTAAATTGACCCACTAGGATATTTCCTGGTGGACTGCTGTATTTAGGGTTAAACAAGCAGCCAAACTATGTTTAGTATGACTCATGTCCCAAGAGGTGTTTACCAGTGGCTGCAGGGTGAGAAGTGATAATGCTCATGACATTCATAGCACAATGCAATTGTCATTGGTGTCAATGGAGTTGCAGATATGCACAGATCTCTCTTAAATAATGTGTCGTGCTGTGTAGGCCATTTTGTGTTAAAAAAAGACAACTGCTCATTTGTCCTTGCCCCCCAGGCCAAAATCTGCAAGGCCTCCCCTGCATATTACAATTCTGCTGCCCACCCCAAGCGTACCTTTCTCACACAGTTTTCTGAAAGGGGAGCTAGTAATAGGCTGGCCTTCACAACTTTTAGGTTAAAATATACAAACAATGTTTAGCCCCTTAAGGGAACACTCTGTAACCAGAAAAACTTCCTCTAAATGAAGTTGTTATGGTACCAAGAGGCCTTCGGGAACATACATACCTATAAGGGTTAAAGCATTCTTAAACGGTTTAACCCCAAAGTGAACTTCCCACGTTGATCTCAACTCCCGCCAGACAGCATACTGCTTCTGAATTCTTAGTTTCATGAAGCGCAGTATGCCGCTGGGCCACCAGGGTCCTTTTTCAATCCAGTTTTATGAATGGCAAGTCACTGACTGGCTGAAAGTGACATCTGTCTGCTCTCAGCTAATCAGCGTGATTCCTGAAATGCAGCCACCTGGGGGAAGTTGAGATCAAAGCTGTATTCTCACTTAGGGGTTAAACCTTTCGAGAGTGGTTTAAACCCTTGAGGTAACAGTGCGTCCGGGCGTCTTCTGGCACCATACAATTTTATTTAGATGAAGTTGGTATGGTGCCTAAACTGTCCCTTTAAAGTAAGCTGGTTCTTTTTAGTTTTGTCTGTTTTTATTCATTAGATGAGCACATGGTCTCAGAAGGAGTCACCGTTTTTAGTAGGTGGGCCAATGATGGTCATGGGCTTACAAATTCAGCAGAACTGTGAAGGTGAAGGGATTGCATGTTTCAGGGGCTCAGCATCTCAGATAGGACATGGTAATTTGCAACAGGGTTGATGTTCCAAGAGGGATAAGGCAAATTGCAAATGATTTAGATAAACTAGAAAAATGGTCAGAGTTGTGGCAACTGACATTTAATTTGGATAAGTACAAGATAATGCATCTTGGATGTAAAAACCCAAGGGTATAGTACAGAATATTTGATAGAGTCCTAACCTCAACAGATTACTTAAAGGACCACTCTAGGCACCCAGACCACTTCAGCTTAATGAAGTGGTCTGGGTGCCAGGTCCAGCTAGGGTTAACCCATTTCTTCATAAACATAGCAGTTTCAGAGAAACTGCTATGTTTATGAATGGGTTAAGCCTTCCCCTATTTCCTCTAGCAGCTGTCTCATTGACAGCCGCTAGAGGCGCTTGCGTGCTTCTCACTGTGATTTTCACAGTGAGAGCACGCCAGCGTCCATAGGAAAGCATTATGAATGTTTTCCTATGTGACCGGCTGAATGCGCGCGCAGCTCTTGCCGCACGTGCGCATTCAGCCGACGGGGAGGAGAAGAGGAGGATGAGAGCTCTCCGCCCAGCGATGGAAAAAGGTAAGTTTTAACCCCTTTCCCCTTTCCAGAGCCGGGCGGGAGGGGGACCCTGAGGGTGGGGGCACCCTCAGGGCACTATAGTGCCAGGAAAACGAGTGTTTTCCTGGCACTATAGTGGTCCTTTAAAGGTAGGCAGTCAATGTAATAAAGCAGAAGGAAATGCTAGCAGAATGCTTGGTTGTATAGGGAGAGGTATTAGCAATAGAAAGTGGGAAGTGCTCATGCCATTGTACAGAACACTGGTGAGACCTCACTTGGAGCATTGTACGCAGTACTGGAGACTGTATCTCCAGAAGGATATTGATACTTTAGAAAGAGTTCAGAGAAGGGCTACTAAACTGGTTCATGGATTGCAGGATAAAACTTACCAGGAAAAGTTAAAGGATCTTAACATGTATAGCTTGGAGGAAAGACGAGACAGGGGGGATATAAGAGAAACATTTAAATACATAAAGGGAATCAACACAGTAAAGGAGGAGACCATATTTGAAAGAAGAAACTACCACAACAAGAGGACATCGTCTTAAATTAGAGGGGCAAAGGTTTAAAACCCCTTCCAGGGCCGTCTTTAGCGCGGGGCAAACGGGGCAGCTGCCCCGGGCCCAGTTGCTCCTGGGGGGGGCCAGAGCAGGCTGGGAGGAAGTGAGTACCGCGTGTCACTTCCTCCCACCGGAGATAGCCGCGCGGGAGGAGGAAGGCAGGGAGGAGGGGAGTTCCAGAGAAGAACTCCCATCTGCCTCAGCCTGCCATTGGACCCCAGGGAAACCACCCTCCATAAAAAGGTAAGAACCTGGAGGGTGGCTAAATGTATGTCTGTATGTGTGTTAGTATGTCTGTGTTTGTGTGTTAGTATGTCTGTGTGTGTGTGTTTGTTAGTATGTCTGTGTGTGTTAGTATGCCTGTGTGTGTGTGTGTTAGTATGTGTGTGTGTGTGTGTGTGTTAGTATGTCTGTGTGTGTGTTTTAGTATGTGTGTGTTAGTATGTCTGTTAGTGTGTTAGTATGTGTTTGTGTGTTAGTATGTGTGTGTGTTAGTATGTCTGTGTCAGTATGTCTGTTTGTGTATGTATGTCAGTATGTCTGTGTGTGTCTATGACAGACATACTGACATACACACACACAGACATACACACACATACTGACATACACACACAGACATACTAACACACACAGACATACTGACATACACACACAGACATACTAACACACCACAGACATACTGACACACACAGACATACTGACATACACACAGACATACTAACACACCACACAGACATACTAACACACACAGACGTACTGTGTGTATGTCTGTGTGTTTGTATGTCAGTATGTCTGTGTGTGTATGTCTCACTGTGTTCCAGTGTGTGTATGTATGTCAGTATGTCTGTGTATGTAAATACGTCTGTCAGTGTATGTGTCTGTGTGTGTCTGTGTCAATATATCTGTCAGTGTATGTGTCTGTGAGTATGTATGTGTCTGTGTGTGTATCAGTATGTCTGAATGTGTGTCAATGTTTGCCAGTATATATTTTTGTGTCAGTGTATGTGTGTGTCAGTATGTATCTGCGAATGTTTTAATGTGTCTGTCTGTGTGTGTGTCAGTATGTCTGTCAGTGTGATTGCGGGTTGGGCGTAATGGGGAGGGAGGGTGCAGTGACAGGGCCCAGGGGGCCCAAGAAAAGGCTTTGCCCAGGGTCCTATTCATATTATAGACTGCCCTGACCCCTTCAGCCACTTACCTTTCTCCAGCGCCGGGCTCCCACTGTGCTGGGGAACTCTCCACCCTCTGCCGACATCAAATCCGAATGCGCATTCAAACCGCCCATAGTAAAGCATTACTCAATGCTTTCCTATGGACGTCCAGTGTCTTCTCACTGTGACTGTCAGTGAAACAGCCACTAGAGGCTGGAATAACCCTCAGTAAAACATAGCAGTTTCTGTAACTGCCATGTTTGCAGCTGCAAGGTTAACCCTAGGGTCCTGGCACCCAGACCACTTTATTGACCATATAGTGGTCCTTTAAGATAAGACCAGGGAATAATTAAAAGTATTTAGAAAATTGGGCAGACTAGATGGGCCAAATGGTTCTTATCTGCCATCACATTCTATGTTTCTATGATTACATGTCAGTTAGCTGTATGTCTCTGACACAGAAGGAGTAAAATGCTAGTTAAAGGACCACTATAGGCACCCAGACCACTTCAGCTTAATGAAGAGGTCTGGGTGCCTGGTCCAGCTAGGATTAACCCTTTTTTTTTTATAAACATAGCAGTTTCAGAGAAACTGCTATGTTTACACTGAGGGCTAATCCAGCCTCTAGTGGCTTTCTCATTGACAGCCGCTAGAGGCACTTGCGTGCTTCTCACTGTGAAAATCACAGTGAGAAGACGCTAGCGTCCATAGGAAAGCATTGTAAATGCTTTCCTATGAGACTGGCTGAATGTGCGCGCGGCTCCTGTCGCGCATGCGCATTCAGCCCGTGACGTCGCTAGGAAGGAGAGGAGGAGGAAAGCTCCCCGCCCGGCGCTGGAGAAAGGTAAGATTTTAACCCCTTCCTCTCCCCAGAGCCCGACGGGAGGGGGTCCCTGAGGGTGGGGGCACCTTTAATTAATCTGTCTAGATGGGGGCTGAGGGGGGTTACCAGTCACTGTGGCAAATTATAACTCATAAGACTAGCACAGCACTCTGTAACAATGATCCCCTTTGTTTATCTCCACCTCTCACCACTGTTTGGGTTTTACATCACGGGGAATGGACCATTTTAACAAAATATCACTTCCTTTTCAGCCATTGCTATTTTGTCCTATTCACATTTAAACACAAAACCCATGCTATAGGACTGCATTAATTATTGGCCAGGAATTTACAGATAAAATGCACTGGATTAAAGGATCGCCGGTATTTTCCCTATACATGCATTTCTAAACATCCGACTAAAGACATGACGACATGTGTTGATTTTCCAGCCAGTGGGGTGTGTATTAGCATATTTTACCTTTTCGCAGTGCCATTGCTGAGGTCAGGGGTCAATCAGTGAGCCTGGAATTGACAGACAAAAGTCCAGGAAGTCTGCAACAGTGTGTACTGATAGGGATGTCAAGGAAGGCAGGAAATTGTCATATATGGTCAATTTCACCCACCACGTCACTTCATGGAAGGAGGTTGGTGAGACAGGGGGAAGTTAACCTTTGCTCTGTTACACAAACGGTGAGCTGGTAAAGGAAGAGTATGAACTGTAACACACTGTAATCCCAACACTTAGAATGCCAGAGTGATTAGCAAAGCACAGAAGTTTAGTTTATATATAAACTGTTTAAATGAATGTGTGGTTTTGTTAATCGCTATTAACTATTACATAGCCAGTGAAAAATGGTTCAAGATGCATTTTAGACCACACACCTCACTCATACCTTTAATCCAGAATCAGTTTTTAATCCTGTTTCCAATATTTCAGTTTGATTGATTTTTTTTATTTTATTTTTTGCTTGTTTTTCTTTTCCTTCCTGGTCTTCATTATTGCAAGATTTTCTATTTTTTTATTTTATTTTTTTATTTTCTAAAAAGTCTCTTACTTCTTATTAGAGAGAAGAAAATGACAAATATCACTTGATCTATTCTTCATGCTAATGCAAACATTGTATGATATATCTAATATAAATAAATAAAAAGTGCTCTCAACACCAAATGTGTGTAAACATAGCTTAAGTGATAGGTTTTGCTTATACAATTCAAGAAGTGATCCCTTTAGCCAGACCAGCACAATATGGCAAGTGCACTCAAAAAAAATAAATCAATGCTGGCATCCCAATCTGTCCCTGTAGTCATTTATCTTTATTTTTTTTAATTACTTATTTGTGGGGGTTTTTTTGTTTGGGGGTGGGAGAGGGAGATAATTGATGGACAAAGCTATATCAGTGGGACATTCCACTCAGTGGGACATTCCACATAGCAGAACATGACTGATGTCAAAAGGACTTTGCAATTGCTAGCATTTTTGTCAGACTGAAAGGGGAACTAAAGAAGATTGTCAGAACTGTTGCCAGGCATGGGTGGTGGATGTTTTTCTTTATTTCTTTCAAAACACTGTCAGTAATAGAGTGAGTTGGTGTGTCAACATAAGAAAAAAAAAAATTGTAATAATTTGGTCTGCATAACATAATTTTTATTACAGTGTACACAATATATACAAAAATGTTGTTTTTGTTCACTCACATTACTTTTTACCTAATATTAGATTTTAATTTAAAGGAACACTCCAGGCACCAACACAACTTTATCTAAATTAAGTTGATATGGTGCCAGGAGGCCCCCTGGCAAGTTCTTACCTCCAGGTGTTAAACAGTTTTCAAACAGTTGAATCCAGAAGTGGCCTCCAGCGCCAATCTAATCTTCCTGGCGCTGGAGGCAACATGATACAGCCAGTGACTCCCCATTCACAAAACTATCGTGGAAAAGGTAGGTTTCTATCCAATCCAGTTTTGTGAATGGGGAATCACTGATTGGCTGAGAGAGTCATCTGACCACTCTCAGCCGTTAAGTGGCGGCACTCTGCACTTCCTGAATGTGAGATTTTAGAAGTCAAATGCCATGGTCAAGAACTTAACTTAACCTGTTCCTTTAAGACAAAACATTTTTCCTTTTTTTATTGCACTAATTTTCTATCTTCCACCAAGTCTGAGGTAGACTTTTTTTAATGTCTTTTTAATTTTGTATTTAGATTATTCATATGCTAGATATTTTTCTTTGGTTTTATTTTGATTCTTTTTCAGTACATATAGCCATACAGTACATATTGGTAATTCTGTTTAGGTTAAGCACCATGACAGCATCTTGAATTGGTTATGGTGCTAGGTGTCTAGGTTAACAGTTATAAAAAAAAAAAAAGGTTAGATTTATACATTATATATTTAATAACTATATATAATATACAAATAGAGATAATTTTTTTTAACTGCTCCTCCTTATGGTTATTATTTGTCACTTAATCTGTGAACCAAATGGTGAGAAAATGCACCTATTAGGGAACTGCAACATATCTACTTAAAATGTATTTAATGCATATATTTTGCAGTACACTGATAGACGCGTTTTCATGCCTTTTTGCTGTCCTAATCTTTTTCCCAAATATTTTCGCATGCATGATAGTCAGCAGAATAGAATTGTCAGTTAAATGAGTTTTGGAGATCTCAAACAAAATTGCATTTAAAAAAAAAAAAATTGGTTTAGCCAAACTTAATTTTTTTCAGTGTGCACATATCTATTCCACAGTCACATGCCAGAGCATACCAGTCTTGGACATTACTCATTGGCTGAAATCATCAACTAATGCATCTTAGCCAATGAATAATGTTCAAAGTTGTTATGGTAAAGGGACACTATAGGCACCCAGACCATAGTCTTCCAGACAGCCATTGGAGGCGCTTCTTGCATCCTAATTGAACTTTGGTCCGGTAATTGACGCTGGACATCCTCACACTCTGCATGAAGACATCCAGCGCCAGATTTTTCCGCATAGGAAAGCATTGATTTAATGGTTTCCTATGGGAATGTCTAATGCGCACGCAGCATTTGCCGCGCATGCAGTTTAGTGCCTGCTCGTTGCGGGTCGGAGGAGGCGGGGCCATGACCCAGCACTGAGGGACATTGGCACTGGGATAAGGTAAGTAAATAAAGGGCTTTGAACCCATTATTTACTGGGTAGGGGAGTGCGCGAGAGAGGGTGAAGGCAGAGCCGCTATAGTGCCAAAAATACAGCTTTGTATTCCTGGCACTTATAGTATCCCTTTTATACAAACGTACATACTTTTACTTTAGCACGGGGAACAGAAGCCACATAAGTGACAGAACCAGATAAGTGTAAAACAAATTGTAAATAGACCTATACTCTGGTAGCACCAGATAGCACCTCGTACCATAACTCCTGCAGCTCACTAGAGATTATGGGAATATGAAAAAAAAAGCAGAAATATGTTTATTTTTGGAAATATCTTATACTTTGACATTTAGAATTTTAAATTAAACTATAGAACATGAGCCATAATCTAGGTTATATTTTCACACATAAATGTGGCAGAGTAATTTGCACCACATTGAGGAGAAAACGAAATGATCTAGTATTAGGGAATTTTATTTTTACATATTAGTACCCAAAACTCATTGGACTAAGGACTAT
>OW240914.1:155026051-155058303 GCA_933207985.1 Pelobates cultripes | reverse complement strand
TTTCGTTCACAACGTGTATGTTTGGCTCCGTCCTTAAGGGGTTAATCCCAGATACCTCTCATATATATTTATTTTGATTCAGCCCTTTTGGATGACTGCTGGGTTTTTTTGTTTTACTTTTTTCTTTGTAACCTTTAATCAAGGTTGTGGTATGTAGTGAGGAAGGGGGTAGGTAATTATTGTTATGAACTACCCTCTTGTTTTCCCCTTTAAATCCCATATTCACCCTTTTTTAAAGAAGAATTTGGTCTAATTATTAAGGTGGGGGTGGCGAATTAACACTCTACACCTACCCTCCTCTTCCTTATAATCAGACTCTACTAATATACCAGTTTACTTCCATTATCTTCCATTATCTCTATCATTGTATCTACCCATACCATTTATTCACCTTTTTAAATATCTCTAATTTTCAATATATATCTAATTTTGAATCTAAATGCTAAGCTTTATTCTTCTGATCTCCATAGACTGCTGCTAGTTAATTGGCTACATTTTAGCCTTCCACTTGGAATAGCATTTTATTACTAAACAGCTGTCTTTCTTGATACTATCTTTCTACTTGGGTTGATCAAGAATTTGTATATTTTCTCACGCTTGCTGTGATAGATAGATATATTTAAGTCAGATAGGCAGACCTCCTAGGTTTCTCCTTTTTAATATTACATTTTCACAAGTCACTTTTGTGTTTTTCACTTTGTCTTTTTTTAAACTATTATGTATATATTCCCTTAAAATACTAATAAGGTTTATATTTGAATTTTTTGTTTCTTACCAATTGTATTGGGTTATACATGTTGTACGTGGGTAATTTAACCTTTTTTTTTGAGAATCGTTACCCTTAGTATTTTTACTTGGGGACCCCCTTTTCAAAGAAAGATTGGTTATTCTTTATTCAAGTGTGGTATTGTAATTAAATCTGATGAATCTAATTCAGAACTATACTGGATTTACTATCAGCCAAATTAAATCACATTAGTACGAGTGTCACACTTCTCCTTTCTGAATTGTGGAAGCCAATATGTTTATTAAACTAAAATTCCATGTGTTCTTATAACGTGTACAGCCTATCCCATATGTTAGTATGAATAAAAACAAAACGTGAAGATTGTTTTATAAAAGTTATTTTTCATAGTTTTGCCTCAAAAGTTGCAAACAAAATACTTTTTTTCATTTGTTCTAATTTTTGAAATATTGCTGCTAATATATGTTGCCACTTTTCTGGCCTGTAGTGTTTTATTTTAGGGAAAACAGCATAGAATGTTTTCAGAACGATATGTTTAGAACCTTTTAAAAACAGACAACTATGGAATTTACAGTGGAGCGTTTTGACACTTCTCATGGATCCTGTGATGGACCGTCTGGCACCCCAGTGGGCAGACCTCTCCTACTCCAGAGAGTGGAGCAGGCTGCTCTTACAATAGCAAGTGATTATAACCCAGAGGAGTATAGTGACTTAGCAATCCCCAGAGCAGATACAGCTGTTCCCCCCACACATGAGATGAAACTCTATGTTGTGGGTAGGCAGGAACTCATTTAATGGTAGCCACAACTGGCCTTATTTGCAGGTCCACATGCAAGGGGCACTCCCCAAGGACCTGAGAGTAAACTACAGTAGAAACAAATACACAATTACAGATCCAGGACACTCCCATACCTAATAGGATAATCCCTCCCCTGTGCCTGGGAGATAATTGAGTGACCCACTGTAGTAAACTCCAGGCACAGAAAACATAATTTGTTTTTGTACAAAACCCCAAAAATACATTTAAACACACAAAACCCCCACAAAAGTTAAATCCCCTGATAGCCCCAAACTGGGTGACCAACATATTCAAAAATCACCCAGATCGGTTCAGGGGTTCAGGAATTTACATGAAATCATAGTTTGACCGACCACACGCATGGTCCCATGCCCAAAACAGTTCCAGAGAATAAGGGCTTGCGGTTGGTCTAGTTCGGTAGTTCACAATATAACAGAAATAAGAAAGCAACCAGTTCGTATGTATACTTAGTCTGTGTCTCTTGTTCGAGAGTGTTTCCACCGAACGCCGCTCTTCTCAAGTGAATCCAGTTGCATGTGCGAAGAGATGGAAGTCCCAGCGGTGTTCGCACCGCAGAGTGTCCGATTATAGTTCTATGCACTCGACGACCAAACACTGCTGTTTGTGAATTTGCGGCTAAAGCTGGCCGCTGCCACGTATTTGCACATACGAACGACGGCCACCCAGCTAACCACCCTACACGAACAAAACCTTTCCACAGTCCTGGACCAAGGTCTAATACATGGGCCATAGGGGCAAGAGGCTGGCAATTGGGCCCCTCCAAGAACCAGTGCCAAGGTTACTTTCACCATATTTTCCCCCCAAGGTAAGACTAACCAAGTACCTGACCTCCTGTCGGTCAGTATCTGAGTTAGTCAAGTATCCCACCCAAAAACAAGTACTGGACCTGGTGACTTCTGTAGCCCAGCTCCCAGTACCTTGGAGTTGGGGTTAACTGGTGGGCAGAGGCCAGCAGAGCTCTGCCCCGTAGCCAGCATTACAGCTGGGTAGGTCAGAGGGTCATCCCTGTCCTGGACTGAGGACAAGGGAAGGGGAGAGGCCAACTGCGCTCTGCCCTGATGCCAGCGCTTCTGCTGAGATAGCCTGTGGATATTCAGGCCCTGGACAAAGGGAAAGGGGAGGACAGAGACCAGCTGCTCTCTGCCCGGATGCCAGCTCCTCTGCTGGGATAGGGTCAGTGGCAGGCCCGGACTGGCCATCGGGCACACCGGGCAAATGCCCGGTGGGCCGCGGTGTCCGTGGGGCCGAGGCCGGCAGGGGAGGTCCCAGGATCTCCCCTGCCGGTCTATGCAGGGCCGGCACTCTCCTAGCGCCGGCCCCGCTGTTTGCCACGACGGGCCGGTGGGGAGATCAAAGATCTCCCTCACCGGCCCACATGCGGCCGCCGGCGGGGAGGGAGGGAGGGAGCCAGCCAGGCTGGAGAGAGGACCCGGCGGAGCTCTAATTTGCGGCTCCGCCGGGATCCTCTCGCGAGATCCGGCGCGTTGCCATGGCAACGACCGGATCTCGCGAGGAGTTCACTCACCCACGAGGACCACCAGGGAACACTGCCTCCCCGCCTCCAGTCCCAGCGTGCCGGTCCCCCCCTCCCAGGCTAAAGGTAAGAAGGGAGGGGGGGGAATAATACCTGTTTTTTTTTTATTATTTACCCCCCCTACATACACACAATAACATTTATACAGCACTCTCACACCCATCACACACAGCACTCTCTCACACCCATCACACACAGCACTCTCACACACACAGCACTCTCTCTCACACAGCACTCTCACACCCATCACACACAGCACTCTCACACCCATCACACACAGCACTTTCACACACAGCACTCTCTCTCACACAGCACTCTCACACCCATCACACACAGCACTTTAACACACACAGCACTCTCTCACACCCATCACACTCACAGCACTCTCACAGAGCACTCACACACACACAACACTCTCACAGCACTCTCACACCCATCACACACAGCACTCTCACACCCATCACACACAGCATTCTCTCACAGCACTCTCACACCCATCACTCTCACAGAGCACTCACACACACACAGCACTCTCACACCCATCTCACATACCCATCTCACACAGCACACTCACATCCATCACTCACACACAGCATTCTCACACCCATCACTCACACACGGCATTCTCCCATCCATCACTCACACACAGCATTCTCACACCCTTCACTCACACACGGCACTCTCACACCCATCACTCACACACGGCACTCTCACACCCATCACACACCGCACTCTCACACACACATACTGCACCCCTCACATACACACAGAACCCCCCCAACACACTGCACCACAAACATACACAATACTTCCAAATATATATAATGTATACACGCACACACTACACTCTTAAAGGACCACTCTAGCCACCCAGACCACTTCAGCTTAATGAAGTGGTCTTGGTGCCAGGTCCTTCTAGGGTTAACCCATTGTTTTATAAACATAGCAGTTTCAGAGAAACTGCTATGTTTATCAATGGGTTAAGCCTTCCCCCAAAGCCTCTAGCAGCTGTCTCATTGACAGCCGCTAGAGGTGCTTGCGTGCTTTTCACTGTGAAAATCACAGTGAGAGCACGCAAGCGTCCATAGGAAAGCATTATAAATGCTTTCCTATGCGACCGGCTGAATGCGCGTGCAGCTCTTGCCGCGCGTGCGCATTCAGCCGACGGGGCGGATCGGAGGAGGAGAGCTCCCCGCCCGGCGCTGGAAAAAGGTAATTTTTAACCCCTTTCCAGAGCCGGGCGGGAGGGGGTCCCTGAGGGTGGGGGCACCCTCAGGGCACTATAGTGCCAGGAAAACGAGTATGTTTTCCTGGCACTATAGTGGTCCTTTAACATACACACTCTGGATCCCCTATACACACACTAGATTCCTTGTAAGCAAACACATACTACACCCCTAAACACACACACACTATAGCCTGTATGCACACACTTGCTATATCCCCAATACACACATTCTCTACAGCCCATAGCCACATATGCATCACATTACACCACAAACACAACACGACTAAAACCGACCTTATTACACAATACCACACCACGACCAGCTCACTCTACACACACGCAATACCACAAGCAGGCTCCAAACACATGCACAATACTCTTTCCTGGCCTTTTGTCTCCTGGTATCCATTTATAGAGACACCAGAGACAAGTTGCAAGGAAACACAGTGCAAGCATGTTATTAAATTTGCTTGCACTGTGCAAAACAAATACAGGACTTTTTTCTCATGCTAGAGCTCTTCAGCAGAGCTCTGCGCATGGTCTGCCCTGGAAGAGCATTGAACCAACATGCTCACTTTGAGAGGAGGCGTGTCTGTCATTGGTGACAAAACACACCTCCTCTGCCCCGCCCCCTTTTTAGTGGGCCGCTGTGTTAAAAAAATGCCCGGGCCGAATTTTTCTCCCAGTCCGGCCCTGGTCAGTGGGTATTGCCGTCTCATCCACTAACCCCAGGACCCGGTAGGAAATCTGCTGTGGAGAGCAGAAATTGCCTTCCTCCTCCTGGTATTCCTGCGGGCTTGGTTGGGGATCCGGACCGGCCGTCCAGCATCCCTTTACGTCTGGTGCAGAGACCGCAGTCCCATCTGCACTATTGGGGTCAGGGGTACTGTCCCCCTGTATTTGGGAGAGGGATCAGTTGTCTCCTCTCCCGTTATCTCCAGCTGCTGTTGGAGGGTGAGGCCGGTTGCCTCCACTCCCCAGGCCACTTTCTGCTGTAGGGTAGAGGGACCGATCATCTCCTCCCCCTGTAAGTCTGGCTGCTGCTGGGGAGAGACACCTGTTCTCTCCTCTCCCTGCATGGTACACTGCCGCTGGGAGTGGGACCGACTGTCCCTACTCCCGGTAACTCCGGCTGTAGTTAGGGATCTGGGCTGGCTGCCCAGCAGCCCTGTAGGGCTGGTGAAGAGACCTCGGTCCCATCTCCACCTGCCGCCTGCTGGTCTTCCCCGGACCAGTTTATGAGGTCCCCTTCTTCTGCAGCTGGTAGTGAAGTAGGGGATACCTCAGCCAGGTCTTCCCAGCTGTAGGATGGCAGGTCTGGGTCTGACACCCAGCTCTAATGCTCTTCCTGCAGGGTAGATTGGGGCCTAATTCAGCAGAGCAGGTGTTGGCAATCCTGCTCCAGCTCCCACTCAATTGTCGCCAGAGATGTCAGGTCTTGTCTCACCTCTTTAGCGTCATCCCAATCATGCATGCCCTTCCTGTAATTATAGATGTCCCAGAATCAGGACTCTCCAGTACTTCCAAACTCAGGTTCTGCAAAGGACTCTCACAACAGGCCAGGGCCATTGTTATCCTCACCCTTGGGTCTGTCGTGCTCAGCCATCCATGGGGCATGCCGAACCGTGTACCAACAAAGCGCCTGGTATAGGTAGACCAACCAAAGCTCCTTCCATACCAGGCTCTCGAGCTCCGTCAACCAACTCTTCCAGAGGCTGCTCTCCCAGGAGAGGCATCCACAGCGCCACTCGTATCTGTAGCCACTGCTCCTCACTGGGGAGACTCTCGCCCCTCCGATGCTGTGTACTCTCCAGGGCCTAATACCAGACGTCCTTCCTAGCTGCATCCCTCCAGTCTGGTTCATCCTCCTCCTCATATAGGAATGCTGTCTGGGAACTAGCTGGTTCCATACTGCTATAGTAAGGGGCGCTGTACATGTACTAGCGTTGCCCTCAATTATTATCCACACGATACCGGTGTCTCCATGATGCTTCTCCTCGCACTACGAAGCCATCCCACTTCTGCCACCAGATGTGAAGGACTACCTGGCACCCTTATTGGGTGCCTCTACCAATCACTGCTTCCTTAGTGCTTACCGAGTACCACAAGCACTGCACCAGACACCATCAGCACTGTAGCACTTCCAGCGTTACAGCTTGGTTGGGGTCTCGCTGTCCTCCACCCACCCTGGATTCTGGGAAAACAGAAAGGGGAGAAAAAGAAGAAAAAGGGAAATAATCAATCAACATACGTTACCCCACAAATGCTACATACATAGGACTATAAATAGGACACAAGGTCACGCATTTCAACTGGAAAGAGATTTAGTCTAAGACAAAGGAAAGAGTTTTTTACAGTAAGAAAAATAAAGATGTGAAATTCTCTGTCTGAATAGGTGGTTTTATCAGAGGCTATACAGATGTATAAACAGCAATTGGATAAATATGTGCAAAAACATAATATACAGGGATATAATTTTTAATTAGTGGGGTAATGGCTTCTTGATCCAAGGAGATATCGGACTGCCATTTTGGGGTCAAGAAGTGAATTTTGCCTTCTTTTTCATCAACAGCAAAAACAAATGTGAAAAAGACTAAACTTGATAGACACATGCTTCTTTTCAGCTATGTAACTATGATCATGTCACTTGGATTCTAAAGGTCCTATGTATATTAAGAAGGTAGGGGGAAGGCAGGGGCATAGTAATGGTGACATGTTGTGGGCACCCCTTAGGACTGTTTGAATGGATGGTTTTATCCTTATGAATAGGGACTGATCTTACCTCAATATAATGTAGATTTGGGGAAACTGGGTATTACATGACCTGATATTGGAGAAAGACAGCATTCTTTTTGATAGTTGGTTCATTAGGTCCCCATAATCATAGGTTCTCCTCTCAGGAATATGTGGGTCATTTTGACCAGCTCCAAAAATTGAAGGACATAGTCATACTAGTCTGTGCCTCTTTATGAATAAAGTTTGTTGTTTTTGTTTTTTTGCAAATAGGGCATTTTGGGACAAGCAATAGGAATGTAAGAACTTATATACCCATGTCCAACATGGAGCCAGTAACACATCCTGAGGAAGCAGTAAACGGCGAAACGCAATGACGTCATAGAGAGGGGAGGAGGTTGCGGACTTAGTAACCCACGGTGACAAAGAAAGCAATCTGCCAAAAAAGACGCAGAGGAAACACTGCCGGATTCAGCATAACCACAACATCATTCCGCTCGTGAAGATGCCTGCAGCCCACCCATATTGAGCTCATTTAGTGAGTAACGGCGTATGCCGGAATAACTCACCATCTGTTCTAGTAAGAGGCTGAGCTTCTCACTATTTTATCCACTCTTTGTTATGTCTGTTTTATTTATAATTTATTTTGGATAAAAATAGTAACTTTTATACTCTTTAACTCTGCATAATCTATCATTGTAGGATCAGTGTATATTTATACACAATATTCATTGTACAGACCTATGTGTATAAAACTGTTGAACATAGATTAATTCTGTATGTGATATCAATATAGGATGCTTTTAAGAATTTATGCATTAATAGAGTGACTGTGTAAAACAATCTACACCATTTTTCTTTTTATTCTTTCTCTTTCATATTCCATATTTCAAAAACCATTTATTGGAAGATAGATCACAATCAATTTGTATACGTTATCCTTAATAATATTGCTCCACTTACTATTACACTAATATAGATATGAAAATATATGCTTCGATCTTATCGGAAAGACTTAAAAAGATTCTGTCTTTAGTCATTCACCTGGACCAGATAGGTTTTCTAACTGGAAGACAGTCATGTAATAATACAAGGCAGGTAGTAGACATATGGGACTGGGCCCAGCAGGAAGGAGCTCCCCTTCTGACCCTGTCGGTGGATGCAAAGAGGGCCTTCGACAGGGTCAGAGGGGTGTATTTTTGAGGAAGGTTTTGGCCCAATTTGGTCTAAAAGACTGGATAGCTAATGTTATTGGTACGTTATATTCATCCCCTTCAGCTAGTTTGGTGGGACAGGATTTTAGTAAAGGATGGGTTCAATATATCAAATGGAATGAGGCAGGGGTGCCCTTTATCCCCTTTATTATATATACTATTTATAGAACCCCTTGCTATCAATATAAGAAGCAACCCTTAGATCAAAGGGGTGATATTAAAAGACAGGGAATTAAAGATGTCTATATGATGATGACATTCTTATGTCAGTAACAGATCCACATCTCTCTCTACCACATTTAATGCAGGAATTTAAAAGATATGGTATTGTATCGAATCGAATATTGAAGCAGATAACCTTAAAAGACTTAAAAAGGATTTTGATCTTACTTGGACATCAAAGGCCATACGATATTTGGGTATAAATATTATCTCAGATCCAAAAGGGATAATGGAAGTACATTTTTTAAGACTCATTAAACATACCAACATACTATTAAGGGAATGGAGATATTATGAAATCTCTTGGTGGGGGAGAATTAATACTACCAAAGCATATATCCCCCCAAGTGGGCATACTTATTTCAAATTATGCCACTGGCAATCCCAAATCAATTGTTAGATATCATACAATCCAGCTTTACTAATTATATCTAGAGGGATACAGGGCCCTGAATAAATACTAGGATTTTGTCCAAAAAAGTCCATCACAGGGATATAGGATATCCGATAATCAGAAACATCTATCAGGTGAATATGATTATCCACGCCCATAAATTACAAGTTGGCGATTTAAAGGATCAGGTGTGGTATAAATTGGAAGCAAGTAGAGTAGGCATTGATAACCTGGATTTTCTATTGTGGAATGATATAGGAAGGAATACAAGTATTAATGATACAAAGAATTCCTTAATAATATCACAAATATTGAAAGAATGGCAAGGTATAAAGAAAGATCTGAAAATTAATAATAAGATTCATGAAGGTTCTAATATTAGAATATTGGAGACAGTAATGCCTGACATTGATTTAAGAAGTTGGACTAAACAACGGGAATGTACAATAGGGGAAATATGTGAGAATTATCAAATATTATCTTTTGATAAATTGAACCAAAAATTTAACCTGTCTCAACAAGATATATTTAAATACCACGGGTAATGGGGAATCAGGGTTCCATTCCGTACAGGGACCCTGAGAAACGGCTACCACGTGCAAGGAAGGCAGCAGACGCGTAAATGACCCACTCCCATCGCGGGAAGGTAGTGACAACAAATAACAATACAGGACTCTTTAGAGGCCCTCTAATTGTAAGGAGTCCACTTGAACTCCTTTAACTCTGATCAATTGGAGGGAAGTCTGGTGCAGAGCCACTGACCCGTGTGTGCTGCAGCTGAAACTCCACTATTGCCTGCTGCTGCTCGCACAGTCTCATGAGGCGGTGAGCAAGAAGGCCGAAGTTACGCTGCAGCGCAGACAGGTGAGCAGCAGCAGGGTGAGAACGCCAAAAGCGCGCACAGCCGCTACAGTGAATGTAACATCCTGTTCCAAGTTCCGAATCTGTCTGGTGATGGCTTCTGGTATCCAGTACTCTTTTTACTGAAGCTGCATCAGGGTCCTGGTATGTGGCCGCACAAATGCTGGTGCTTAACAGCAGGGGGTGTGTGGTTACCCTTCACCAGACCCCGCTGATCCATTCCACACTGTGACTCCTAACTTCAACATCGTCCGACCGCTGTCCAGACAGTGTCTGGGTCCTTGTCACAGGACTTCCCACCTGACTGTGAAATGGCGAATGGATTGTTAAATCTGGTACGAAGTTCGGGTTCGCTCAACTCTATTATGGATCCTTTGATCGCTATATGTATTACTTGGATAACTGGTAATTCTTGAGCTAATACATGCCGATGAGCGCTAGGGGACGGCCACTCCGCTTTTGCACCCTGCTCCCTCTTATGCTGTGCTGGTGCCTCTGTGCGACCAACGCCTCTTCCTCCAAACTGCACACGTCACTCGCATGACCTTGATTCCATGTGTGGTCTAGGACCTCATCATCCTCCACATCATCTTCCACCCACTCCTCAACCCTGCCCTCCTTGCCAGTATGCACACTGCAGAAAGCCACAGCAGTTGGCACCTGTGTTTTTCCAGCATGTAAAGTCTGCAAAGGACATATGGAAATTGTTTTAGAATTGTATCCAGGCAACAGTTTTCCCTATAAAGTGACCTCTCAGTTTGACTTGTGAGGGTATTGCCCCAGAATTACAATATTGTTGAAGTACCTCTTAGCTATTGATAACTGGTTTAAATATAGCAGCTTGTTATCTGGTAGTTTCTAGTGTAGAAAATATCAATCTGTTTTCTATCACTTAGATCTGTGTAACAAGTGTTGTAGGTGTGAAACAATATTGCAAGTCACCTATGTAGTAAATTCGAATCAGAGTTACGCTTCGATTTGACTCTCAGATATGAAGTGAACACCCCAAATATACTATTTAGCACCAAAAAAAACTGACTTTTTAAAACTCCAATGTAAGCAGCAGATTAGCAGCAAAACAATTAGAATGTTTACAACTGCGCAGTTAGCGCACTATTTGACGCTTCGATTTGACTCTCAGATATGAAGTGCACCGCAGGTCGCAAATGTACTATTTAGCAGCAAAACAATTAGAATGTTTACAACTGTGCAGTAAGCACACTGTTAGACGCTTCTATTTGACTCTCAGATATGAAGAGCAAGCCACAAAATGTACTATTTAGCAGATTAACACCCAGAAAATAAGAATGTTTACCACTGCGCTGTAAGCACACTATTAGACACTTCAATTTGACTCTCAGATATGAAGTGCACCGCAGGCCCCAAAATGTACTATTTAGCAGATTAGCACCCAGAAAATTAGAATTTTTACAACTGTGCTGTAAGCACACTATTAAACGCTTCAATTTGACTCTCAGATATGAAGTGCACCCCACTAAAATACTATTTAGCAGTTTAGCACCCAAATAATTTTAAGTTTTAAAACTGCTATGTGACAGCAGTATTTGACACTTCTATTTGACTCTCAGATATGAAGTGCACCCCACTAATGTACTTTTTAGCACCCAAAACATTTTAAGTTTTAAAACTGCAATGTGACAGCAGTATTTGATGATTCTATTTGACTCTCAGATAGGAAGTGCACCCTACTAATGTACTATCCCACTAATGTACTATTTAGCACCAAAAAAAAAAGATTTTTTAAAACTCAGATGTAACCGCGGTATTTGAAGCTTCTATTTGACTCTCAGATATGAAGTGCACCCCACCCCACTAATGTACTAGTTTGCAGAATTCTTTCCTAAGCTGTCCCTATCAGCGGCAGCATCCTCTCCCTACACTAATAAGACCGCATGTGCTTGCTGCGCTACGCGACTCCAGCTTATATATAGAGGCTGGGTCACATGCTGCACTGGCCAATCACAGCCATGCCATTAGTAGGCATGGCTATGATGGCTTCTAAGGGCACACGAGTCAAACGATTGGCTGCCTTGCAGCCTTTGAAAACGCGTCATTAAATCGCTGAACACCGAACTCCAACCCGAACATACAGTGATATGTCCGTGTTCGGGTCCGGGGTTCAAAAAACTTAATGTTCGGTTCAAACCCGAACTTTATAGTCCGGGTTCACTCAACTCTATGTGTGACCATTACTGTAACACAAAATGACTATTGTTGTTATCATGTTATCATGCTATAGTTATACCTTACCAATCCTTTATTTAGAGCTTCTCATTTTAGCACTAGTTTTCTGTGGTTGCTTGATTGATTTTTGCTATTTTTTATGCTATAGAATACAGATAGGTAACCAGTGGCACTCCAGATGATGTAGACTACATCTTCCATGATGCTTTGCCAGCATTATGGTTGTAAGAGAATTATGGGAGATGTAGTCCAATTCTAGGAGTTGTATTCCACAACATCTGGAGTGTCGAAGGTTGCCTAGCCCTGCTGTAGAACAAAGTAAATTGAAAGATCTTAGATAACTTTGAGCTCTTAACTTATCACTTCACATGCAGAATACAATAAACAAACTACAATAAAAATATGCATGACATTTTTCTTTTGCATTACAGAAAATAAATCTCTGAGAAATGCAGTTTATATATCTTTCAAGCAATGTTTTACTGGCATCCTCTGTCTACTGCATTTCCTTTGCAAGTTTATTGTATTTACATTTTTTTCCTCTTGAACAATTTCCTATGCCTCATATGATTCACAAATGAATATACATTCACTTGCAAGATGTCACAAGGACATTCACTTGCAAGATGTCTTAAAGGGAAGCACTAAACGACAGAACAACTACAGCTTAATGTAGTGGCTCTTGTGAAAAGGTATGGAAACATTCTAACGTTAAAAATACGTTTGTAAATCAGAAGCCCTGACTTAGTATTGTTGTGTTCGTTTTTCAAATTAATTAAAATTAGGACAAATATTTTAATTACGTAATATTTTAATACTTTTTGATATATATTTATATATATATAGCTAGTTTGAAAATTGTAACCAGCAATGTTTAATTACATCTAGAGCTTTTTAAGAAATACATATTCCACCTTTTTCCTCTCCAATCCTACAAAATTTGTCAAATTAGAAAATTTCGAAAGCCATCTATTTATATCAGAAGCCACATATACATTTGGTAATCATTAACATAATCAAATTTCCTGAATTTGTTTTAATTTGTAGTTTGTTTATAGATGGCTATTAAATGAGTACAACACCTTAGACAGTGTTTAATAAATTAAATGACCTGCTAACATGCCACACACATTAATGCTTCATTCATTAATTAAATTCACAGATATAAGAATACGAACTGGTAATTGACACTCGAGATATTAACTAGAATGGAATTGTAACATTAAAAAATAAAATCCTAGACGTTTTCTCTTTCAGCTAAACATGGCGACTAGTCCTCCAGATCCTAAATTTTTTCTCTTTTTGGGAATATTAGTTTTTATTTTACTTTACTGGCCTGTGATGGGAGGGAGCTGGTGTTTTTATTTGTAAACTACTATGCTGTTACCTCTTTGTTTACCACTCATTTTCTAAATAACAAGGATAATATCAGGCTAGACCTACTGCTAGTCACCTCTTAAAATCACTTTCTGATTTTTTGTCGATGGATGATAGGAAATGGGTAGTCTGATTACTGCAATAGTGAAGAGGAATTTTCTTTCTCTGCCTTTGTCTAACTAACCAGGTGCAATCAGTATTAGCTAAAAATATTATCTGGAATTTTTTAATACACCTTTTTAAGCCCATGAACACAATATAATCATGTTGTTGATGGTTCTCTAAAATAATTTCCAGCATTAAAGCCCCATTGGATCTGTCCTGTATGTTGTTGACACTACAACTGAGTCAAGCAGGCAGTAAAGGAGTGAAATAAATGAGTAACAACCACTCATATTTTTAATTAATGGACCATATGTTTCAATATTAAGTATATATAACAATCATTACTGGCTCTAACTGGATAATTCCATAAATCTCAGGAAGCACTAGGAAACTAGACAGAATCCATTTAGAATTAAGTTGAATCACCCTAGAACTAAAATAGTTTCTAGCCTTAAAATAGAAGCATTCCCTGTGATTCACTGCTTTATCATCTTGTATGTAACAACATAATTGCTAGAGCTGTGTTTTTCCACTTCTAGATAACATATTTAAGGATTTTGCTTATCTAAGACTCTATATGTCATAGGACAAGCGTTTAATTACTTATAGCTTAAAGTCGAGAATGGTATTCTTCTCTGTGTGTGTGGGAAGGGTGCAGTGTGTATGTGAGGAGTGCAGTGTGTTTGTGTGAGGGGTGTAGTGTATGTAAGGGGTTGCAATGTGTTTGTGTGTGTAAGTGATTGCAATGTGCGTGTGAGGGGTGAAGTGTGTGGGGGGTTGCATTGTGTGTAAGGGGTGAAGTGTCTGTTTTTAAGGGTGGAATGTGTGTGAGGGGGTGCAATGTGTGTGTGGGGTGTAGTGTGTGTGAAGGGTGCATTTTGTGTGTAAGGGATTGCAACCTGTGTGAACTGGTGCCGTATGTGTGTGAGGGGTTGTAATGTGTGTGTGAGGGGTGCAGTGTGTGTATGTGTCTGGGGATGCAGTGTATGTGTGGTGCAGTGTGTGTGTAAGAGGTTTCAATGTGTGTGTGTAATTGGTTGCAGTGTGTGGGGGCAGTGTGTATGTGAAAGATGCAGTATGTGTGAGGGGTTGCAATGTATTTGTGTGTGTAAGAGGTTGCAATGTGTGTGTGAGGGGTGAAGTGTCTGTTTTTAAGGGTGGAGTGTGTGTGTGTGTGTGTGTGTGTGTGTGTGTGTGTGTGAGGGGGTGCAAAGTGTGTGAGGGGGTGCAGTGTCTCTAGGGTGAAGCATGTAGGAGGGTCAATGTGTGAGTTGGGTACAGTGTGTGGTGGGTTCAGTGTATAAATATATTGGGAAGTGTTGTCTGTATGTGGGGGGGGTGTTAGATTTTTGCAAATATATTTATTTTTTTAAGCTCTGAGCTTATGAGACGAACCTGGTGGAACTGCAAACTAGAGCTCCCGAATCTGCCAAATCAGCTGTAGGTTGGCTCACCTGTGTGGGGCAGGGGATACAGCGCATGTGCGTGTAGGGGGCATGCCGGCATTACGTCAGACGTGCGCATGTGTAATGGTGGGGTAGGTTATTTTTACTGTGCAACTGCGCATGCACCAGAATCAGATGTGTTGTATACATGCGCAGTGACGGGTAGTGTATTTTGATGGCTCCAACAGCAGCGCATCGGGAGAATCCCCTACCCACCTCCTGGTGGGGCACCCGCTCTGCACATAGGTATGCCGACCTACAGCTGATTTGGCTTACTTCACGTGCAATAGCATCGCTGGAAGTGACAGGGATAGGGAATTTTCATGGGGTAGGGGGACTTAAAGGGACAAAGTAGGCACTGTATCTGCTTCATCTCATTAAACTGGTTATAGTGTCTGGAGTCCTCTGGTACCATCATTTCTTTCAGCATTAAACAGTTTTTAAAGTTTTAATGCTTTAATGCTAAACAAGAGTCCCCGGCAATCCATCCCCTCTGTGCTGCTTTAGCTAATAAGGAAGTATTAGCCTGAGCAGCAATAGGCAGCTGTGATTGGCTGAGAGTGTCAGCTGACTGCTTTTAGCCTGTCAGAGTTCCAACTGACGGTATGAATGGGTATGACAACAAGGAAGTGTGTAATCTCTGCCTTAGCTACACATACTAAAGGGGCCGGACTGTGGGTGGCCAGGGACTCTTATTTTGTGGCATACTGCCCGAACATGGTGCAACACTGAATGGAGGGACAGTGCCAGGGCACTCCAGGCACTATAACCAATTCAAAGAGATGAAATGCTTATAGTGACTACAGTGTCCCTTTAATGGAGCACCAGCTGTGCATGGGATGCATGGGATGACAGGAGAGAACATATGTCAGCCCCGGCCCATGACCATCGCGGAGGCTCACAGGTCATTTGCCTGGTTTGCCGATGGCTAGTCCAGGCCTTTTAGCAAGACACAATTGGGAATAATTTGTCAGGAGACACCATGATATTGAGTGAACCACTGTGACTAGACCTTGAAATATACTGTCATCAGTTTGGTACCTTCTAAGAAAGTAATATAAGAGACAGGGGAACTGAAATCTTATTAAGCAGCTCTGCATTTGCAAATAGGGCAGAGAGAAAAGTATTTACTGATGGCCTCTTATGTAACAACATTGCAAAATATTCTGATGAAACAGTGAGATCATAAACAGACGCTCTAATTTAGTCCTGTACTGCTATAAAGAGTTTTTAGATTGTAAACTAATTTGAGCATAGCATTGCGCTTTCACTGTTCCTGTATGTCAAACATGTTTTGTTAGAATTACTTGTTTGTCTTGTCTTTCCTATTGTACTGTGCTGTGGAATAATATGGTGCTATATAAATAAATGGAACTGCTAAATATCAATAACTCATGAAAAAATAAAAAAATAAATATCTTCTTGTTTCCTGTTACATGTTTTAATTTTTATGGATGCTGCCTCATCCAAAGTGAATATTATGCAAATGTCCCGTTTTCAAGACTAAATAATTTTTCTTAAAACAAGTACTGTGTGTTATAAAATGCAAATGATCATGCAAATAGGTGCATGACATAAAAATAGCATATTTATAAATATACTTCCGGATCAGCCGGTAAAACCTGCTAATCAAGTCGAATTATCCTCTTGCTGACCACAGAGAAGGGGAGGCAGTAAAAATAACGAGACAACCTGCAATAACCTGTTACACACTGGCAGCCCTAGCTTGTTTTTGGAGGATGCTCGTAATATAAGCCCTAGCCCGAAAATAAGCCTCAGGCAATAGTCACTAGTTCGCTAATCTATGTTCTCTAAATTTTCCCCGAACATAGATTTGCGAGATTCCTTGCCCTAGTGAACTGGTCTATGCTCAAAGGAATTCCCCCGAACATAGAACTGCTTTCTAGCACATGCTTGCTACCGTTTTCTCCCAAAATAAGACATCCCCCGAAAATAAGCCCTAGTGCGCTTTTTTCGGGGGGGAAATTAATATAAGACCCGGTCTTATTTTCAGGGAAAGACAGTATATATATATATATATATATATATATATATATATATCACTTGACTCTAATGGCTGAAAAGGTGCAAACCTTTTTTCTTCATGATACATTATTATTTCATTTAGAGGGATTGATTAACTCTGAGAGTGCAATACCACGCATGAGCCATTAAAATGTGACTGATTAATTCAGCCACTGCTGGACTCCTCATAGAGTAGATGTGCCGATAAGCATTTTTACTTCTAGCTTTTAGATATTTCTGTCTCCCCAACTAAACCATTTAGAGTTAAAAAGCCCCAAGCAGGCCACAGTGCTTACTAAGCCTTAAATATGAGCTTTAGTGCCCTGATGTTAACCCTGCATATACGGATTCAAGCACAAAGACCAGGTATGTCTTTGGTAACCAAAGAGTTTATCAAATTCAGTTAATTTCCAATTCTCTTGTAAATTTCATATTTATTTTATATTTCGTTTGTTTGTATTTTATAAACTTTCTTTAAAATAAATACCACCCACTCAACTCAGCAACTCACTACATCATAGAGATATATATATATATATATATAGAGAGAGAGAGAGAGAGAGAGAGAGAGAGAAAATCGTTTTACCTTTTTGTGTTTGCTACATGTATTTATCCTAATTTTAAAAAATTTTGAAAAAACTTAAACTGTACAGCTTGCAAAAAAAAATGAAACACATAAAAATTAATGTAATCACTATTGAGAGCAGTTAGCGTTTAAACTAGCTCAGTTTGCCAGACAGATTTTCCATTAGTGCTATGAAATAGACTGAGCTCAGTACGTGTGTTTTGTCACATCACCATTTGAGCTCACTGAGAATACTGAGCAGGGCTGCATTCAATGAATGAGACCTGGCTGGTATTTGCTGAGCAAAGAGACAGAGGGGAATGTTAAAGCATCACTGCACAACAGACAGTCAACATTATATGTACAGTAAGACACACATTTAAAACAGGAAAACATCAGAATTCCGACCACAGCAATTTTAATAGCATTATTCAGTCGTCTACAAGTGAAAGGAATGTTGCAAGATAAATTTGTATTTTCTCTCACTTTTTATGCGTTCAATGAAATTTGTCAGCTATAAAAAATATATATGTAAAGTGATCAATAACCTAGTGATATATAAATTACAGTGAAAAAAAACTGTTAAATGAACAATCCACCGCCAAAAAACAAAACAAAACATTGCATGCATTTAATTAGTTTTTTTTTAGTTTTATTTTCTTTTATTGGGGCAGGGCCGGTGCAAAGACTTCTGTCTACACAAATGAAGACACAGTTTGCTGCCCCCAAAATTTGTCTTCACCTGTCTGTCTAATATCCCCTCTTTTGCCCCTCTTAACCAACCTTATGCCCCTTTTGTGCATCTTGACACCTTTTTCTTTCTCTTTTTCCCTTTTTGCATATTGAATACTGTTTTTCATTCTTTTTCATGTTTTTGTGTCTTTATCCCAATTTTGTGATCTCTTTACCCCCTTGTGTCACACACTCACTCACTGGCTCTTATACACACAGACACACACACACACATAAATCGGGTCTTCCATACACAAACACACACTGACTCACACTGGCTCTTACACAAATACACGCGGACTCTTGCACACACACACTGCTTATACACGTATCAGCTCATACATACACACATTCACTGGCACTTACACACACACTTACTGTTTCTTATAATCGCTAAACAGAGTTCACCCAGGTTTTCCTGCACTATATTAGCTTCCCTCCGCTCTCCACAGCACTTGGCCACCGGGATATGATGTCATGTATCCCAACGGCCTTTAGCTCATGAAGAGATTGGCCACGGTCGCTCCTTGCTGCTCCAACCCTCTCCCCCAATGGCTGACGTTTTTTCCCCATCACACAGCCTGCCAGCTCGGTAAATTTCTGTTCAATGGTTGCCCAGTCGCTATTTTTAAACATTTACGAGATATGTCAGACAGGAGGTGGCATAGGGAGGTAAAATATCTCCATTATGGTAATATGAAGGTCTTATTTATTCTCATAGGATTTTTATTTATTGAATTTATTTTTACTTTTTTCATGTAGCAGCTAGTTAGCTAGCAAATAGTTTTAAATTATGAATTCACTTGCAAAAAGCAAGTCAGATGTATTCGGGTTTATCTTCAGCTGCCATGTGTTAAATAATAAATCTTCAATTCATGTGCTTTAAATCAGTTCATATGTGGATATTTCTGATTTTCCAAATGTTTCTGAACTTATATTACAGAAACTGATGGGCCAAAACGAATTGTGACCACATTTGGCTTTAGTAAAACTGCATGTTGTTGGAATTCTGTAATTTTCAATGTATTTTGTCCATCTGGACAAAATCCAGTACTTGGTGAATAACTCTGTATATCTGGTTTGAAGCCATACAAAAACTGTGATTAGAGATTCCATTTCACTATATTTGAGGAGCTTTATCAGTTCACATTTTCAACAATATTTGACCTGCAAGATGATGTCCATGGATAAAGGATGTTGAGTCTCTGTCATCTGGGATTAGTCTTTCCAGTAATAACCCAAGTAAACTCTAAAGGAAAAAGTGCATTTTTGTTAAAGAGCTTTAATAATGACTGCCACAAGCCTAGGATCAAAAGATTAAAGAGAGGAAAAGTCCTGATCTTATTAACTTTATGTAACATGTATGCCATGGACAAATGTACAAGTCAGCACATTTGCAGAGGAAAACCAGATTGAAGGGTGATTTAACAATGTGTGCACATTTATTAGCTATAATTAAAATACTATTTCTCAACATGAGACAGACTCTTTACTTACCTACTTTGTATTTTTGGTATCTGTTTATTAGTATCAGTATCTGTTTGTTAAAGGAACAGGACACTGTAAGCACCAAAGCAACTTTATCTTAATGAAGCCGTTTTGATGTATAGATCATGCACCAGCGGTAAATCTCCTCAATTATCTGCCATTTAGGAGTTAAATCACTTTTTTTTTTACAGCCCTAGTCACACCTCCCTGCATGTGACTTACACATCCTTCTTAAACACTTCCTCTAAAGATAGATTTAATGTTTTAACTTCCTTTACTGCATATTCTGTTCTAATTTTGATTCTGCATATTCTGGTCTAATTTCTATTCTGTACTAATTTTGAAATTAGTATCTTCTGCTCTGTTAATAGCCTACTAAAGCCTGCAGGTACCTCCTGTTTGTGATTAAACTTCAATTACTAAAAATTTCAAAAATAAAAACACTATGTTGATTGAAAAGTAAAGCATTTTTTCGTGTAGGCTGTGTGAGCCACAGCCAGAGGAGGTGTGAATAGGGTACATAAACAGAGACAAAGTGAGCAGAGATTAAAGTCCTGAATTGCTGAGAGTTAAAGCAGTGAGACTGCAGGTGCATGAGCTATACACCCAAACTGCTTAAAGGGACTCTCCAGTGCCAGGAAAACAAACCATTTTCCTGGCACTGCAGGTCCCCTCTCCCTCCCACCCCCCCAACCCAGGTTCGCGAAGGGGTTAAAACCCCTTCATTGACTTACCAGTATTCAGTGCCAATGTCCCTCCGCAACGGGCCAGGTCCGCCCACGCTCCTCCCCCGCCGACGTCATCCGATGGGGGAGACCTATTGAGCATGCGCGGCCACCGGCGGGGAGACCTAATGTGCGTGCGCGGCATTGCATTAGACATCCCCATAGGAAAGCATTGAAAAATGCTTTAAATGCTTTCCTATGGGGAATTCAGCAACGCTGGAGGTCTTCACATAGCGTGACGACGTCCAGCGACGTTATAGCAAACTTTTCATGTGCTATAAACATGGAAGTGCCCTCTTGTGGCTGTCTAATAGACAGCCACTAGAGGAGGAGTTAACCCTGCAAGGTTAATATTGCAGTTTATGAAAACTGCAATAATTACACTTGCAGGGTTAAGGGTAGTGAGAGTTGGCATCCAGACCACTCCCTTGGACAGAAGTGGTCTGGGTGCCTGAAGTGTCCCTTTAATTGAAGGAACAGTATAGTGTCAGGAAAACAAACGTGTATTTGTGACACTACAGTTTTAAAATAACAGTTTAGACCCTCTGCCCCCTTTTATCCCGGTTGTTTTTACTCACCTCTTCTAGGTGCCACATGGGTGCATCTGAGCTGGCTCCATCCTCTGGGCTGAGATCATCAAACCTGATGATCTCAGCCAATCAAATGCTATCCCACTGCCTTTTTTTCTGAAAAGGCAGTGTTTACATCAAAAAGCCTGCAGGGACAGGCGATATAAACACCATAACAACTACATTAAGCTGTAGTTGTTCTGATGGCTATAGTGTCCCTTTAAGCTAAAGTTTTTTGGTGCTTAAAGTATATTTAATACACACATTCCATCAGTGTAAAGATTAGTGATTATAGATACAGGTGCTAAAAGAGTTAATTGGCTCATCTTTCTTCTTTTAGCAAGTGCTCATCACTATGGTTAATTGTAATAAGGGATGATGCCAACAAAATCAAAAATATTTGTGAAGCTGGAGTATTACCTGTGAATGTCTGTGACAGGGTTAGTCACTAAAGTAAGGATTGCAAGTGAATTTAAAATTCAAGGCAAGAGTAGAAGAGTAGTAACTGGAAGCATAGTTGACTTAGAGAATGTTTCCAATTTGGTTATTTTTATTCTAAAATTTTAAATTCACTTGGAAATCTCTGTCTGCCTTTAAGTATTAACTTTCTCATTTTACAATAAAAAGTAAAACGATAAAACGCCACAAAATGAACTACAATGAACTTACTTCATTGTTTCAATTAGGTCAATCGGCAAAGCTGCTTTCTAAAATTAGTAGTCCAGACGACTGCTGCTCTGAAATCCAAATGCATCAGTTCCACTGTGGTGAAAAACCTTTAACAGCGGCCTGTGTTAAATAACTGGCATTGTAAAGTGGGAGCTTGGATTTAATGTGTTTAACCGATTGTGTGCCTGGGTCTGTAAAATGAATGCCGGCAATGCTAACATTTTCATACCTAAGAGTCAGATGAGATCTGTATTTTTAAACTATCATATCACTAAACTTTTCTAACCTTTGCATCTATAATGGACAAAAAAGGATTACAAACTGGATATTGTGTTTAATATGTCATGTAAAATTCATGCTATGGTATCCTGAGCAAGGGATACCTCAATGCTTCATGATGATGGAAGCAGGTCCCCCCTTTCCCCCCCCAATCATAGGCACTGACTCACTGTCTACTGCTTTGAGTCTGTTGTTTTTTTTTATAAAATTGTAAACACCAACTAAGTCTCATTCACAAGTTTCATAGCAACACAATACTATCCCACAGCAATCACCATGAGAGAGCTTTATTGCCTGACCCTTGATTGTCAGTCAAAACCTCTGACTGCTAGGTAACCAGATGGTGTCAGCGTACAACTCCCACCTGATCAGCTACAGGTGACAAAGAGTAGTGGTGACCTAAAACATGTACCTGCAAGATGTAGCATTATATAAGACTAGACTTAATTTAAAAAGTTTAAGGTCACTCTAAACATGACTGCTCTGGCAATTCAGATATGTATTTTCAAGGAACACTCCAAATACATTGTTGAAGTGCTTTCAGGATGAGAATCTAATTTTGCCTCTTTATAAATTAATGGTAAGACCACACCTTGAATATGCTGTGCAATTTTTGGCACCTGTTCTAAAGAAGGATATCATGGAACTAGAACACTTGCAGATGCCGGCTTCACAATTGATAAAATGAATAGAGCATTTTAGTTATGAAGAAAGGTTAACACATTTAAATCTCTGTAGTTTAGAAAATGTCACCTCAGAGGGGTTATGTTAACATTATTCAAATATATTCGGCACCAGTACAAATCATTGTCTGGAAATCTATTTATAAACAAGACTATACATAGGACACAAGGCCATGCACGTATACTGGAAGAAAGGAGATTTAGTCTAAAGCAAAGGAATGTTTTTTTTTCTACAGTAAGAATAGTAAGGATGTGGAATTCTCTGCCTGAAGAGGTGGTTTTATCAGAGTTCATACTGATGTTTAAACAGCAATTGGATGAATACTTGCAAAACCATTAAATACAGGGATATCATTTGTAATTAGTGGGGTAATAGCTGCTTGATCCAATGAGAGATCTGACTGCCATGCTAGGGTCAATAAATATTTTTTCCTAGTTTGTTGCAAAATCGGATGTGATTCAGACTGGGGGTTTTACTTTCTTTTGGATCAAGAGCAAAAACAAATGTGAGAAAGGCTCAACTTGATGGATGCAAGTCTCTTTTCGGCCTATATAACAATGTAACTACATCTACTTTTAAGGCTGACTGGACTACAGAGGATACTGGCTAATGTTCCTGGTACTTATTTCTATCAGCCTGTTTAAGCTAAAAAAAAAACACCACACAAGGCTGAAAACAGCCTTCAACTAGTGGACAGGCACATGTAGGCATAATGGGAAATCCGGGACTGCGTTCAGGTTAGTACGTTACTGCTCTTAGGAATGCTTACCAGAATAATTATTTTCTGACTAGTGTATTGTAATTATAAAATTAGTTGTGCTCAAGAATTTTCAAATCCTTGGAGAATTGGTAATATATTTACCAATTAAAAAAAAAAAAAAACATGAGTGAGCAGGCAAAACACATTTCTTTTATTTCTTTATAGATTCATATTCCAGTGTAGGTTATAACAGAAAGGCACAATCCTAAAACAAAACATAGCAACAAATGAAAAAAAATAAATGACCCCTGCTCAAAAGTCTGCATACCCTTAGTTCTTAATACTGTATATTGCCCCCTTTAGCATCAATGACAGCGTGCAGTCTTTTGTCACAGTTGTCCATGAGGCCCCTAATTCTTGCAGGTGGTATAGCTGCTCGTTCATCTTGTAAAAATGCCTCCAGGCCATGCAAAGTCTTTGGTCGTCTTGCATGAACCGCACATTTGAGATCTCCCCAGAGTGGCACAATGATATTAAGGTCAGGAGACTGTGATGGCCTCTCCCGAGCCTTCACCTTTTTTCTGCTGTAACCACTGGAGGGTCAATTTGCCCTTGTTCTTAGGGTCATTGTCACGCTGGAAAGTCCAAGAGCATCCCATGGGGTTTGTCTGTGTAATATTATCAATACAATGTTTCACAAAAATAAAGCTATTAACTGAGGTATTGGGAACAGAGCAGAACCAACTAGCTGGCAAGTAAAAACATAAAAATCTTTAATCACTAAATAGTGAATTGAAAACTGAATTTCACATTATAGGCATAAATAACTGCAGAGGTAAAATTCTCCCATTCTTCCGTTTTTGCAGATTGTCCATTTCAGACTACATTTTGCGATAAAATTTTCAATTCACCACAATTCATTGTTTAATGAATAACCATTAAAGTGTTATTGTCTCTTTAAACATTTCAGTCTGACTTGGAGTATTGTATACCTTTCAGTTTGCTTTTCATCTTATTGAATCATCCAAGATATGGGGATCAATAATAGCAACAGTCAGTGGCGTACACACAATTCATGGGGCCCCGGTGCAAAACTGATCAATGGGGCCCACTCTGATGATGATAATTTCCATTGGGTGGCCCTAACAGCATGGGACACCCGATGGACCTCTTCACGTGCGGCTGGGGACGCAACAAATGGTGGCGGGCACCCAGTCCCAGCTCCGACCCCTGCGACTGCGGTATGTACGCCGCTGGCAACAGTATCTTTTAAAAGAATAACATAAATAATTCTAACCACAGCAGTTTAGAATTGGGAATACAAAGATGTATTCATAAGACTAAAGTGTCCCTCGGCCTCTTTAACCCCCTTACCCCCCCTCCCCCCATCCCCTGGAAAGAGTAAAAGATAGAGGAAGGGTGAGAAAAATCCTATGTCAGATCTTAGTCCCACTCAGGGCAATTATGTTTAGTAGTTTTTGTGTATTTTTTGGCATACCCTCAATTGAACGTGAAAGTAAGAATGTCAATGGGGATGATTCTATAGGCCTTTGGAGAACTTTTACTGCTAAGTCCTTAATTCATATCCAATAGTTGTGTAGTTTTGGACAATCCCACCATATATGTGATTAGGTCCTCTTGATTCCACATAATCACACGCAGAGATCAGTTACATCAAATTATGTGTAAAAATACTAGGTTAATTTAATATGCCAGTGAAACATGACTTTGTACATCTGTTATTGTGAGAGGATACAAACAGATATATTAGATGTTTCGGGTCAGGTATATACAAGTGAGCAAGATATGTTGTAATAGATTGTGTAACCTGATAATTCACCAAAACAATTAAGTAGTTGGAGAAAAGGTGGCAGTGATTTTTCATGTAGGTGGGAAGCAGTTGTTTTGCACAGCTGCTCTGCTGAAGTGGCCAACTCTTCTAACTAGAGGCTCTGTGTGCTTGATGAGATCTATTGAAGTGAAGGTCTAAGAAACAGCACTTCGGCCATCTGTTGTGCTAAGCATATGCTGTACTGATGCCTCAGGCCAGTTTGCTTTACATCAATAAGCTCATTCTGAGGACGATGACTTGCAGAAAGCAGTTCAAAAAGTTTCATAATTTCTAGCACATTAAATTGCCAAATAAACCATATCTCATGTATTAAACATCAGATCAATGTGTCTACCTAAGTCCTATCGTAAAAAAATAGATACAATTTGTATCTTGTAATAATAAATACAAGTAAGGGCTGCACTTGAATAAAACTCTGTATAATACGAATAGTCCAGATAAAATAAATGGATAAAAGGAGAAAATCTTATCTGGAAACGTCTATTGGAATTATATTGTATGGTGGTACTTGGTCCAGAACAATAGTCTTTATTTGTATCTTCCTTGTAGGTCGTCTCATATGCAAGAGATAAAAACAAATACAGAACCAAATAGTGTAGTATATTTTGATAGTAGAGGAAGTAGAAATATAAATCTTGATTGCAAACTCACATTTAGAAGAGCTAGAACCAGCTCTGGTGTAAAAGGCGTACAGCGGTTTGATCCCCGCTTATAGGATATGGAGTAACTTTCCTTCGTATATTTCCTCCTTCCGTAATATGAAAGACACTTGGATAAAAAGAGACAACCAATTGTGTTCTCTGAATAAAAGCTTTAATAAAAGTGGGTACTCACAAGATAGGAGCAGATCAACTGCTCCTTGTAGTTAGCGTTGGTGGTATAATCCCCACCTAGGATTACTTGGAGTCCAGTGAGATAAAAGGATGCCAGGTAAAAGTAGTAAATAAATGTGTATAAAAAGATAAGTGGTACGATTAAAAGTTACCAAATATACTTTAATATTTAAAATTACACAATATAATAACCATAAACGCGTTTCGCCAGTACGGCGTTATCAATATGGGAAAAGAACCTGATACCTGGCAGTGAAATCTTTAAATAGCACATACAATCATTCAAAATTGGCGTCAAAAAATGGACAGCCAATCACAGTGAGAGTTAAGATTAATATCTTTAGAACATGATAAAGGCAGAAAAAGTATAATGCATACAAATAAAAATATATTAAATCTATTATAAAATGTGAATACATATGAAAAAATAGATGTAATATTACTTAAAATGATCATTTGATACATACGAAAAAATAGATGTAATATTACTTAAAATAATCATTTTTTATCTCTTGCATATGAGACGACCTACAAGGAAGATACAAATAAAGACTATTGTTCTGGACCAAGTACCACCATACAATACGATTCCAATAGACATTTCCAGATAAGACTTTCTCCTTTTATCCATTTATTTTATCTGGACTATTCATATTATACAGAGTTTTATTCAAGCACAGCCCTTACTTGTATTTATTTTTACCTTTCTGTGTTTTATATAAGGGTTCTTGAGGGATTCCCTTATAGGGTTGCTGCTACCTTGTGTTAGTTAGCGCTTACTCATTGTTCTGGTTGTATCTTGTAATGCCTTTTATTGTACTAACAATTTTTTTTAATGACAAGCTTTCGGGAGGATCTCCCTTTCTCAAGTCTAAAGCATTTCTGAGGAAGACGACACATAGAATTCAAAGTTGAGTTGTGATACAGGGGTTAAAGCGACATGTGCAGATAAGACACAGGTTTCATAGAAAATAGACACCATTCTCGTAGAGTGAGAGAAATAATGCATTCCAATGATATGTTTATCCTATCAACATACAAAGTACCATGCCTAGACCCATGCCCTCCCATACTCCCATAATTGATTCCTTTGTTGATTATAGCTGCCATGTACAGAAGTTCACAGCACATGCAATACAAACATGTCTAACATCTAAAATATAATGTGGCAGTCTGGGGTTTTGCATATTTTGCAAGACTTCTGATGATGACATTGCTGTCTAACCTAATGATGTCTCTAGAAGTCGCCACCATGTCCATCCAATTAATCCTTTTCATCTACTGGTGCTTCGTCTGCCAGGAATCCATGTAAATGCTTTTCTATTACATTGACATGAGCTCACAGCCATCACTAGTGACGTCTGGGGGAATTGACAAAACATGATGGTGGTAACAATGCCTTTTGCCTTTTAGAGCAACATTTACATTGATGCTGACACTCAATTTTCTTTGATGCACAGACACAGTGTTCAACAACTCAGATTTTACATTATTGTTGGAGTCCCACCTCTTCTGAGAGAAGGGAATAGACAAAGAAGTTTGAAACAGGAGACTAAATGGATTAGCACTTCAGATATAGCTATATAAATCTGAAACATTTCCTCTAACAAAACCTGTACGTCGGGTGAAGGTACTTTGTTGTCCCTCTAATGGTGTAAATAAGAGTCCTGGTGGTTATGTCTTTATGATCAAAGCAGTGAGTCCTTTATTAAACTTTTCTGTTTTTTTGTATCCTTCAGAGCTTTGCCCTGACCATTGTTTGGTCCCTGTCACTTATGACTCACCTACGGCCCCACACACTTCTTTGACCACGTTTGGTCCGCCACCCTAGATGAGGAAAGGGTTTTCTAGTTTAACCCCAGAAGACATTTCAGAGTACTTAACTATTTAACACAAGTGCTTAAAACTTTTCTTTACTAAGAAACGTATTGCTTAGGATGTATTTTATGCTTTTTGTTGCTTTCTCTCTCTCTCTTCTTTATTTATTTTTCTTCTTTTATACATTTCTTTTTTTTTTTTTACTTTTTATTATTCTACTTCTTATTTTTATATATCATTTTTTTTTCACGTCTATTGTATATTTATTCATTATTTATTCATTTGGAGTACACAGAATACAACAACAGACTGACAAGACAACAATATAGATTAGCAAAAAAGTTACATCAAAATTGTATTCCTCTAGAATGTAAGCTCATTGAGCAGGGCCCTCCATCCTCTTTGTTCCTGTACGTCCAGTTGTCTGGTTACAATTACATGTATGTTAGTCCACCCAATGTACAGCGCTACGGAATCTGATGGTGCTATATAAAATAATAATAATTGTGTTGGAAATCATCAAAACATACAATTTAGAATAAAGAAAATAGAACTAAAGGAAAACATAAATAAATATTTGTCATGGTCACATAGTTAAATTTGGTTTGGTCACTAGAAGGCCCCATAATTAGAGACCATGGCTATGTTTAGTTACTTAAAGAAGAAATTGAAAATACCTCAACCATGGCTCCCATATTGAGAAGAATTTCTTATGTTTACCAAGGGATGACCAATCCCTTCTAAGGATATTGAGGTCTCCACCCTAGATATCCATTGCACAACATCTGGCAGGTGTTTATCCTGAATGACTCTCTGCCATCCCAAGAGTACCTGGAGACATGTAATGGTGAGAGTAGATTTAGATTTAAACACTTTATTGTGCATATGCATAATCTCAGAACAAAATCACGTTGCAGAACCACCAAATGTGTTGAAAGGAACTAGCTTCATTATTACACCTCAAACATCTATCACTAACCATAGGATAAAAAGTATGCAGTAAAGAAGGGAACGTGTATCACCTAGAGATCATTTTGTAAAAGGCTCCCTGCCTGACTAGACTAAGAAATGGCATTAGTGTAAAATTAAATCTCCAATCCTTCTGTGTTAATTGAATATGGATGGCTGCTCCCCGTGTTCTCTCAAAAATAGAGGGGGGGCCCTGGGAAGATGTAGTTTGTAGTAATGTATATATTTTGGAAAACAATCTTTGCTCAATGTAGAGTAGTGAACGCAGCTGCTCAAAGGGTGTTAGTTCCCTGGGGGTCCAGAGGGGTAATAACCCAAAAGTAAAAAAAATGGGTTAGTTAATGTAAACCTAGAATATCTAGTGTCCTAAGAGATATATCCTCCAATAATCTGGGAAAGATTTATCATTAAATGGACACTATAGTCACCCAGACCACTTCAGCTCAATGAAGTGGTCTGGGTGACAGGTCCCTCAGGTTTTAACCCTGCAGATGCAAACATAGCAGGGTTAAGCCAGTCTCTAGTGGCTGTCTTCCGGACAGCTACTAGAGGTGTATCTGCAATGCTGGAGGTATTTAATGCCTCCATCACGCAGAGCGTCCATAGGAAAGCATTGAAATGGCACTTGCCGCACATGCGCATTCGGCTCCGCTGACCTCGGCAGAGGGAGCTGACGTCGGCGGTGGAGGAGAGGTCACCAGCGCCGAGGGAGCCCAGTGCTGGAAAAAGGTAAGCTACTGAAGGGGTTTTAACCCTATCAGCACCACGGGAGGGGGACCCTGAGGGTGGGGGCACCCTGAGGGCAATATAGTGTCAGGAAAACCGCTTAGTTTTCCTGACACTATAGTGATCCTTTAACCAAGATTGTAGAGATTTTATGGTGTTGGGTTTTACGTATTACATTTTGCTCAATTGTGACATTGTGTGTATACTTCAGTAAGAGTGTGTGTGACATTGTGTGTATACTTCAGAAATAGTGTGTGTTAGTGAGGGTGTGTATACTTCAGTAAGAGTGTGGGTTAGTGAGTGTGTGTGTGTGACATTGTGAGTTTACTTCAGTAATAGTGAGTGTGTGTGTGACATTGTGAATTTACTTCAGTAACAGTGAGTGTGTGTGTGACATTGTGTGTACTTCAGTAATAGTGTGTGTTCGTAAGAGTGTGTGAATCATTGTGTGTATACTTCAGTAATAGTGTGTGTTAGTGAGTGTGTGTGTGACATTGTGTGTATACTTCAGTAAGAGTGTGTGTTAGTGACTGTGTGTGTGTATCATTGTGTGTATACTTCAGTAAGAGTGTGTGTTAGTGAGGGTGTGTATACTTCAGTAATAGTGAGTGAGTGAGTGAGTGAGTGAGTGTGTGTGTGTGTGTGTGTGTGTGTGTGACATTGTGTGTGACATTGTTTGTATACTTCAATAATAGTGAGTGTGTTTGTGACATTGTGTGTATACTTCTATAAGAGTGTGTGTTAGTGAGGGTGTGTATACTTCAGTAATAGTATGTGTTGGTGAGTGTGTGTGACATTGTGTGTATACTTCAGTAATAGTGAGTGTGTTTGTGACATTGTGAGTGTACTTCAGTAATAGTGAGTGTGCGTGTGACATTGTGTGTGTACTTCAGTGATAGTGTGTGTTAGTAAAAGTGTTTGTGACATTGTGTGTATACTTCAGTAATAGCATGTGTTAGTAAGAGTGTGTGAATCATTGTGAGTATACTACAGTAATAGTGCGTGTTGGTGGGTGTGTGACATTGTGTGTATACTTCAGTAATAGTGAGTGTGTGTGTGACATTGTGTGTGTACTTCAGTAATAGTAAGTGTGTGTGACATTGTGTGTATACTTCAGTAATAGTGAGTGTGTGTGTGACTTTGTGTGAATATTTCAGTAAGAGTGAGTGTGTTTGACATTGTGTGTATACTTTAGTAATAGTGAGTGTGTGTGTGACATTGTGTGTATACTTCAGTAATAGTGGGTGTGTGTGTCATTGTGTGTGTGCGCACTTCAGTAAGGTTATGTTAGTGTAGAAATAAGCACTGTTGAGGAAAGGGACAGTTGATAAGACCTAATTGGAAACCAAATGGGAAATTTAGGCTAAAACAGCTGATTTTAAATAATTCTCCAATTTGGCTACTGTCACAGTTCAGCTGTTTTTGCTAAAACTTTGTAATTCTCTTTTCAATTCACTGCAGTCCAGAGTTTAGTGAATAAACCTCTGAGAGAATGTAGTTTCAATCAGGAGGGGGCAGCAAAATAGATCTTTGCCTAGTATCAAAAATACCCACTACTGGTTAGTAACGTACAAAAGCACTTTTTATCACAGTAGACCCTAAAACCAAAATACTGTAACCACAGGTATTAGATCGCAGTGTGCTAAACGTATAACCACAGTCCAAATGTATATGGGGGAAAGAAATGCAAAGCAGCTCTCTAACAATTACCCCTGAAATAGTCATACGAACGAGATCAAAACATAATGGTAGTTCAAAAAATAGTTAATGGAAATTTCTCACAGGGATGGTATGACACTCAGGCTTCACAGGAAGCCCTCACTATTTTCCTCCCAATGCACAAACCTTCCAAATGCCAGCTTCTGGAAGGGAGTGGGGCTTACACTGTGAGAGTCTGTGTTGCTAGCTTGCCACTAATTTGATGTCTCATGTTCCAATCCATCGAGTATGATTGTTGTGCTCCTGCAAAGCCGCGCTGGTCAGTTCCAACTCCTGTGTCTTTCAGCCATGTGAGAGGACTCAATGGGAAGTGTAATCCTGGTGTGTGTAACAATCAGTGCAGGTGTCGCATTATGCGTGTCGTGGATCTAACAGTCTACTTCATCAGACACTCGCTTCCGAGGAATTCAATGACAAGGAGAGCAGAAGAATAAAATAAAAGGGATCCAGGCACTCCTTGGTTCAAGACAGGCACTTTATTGGAACCACAGCAACGTTTCGACTGAATAGGTCTTTATCAAGCGTCATAAAGACCTATTCTGTCAAAACGTTGCTGTGGTTCCAATAAAGTGCCTGTCTTCAACCAAGGAGTGCCAGGACCCCTTTTTATTTTATTCATTTGATCTTAAGAATCTGGTGTTTGGTTCTGGTATAGCAAGCACCCTGGCTCTGACTGATGGGAGTGAGTGCAGTTCCATACATTTTTTCAAAGGAGAGCAGAAGAGACCTCCTGGGAGGTCCCTCTGCCTTCCACCGCCCCTTGCTTACCACAGCACTGGCTAGGTGGTATAGGAATGGAGTGGCATGATGTCACTATATTTAGACGCTGGCACACTGGCACATTGAGGAGGATGGCCCTGCTTTGGGAAGTGTTCTCAAGCCGGACAAATCAGTGGTTGCAGGAGATGGAGTGCAGGCGGATCTGGGAGGAGAGTGAGCTGGACCTAGCTGAAGTGATTTGAGGAAGCAGAGGTTAAGGTAAGGGACTACAGGTACCCTTTAACAAGCTTTAAAGC
>OW240914.1:155004782-155024177 GCA_933207985.1 Pelobates cultripes | reverse complement strand
CTGCAGCATGGGGGGGGGCGGGGGGCTGGCCATGGCACCCCCCACCCGGCTGGCACCCGGGGCGGACCGCCCCCCCCGCCCCCCCCTTAGTACGCCACTGCTCCTACCTCACCCACTGTCAATGATGCACGACTGAATGTGGTGTGTATAGTGGAAGTGAATTAGAATGTGTGTAATGGATGTAATGTTTGTGTATATTAGATACTGTTTGTGCAGTGAATGCAGAGTGTGTGTTTGTGTAGCGGATGCAGTGTGTATAGTGAACGCAGCATGTGTTTGAGTAGTGGATGTAGTGTGTGTACAGTGATGTAGTGTGTGTTTGTGTAGTGGATGTAGTGTGTGTGTGTACTAGATGCAATGTGTTTAGTGGATGCAGTGTCTGTAGTGGATGTAGTAGTGTGTGTATTAGATGCAGTGTCTCTGTATAGTGAATGCAGAGTGTTTGAATGTGTGGTGGTTGTAGTGTGTGTACTGTGAATACAGGATGTTTGTGTAGTGGATGATGTGTGTATAGTTAATGCAGAGTGTATGTCAGTGTAGTGGATGCAGTGTGTTAGTGTAGTGAATGCAGAGTGTGTGTCATTGTAGTGGATGCAGTGTGTTAGTGTAGTGAATGCAAAGTGTGAGTCAGTGTGTAGTGGATGCAGTGTGTTAGTGCAGTGAATGCAGAGTGTGTGTCAGTGTAGTGGATGTCGTGTGTTATTGTAATGAATGCAGAGTGTGTGTTAGTGCAGTGAATGCAGAGTGTGTGTCGGTGTAGTGGATGTAGAGTGTGTGTTACTGGATGCAGAGTGTGTGTTAATGTAGTGAATGCAGAGTATGTGTCGGTGTAGTGGATGCAGTGTGTGTTAGTGTAATGAATGCAGAGTGGGTGTTAGTGTAATGAATGCAGAGTGTGTGTGTGTGTGTTAACTAGTGTATGCATGTTGTTGAAACTGAGCATTCCCCCCTCCCCTCCCTGCTTCTTACCTGGTCCAGGGAAGGGGGAGATTCCATCCCTGGTAGTCCGGTGGCATTGTGGGGCCCCCCGGCTCCCTATACTTGCAGAGGGGGCCCAGCAGACTGCAGCTGTACTTTACAGCTCTTCCCTCTCTCTAACTCCCGCGAGCATGGCGTGCGTGCCGCGCGGAGCGTTGCCATGGTAACCCATGGAAACGATCTGACGGCCTCACGTCTCGCGGGAGTTAGAGAGAGGGAAGAGCTGTAAAGTACAGCTGCAGTCTGCTGGGCCCCCTCTGCAAGTATAGGGAGCCAAGGGTCCGCGGCTGCACATATATATAGCGACTATCGCTATAAATATGTGCAGAGAGGGAATGTTGTCACCCCCTGATGGCGGCCCTGCCAATGAGCCATGATGGAGAGCAACAGAGGGAAGGGCAACAGAGAGGAGGGAGAGCCTGAACCAGACTCCCATCAGCCAGGTGCCATTGGACCCCAGGGAAGCCACCCTACTAAACAAAAAATGTATGGAAGCAGTGGAGTAGCTAAACATATTTAAATTGTTGTCTGTGTGTGTATGTGTTATGTGTGTGTCAGTGTGTGTATATGTGTGTGTGTCAGTGTAGGTCTTTACATGTGCATACATCCCAGCAATCAAACGCAAACTCTACATACAAACACATTTAAAAATGCTAAACTCATGTACACAAATGCTTTCAAATGCCAAAGCTATTTATTTATAAAATATATATTTTTTTAATATTTTACCAGGAAAGATACATCGAGATTTCTCTTGTTTTCAAGTATATCCTGGGTGCACAAAACATTGCATTGATACATTATGGTACAATAAAATACAAAAACAATATTAATATTAATACACAATATATACAAAATGTAACATAGAACAGGTAGGGAATATATATAATCAACCATGACACATGCATTTTGTTTTGAGGTATGTAGAGAGGGATCTCTTAAAGGACTTTAGGCTTGGGGAAGATTTTAAAGTGTGTGGGAGGTCGTTCCACAATTGTGGCGCTCTGTAGGAGAATTGTATACAAAAATACATACATAGATTCAAACACACAAAACATGCTTAAAGTCATCACCAGCTATTTTTTCTATTGCATTAAAAAGTGTTTATTCATAAAAAAAAAAAATGTAATGCTCTTTATCAACAAATAATATAATCTTGGCATGTGTTGAATTTGCCTTACTACTAGAGGGACAATGTGGATTGGGGCTGGGGGTGTGTGATACAGTAGAGGGAGGCACAAAATGTAATTCTGCCCCGGGTGACCGTAACTCTGGTTATGCCACTGCCTGTCTAAATTGATGCAGGGTGTTTTTTTTACGTGTTTGCCTATTAAACCTGTGACTCTCTGACCAAAATTCAATTTCTCCTTTTTTGTCCCCAGGTGAAAATGTTTGTATGTGGGTGGGGTAAATTAGGGTGTAGAGGAGGCAGAGATAAAAGGAAAACTGTCCCGGAAATCATTATGGAAAGCTACACTTGACATCAAGGGAGCGCAAGAACGTACACCCAATACAAATATTGAAATGTACTTGACTTTTTTTTAAAGCCTGTAAAGTAAAATTTAATTATTTACTAACACTAACATATCAGCGGTCTGTTAATTAGATTTGGCAAATAATGCATATTTCACGGTACCATTTTGTTTTTTTACAGCCCGTCGACATACATTACTGTGCAGTATAGTTATATTCTATCACATGAGCTGTTACCCGATAAGCACTCACAGCAAGGAATCCCTGCAATAGGCCTTTTGTTTGGCATTCTCCACATTTACGAGCAGGAAGTGTTATTTCCCATCCTCTAGATTGCTGCAGTGAAGGGCCCTACAGCTTAACAGAAACCTGTCATGAAATTAGCCAGACACCAGCTGAACTGTGATAAAAATAGAACTTTAAATTAACTCTACACTGCTGAGTCACAGAGGATTCCCTGTAGTCTAGGAATGCACAGATGATGTCACTATAGAGTCCTCTATGTGTACATGCTCTAAGTCACATACACACTGCATTCTTTATTGCACTGACAACTATATGAATAGAGATATGGCTGTTTGGCAAAGCCTTACACTATCTATGCCAGTACTTACTGCTTCCACTCTCTTTATCACTGTTTGTCTTTATGTTTATTTTTCTATTCAGTATCCAGTAGCAAAAAAGCAGGATTTGCCATTTTTGCACAATATAATCACAGACAGATAACAGAGGAAGTGAAAGCGGCAATGTCTCCGTCTGGGAACTTTGCACATTGGGACATCGCCCCTGGGGGTTAGGTAAAGGTGAGATTTACTTACCTGAATCTATCCCTCGCAGACACAGCAGGCAAAAAGGACGACTTTAGGGGAACACCCAGAACATGCATTTCTCAGCAGTGATGCATGTGTAAAAACCAAGATACATATTAAGGGATGCACACACAAGAAAATACATAATAATACACTAGAGATAACGTGAACAGGAAATAATATTCCGTTCACATGTGTAGCCGCAACGCCAAATTATCTCAGAAATGCCAAATAATATTAGATTGTACTTGTGAGTCATTCCATCGTTAAATAAACAGGATTCTTGCCATGGTGCTGGCCTTTTCCCAATTATGGATAATGTGTCACAATAGGTGCATGCAGCTCCGCACACATTAAATCCCAAATAATCCACAGAAAAATGATGTATATGAAAAGAGTGCACATTTATTGCTAAAAACAAATGCATACCAAAAAGTAATGGTATGCTGTCACTGCACCTCTCATAGATGCTAAAGATAGTACAGGCATATCACATTAAAACATTGTAGTACACTGAGATGACACAAATTTACCAGCAAAAGAGAAGAAAAAAAATGTTTGGAATATATCAGTTTGCCCTACTACCTGCAACTGACAGACAGGGGAGAGACCACCCAGAAGACTACCCCGAAAAAGAGTGTTGAAGCCCTGGAAGTGTTTTGTACCTTCCCTAGTGCTTTCTCAGATTCAGAAAGCTGAGAAAGCACCAACGAAGGTGCGAAACGCGTCCAGGGCTTTCACATTCTTTTTTGAGGTAGTCTTCTGGGTGGTCTCTCCCCTTTTTGGTGGATGAAACGCGTTGGATTACAACATTGGGGACTTGCTTGCTGTACTCTTATCTCCACCTTGCAGTGGATTACATGCTGTTTTTACATGGACCTTTTGTAAGTGCATTTTGTAATAAATCTTTGAAGTTTTAATTTCATCTGCACTATTATTTGGTTTCTTTATTTTACAAGTGCTAAAGAAGACTTTTTCCATATTACTCTGAAGACCACTTCTGATTAAGGATGATGGGCCTGATATTCACTTATATTTTGTGAGTTTAACATATACATCTTGCCTGCCTTTATATTCATACTTTTGTCACACTATGTGCGATTTGTATATCTTTTTGTAGATATTGCCCACCCCACTGTTATATTATAAGGTTGTATATTTCTATTTACACCTTAGAAGTGATCACTTCACCCTTTTGCATTCCTACTTATCTGTTTTGTTTTACTATTGTGTCGCAATGCATGTGTATATTTCTATATGTTTTATCATTCAAACACCAACACTTTAAAGAAATACACAACTTCATTCAAATACCAACACTACATACAAACCCACCACTGCATTCAAATGACAACAGATCATACAAATGCACTTCTACATTCAACCACACATACTCCATACAAAAATATGCTTAGATTCAAATACGCAAACACTTCTCGCAAATACAGTTCTGCAAGCATGGGCAAACGGTGGATCCCCAGCTGGCAAAGCATTGTGGTAGTTGCACACCTACCTTTCGGCCACCCTTGCCCAAAAAAATTATTGCACCAGCACCCTCTCTACATCTCCACATAGTTCCACTACAGATGGAGAAAGAATACTTACATTGAAAAAGCATTAGCACAGAATCTATGCCAAAAGCTCACTTAGAGGTGAGAGTAAGAGAACCCTCCTATGGGCATTTGATATCATATATTCTATGTCACAGCAACTATAGCACATGTTTTAGATGCTGTAAGCATTTTTAGAGTACATATTGCAATTTACTAGAGTAAAATATGTTTTGATATATTGTGCATCACTTGCATATCTTAAGTTGGGCATAGAGAAAGCCTGCCAGTAATTCTGAGTAATCATAGCTCAAAAGTTTTCCCAGAATCCCCAGCTTGACATGCAAATGAGCACAGGCATTACATTTCAGACATCATTCTGTATTTATGTAGATATCCTTAACAATGGACACTATTTTAAACACAGCATTTTTAAATCAAAGTTTTGATCCAAAACGAGCAGAGACCAGAAACCAGCCATGGACTGGGTTTGTTTGTTTTGGTGGGGGGGGTTCATTTTTAGTGTCTATTAATCTTGCAATATAGTAAAGTGACAAGGTAGTTAAATATTACTGGCGTAATGATTAACACCAACGTAGGTCATTCAGTACAGTGACCTTTTTGACCTGGGGATGGGGCATAGGGAGTCCTTTGCCTGCTTGTGCGTCACTAAGAGATTAAAATATGTATAATAAAGTATTATTTATTTTATGTCACGTATGCACCTGGATATTACTCAGGCAAGTCTAGTGAATCAAGACAGGCCAAGTAAAAATGGAAGTCACAACATGTGTTTGGTCTCACATCTGTAGATGAGGAAGAATGACTGCTTATGATTCAAATTATAAGTGTCTTTATATAGACTTTTTATATATTTAATTGAACTTGAACATTTATTGAAAGCTACACCTAATTTCCTCACCTTAGTGTCAGATCTCGTTAATGAAGCAAAATTCCAGTATCTAGAGTCAACCCTCCCCAATAGATTATAAACTGCTACAGAAGCAAGTGTCAAAAAGTGAACATTAGTGCAATTTTGCAACTTATCCTGGAATGAGGTGTGCAATGAGTAAGTGTCAACATTCCTTTAAACATGTCAAAGCTTAAAGGACCACTATAGGCACCCAGACCGCTACAGCCGCTTCCGCTCTTCTCACTGTGATTTTCACAGTGAGAAGATGCCAGAGTCCATAGGAAAGCATTGAGAATGCTTTCCTATGGATTGGCTGAATGCGCGCGCGGCTCTTGCCGCACATGCGCATTCAGCCAATAATGGGAATGGAGTAGGAGAGTCCCCAGCATCGACAGAGCCCAGCGCTGGAGAAAGGTAAGTGTTTAACCCCTTCCTCACCCTAGAGCCTGGTGGGAGTGGGACCCTGAGGGTGGGGGCACCCTCAGGGCACTATAGTGCCAGGAAAACAAATATGTTTTCCTGGCACTATAGTGGTCCTTTAATATCGCATGCAGAAAATAAATCGCCTTTTAAGTATATAGTGCACTTTCCATTTTTTTATTGATAAATAGCTTAGTTGTAAGAAAAATACATTCCATTTGTTCATTCTACAAGACATATGCTGTGCCAGGAAATGTATAAATTCAGTCTTATTAGGGTTTGGAGTTTGCAGTCTATTTATTACATCTATGCAGAATCCCATTTCGCTGACAAATAACGTTGTCACCTCAACAGGTTTTTTATGAATGTCCTGTAACTTAGAGTGATTCTCCTGTCTCTCTAAGCTTGTAGGCTTGGCCCGGTTGTTATCACGTCTTGCACGTCCATATGCAGCAGATAATTTCAAAACCGTTGCTTACATCAAGCACCATAGAGAACTGCTGGTTTCTTCTGCCATGAGAGATGAATTAAAGATCCTCTGTTGGGCAGACTTTCATAAATATCAAAATCACCCTCTCTGCTATTCGTATTCTGCTGGTGGACAACTGTAAGGTGAACTTCTTCAGACACTAGCAGTTCCATTTGGGTGTGTGGAGTCCCTATTATTATCTATTTGCTCAAATAGTCCACCATTGCTCAGACTGGATATAGAACAATGACTACAATCTACTGAACTGAACCATAAGGAGCAAAGACTCAAAACAATGCATTGCTTATAGATTGCTCCATGAAATTTCCAATTAACCAATCTCTTTCCTCCAATAGTTATGATCCCTTAATTTGTAGTCAAGATTAATCAGAAACCAGCATTAGACATTTCACACTCAACTTTCCAGCACTAACTAGTTGGATTTGGTACACTGCTCTTGCAAAGAAATTAAGATGGATTCTTCTTCGGTATCCAGGTCATTTCCTACAAGATTACTTTATTAGTCCCAGGCTACAGGGATTGTTTTTGACAGTATGATACTCAGATGTAATGTTACACAAAGAGTTGTTACACAAGGCTCAACAATAATTTCAGACTAAAAATCTTGTCTCTGCAGCATCTATCACAAGGTTTGGCAGACATGCCTTATTTGTGTTCCTCTCATGGTTACCCCTCGAGGTATTTCCACATCCCAAGAGTTTTGGAATTTTTACAATGTGGGTTACATATTAGCTAGTCCTCTGAAGGAATTTCAGCTCCCTCAATAATGTAAACATGCACAATTAAAACCAATATATCTCTATTTATATTACAGAACATTCACCATTAGTTATCAAATTTTCAATTAAAATATAATGCATTTACATAAACTATTATCAAGCCAACATGCACAGCACAAACATAAACCGCTAAATCATAACATTCCATAGTAATATAAAAATAATAATAAATGAATTAGCAAAATATACAATTGTATATGCCACAAATGATTTTTTTGTTTGTTTGTTTGTTTGTTCGTATTTATCTTTTGTACTAGCCCACAAGAATTACTAGTCCAAAGGTATTTTCTTCCCTTCACATTTTTTTTTGTTCTTTATATGGCACACCTTTATATTACATTTTGGATTTTTCATTACTGCATATGATGTCTACATGCACTGACATAACATCCTATTATATTTTGTCTGAAACTCCCTTAGAGTGCACACTTTAAACTTTACAGTTTAGTACAAGCATGGTTCACTACCACTGCAGAAGTTGTAAATTGCATTCTAAGTGTCAGTAGAATATTCAAACCACTGAAACATGTCAATCTCAGGATGGGTCAGTCCATTGTTCCCCATTCCAAAAGCAGGTGGTTCCTGTAGACTGATTCTAAATGTGCTGTTTCTGAATGTTTTCATCAAGAGAAAAAGGTTTAGGATGGAAAGTTTATCAGATCTTCCAGGCTTAGTAGAGAAGAAAAAAAAATCTGCATAAAGTTAAACCTAAAAGATGCCTTCAATTCAGTTCACATAGCCAAGAAACACAGCTGTTTCCTCAGGTTTCTGTAGAAAGGAAAGATTTGGCAGTGTACTGTTATAGTATTCTCCAGAATAATGAAATCATGTATAGCCAATGTCAGACTAAGGGGCTTCATGTGTCTGTACTATCTAGATGACATTCTGCTGATGAATCCACATGTGGAAGTTCTTGCATCTCGGAGGAACTTTCTCATTTCCCTTCTACAAGACCTAGGTTTTGTAATGAATTTACAGAAATCAGTCCTAGTATTCAGAGTATTCTTTTTCAGGGTTTGTACTGAACACCAGGACCAAGAAGTTCAGAGAGGAGTTGAGGACTACTCTGTTAAGAAGCCCTCTATCTTGTCCCCTGTTAGAGCAGCCATTTACGGTAGCTCTAACGTCAGATGCCTCAAACCACAGGTGGGGTGTGTTTACAGCCCAAAACGCAATTAAAGGAATTTGGTCAGACCAAGAGAGACTCCTTCATATAAATATTTTGGAGTTGAAAGCAATAAAGTTAGTGCTCCAGGGCTTAGTTCCACTAAAACAGGCATCGGAGTCAGAAAAAGTCCAATCGGACAAAAGGACAGCAGTGGCTTAAATAAACCACAGAAGGGGCACAAGATCAAGAGGCTTTGGTCTTGGGCCTTAGCAAACAAAGTTTGGGTTTTTGCAGAACACGTTCTGGGAGAGGTGAATGAGCTTGCAGATTTTCTTTCTAGCCAGAGTTTGTCTCTGGCAACAGTTCAATTAAAGATTGCTCTATACTAATGGATAGAAAGCAATTTTGGCCAGGAACAAATAAATCTGTTTGCATCCCAGAATTTAGCACAGACTTCTAGGTTTGGACAAAGGGGGCTTGGAAAATGGATGCAATGTCTTTCTAGTGGACAGATGTTCCAGCCCATTACGCTTTTCCCAATCCATCGTTTTTTGTTTTTTTTACATTATTTTTGTAGCGCATAGATATACAAGCTTACATGGATATTTTAGCAGAGATGTATACAGTTATGATGGTTAGAGATGTAGCTTAAAACATCAAAAATACTTCACTTTTTTTAATTATAAAGTAAGTTAAACTAATGCGAGTCAGGATTTGCAAAAGCAGTTATTTGACTACACATAAGAAATACATAAGAAACGTACAAAGATAGATCCACCAAGAAGCTCATTAACTGGGCTCAAGTTGCTAACTATGACAGATAAAATAAAATAAATAAAGGAACATAGGAGAATAAAAATCTTAGTTAGAACATTAAACGGCTGTTATATAGTAGTGTAGACATTAGCAGGCAATCTATTTAGAGCTTCCTACTATGCCGTCACATCCGTCACATCCAGGCAAAGTCCAGACCAATGTAAGGAGTAGCATGCATGAGTCTCCCCAGATGCTGTACTGCGCCGCATCCTTCCAGCCTCAGTGTGTGGTCGGCGCACAGTTAGTCAGACCTTCTTGGTTCCTCATTTGGGAGGGAGTCTCTGTGCTAAGACTCTGCCCCTACCACAGTGTCAAACAGTGTAGATTTCTTTCTTCACTTCTGCAAGTTCCCCCAGAGCTGCTGGCAAATGGCATAAAAAGCCCTCCAAAATGCTGCTTCCAACATTCTGGCCGAAACTTGTGCCTCTTGGTTCACAGCTATGCTACCGTCAGGGATGTATTGTGCGCGAGGCAAACAAGGCATTTGCCTAGGGTGGCATTTTCAGGGGGGCAGCAAAAAAACACCGCCCTAAGTGCTCAGTCAAGTGCCTTGTTTGCCTCATGTCTTGGGGAGGCCAAGTGGTTGTCGGCCACCCTTGGATCCTGCCGAGGCATTTAGCTGGCTCAAAGTTTAGACAGGGGGCGCCCTTGTATGATGCCAGGAGCCGGAATATGACATCACTCCGGCCCCGGCGGTGCCCAAGGGAGCAGGAAGTGCTCAGCTCCCTTCAGACAGATAGAGACCTCGACCGATAGACAGACCACCTACACAGTCACCCACCCAGACACCTCCCCACCGGGAACATCCGCTGCTGGGACCAGGACCCCCTGCCCGCCCGCTCCTGCCGGTTCTGGGACCCCTCGAGCAGTCATGGGATGTACCCTGAGCACGGAGGAGAGAGCTGCGATGGAGAGAACCAAACAGACCTGCTACTGCGTGAGCTACCTCCATCTACTCTACTGCTTCCTAATCTGCCCCAGGTACCCCCCAACTACTCCACTGCCCCCTAATCTGCCCCAGCTACCCCCCAACTACTCCACTGCCCCTAATCTGCCCCAGCTACCCCCATCTCCTATTGCCCCAAATCTGCCCCAGCCACCCCCATCTACTCTATTGCCCCCAAATCTTCCCCAGCTACCCCCTATCTACTCTACTGGCCCCAAATCTACCCCAGCTACCCCCATCTACTCTACTGCCCCATATGTGTGCCCCTACTCTATCTGCTCTACCCCATATGTGCCCCAGCTACCCCATCTACTCTATTGCCCCAAATCTGCCCCCCATCTACTCTATTGCCCCAAATCTGCCCCTACCCCCATCTACTCTACTGGCCCCAAATCTACCCCAGCTAGCCCCATCTACTCTACTGCCCCATATGTGCCCCAGCTTCCCCATCTACTCTACTGCCCCATATGTGCCCAGCTACCCCATCTCCTCTACTGCCCCCAAATCCGCCCCAGCTACCCTATCTACTCTACTGCCCCCAAATCTGCCCCAGCTACCTCCCATCTACTATACTGCCCCATCTACTATTCTGCCCCCAAATCTGCACATCTGCTTTACAGCCCTCCAACCTGCCCATATACCACAATCTGCCCTACTGCACCCTATTCTGTTCATATACCCCATTCTTACGGGATCTGCCCGTTGCAGCCGGGGTACATACTCCCTTAATCTTTTTTTAATCAGGGACATTCATTTTCTCCTCCCTCCCCACCTCCTCTCAAATGCCTTACTGGGGTTTACGAATCATCCCGGGCATGCATCATCAGCACCCCTTATCTACCATACCAGGGTATAGTAATAATCTGCTCTTACAGACAGCTAATGATTACCCAGTACTGTGTGGGGCATATCACTTGTCAAACAGCACAATGAGCCTGGGTGTCTAATTACTGGGTGCAAATTGGCATTCACTTATAACCCACGTAATAGAGATAACAGCCCTATGCTATACGCCATATTGTAGAACTGTCAAGATTGTCAGACTGAAGTTGAAAAAGATGTATATACCTCAGTGTGTGTGTGTGTGTGTGTCTGTCTGTCAGTGAGTGTCTGTGAGTGTCTGTCAGTGAGTGTCTGTCTGTGAGTGTGTCTGTGAATGTCAGTGTGTGTGTGTGTCGTTTAGGGAGTGCGTATGTCAGTGTGTGTGTAGCTGTCAGTGTGTTTGTGAGTGAATGTGTGTGTCTGTCAAATTAGTGAGGATATTCGTGTCAGTGTGTGTATGTCAGTGAGTGTGTGTGTGTCAGTGTGTGTGTCTGTCATTGAAAGTGTGGGTTGTTTAAACAGTGTGCATGCCAATGACTGTATGCGTGCGCCAATAACTATGTATCTGTCAGTGAGTGTATGTCAGTGCATGTGTCAATGAGGGTGTGCGTCTGTCATTCAAAAAAGTGGCCTTGACACGAAGTGGTGGGGCAAATTTAGATTAGGGGGGTGCCTGAATTTAGTCGTGCCTAGGGCAGCACAAATCCAAGATACACCACTGGCTACCGTCAGCCATTTTGAGAGGACCACAAGGTAGCTGTCTGTTACAGGATGAGCCCAGGAGCAGTGCAAAGGTAAGTAGAGTCTTGCTTGGTGGGGACTGGGATAACCCCTAATGGCCCACAGGGGTGGAGTAAGGGGGTTTGCATCTGCAAGATAGCCTGTTAAGTCATCGAAGGGATACACCAAGCTCCAACAGCTTTGAGGACACAGCCACACAATAACAGGAGTAGTTGGCCTCAGAGACTGCTCCAACATTGCCCATGAAGTGCCAATGTTTGGTATCAGTAGCAGAAAGTTGAGTAATAGCGTAAGTGTGTCCCATAATAATCTATAGAAATCAAAATTTGTCTGGAGTTCGTGTCTGCTGAGTCCATTCTGTATGGCGGTCAAGTCCCGCCCCCCTTCTCACTCCATAATTACTGATGAACGTGCTGGAGAAGATCTACAGAGACAGGGTGCAGAATTTAGTTCTAGTTTACCCAATCTGGACCTCTGGTATCCCTTGATCCATTAGTTAGCCAAGGGAGCCAAGATCCCATTGGTCTTGACTGCGGAGTGCTTTCAGGGAACCTGCAATCTTTTGCTCAAGCTTCCGCAGCCGATGTGGGTTGCAGCCTTGGTAGGCTGTTAACAAATCCCATTTTATCGGATCAGGTGAAATTATGAATTAATCTTTAAGACGTAGGATGAGTGAAAGATAAAGTAAAGTAACATGATTGAGGAATTTAAACTATGGGAGATTTCTTTTTATGCTACTTCTCATGGGTCTAACATCATTCCCTTATCTTTAAAAAACATTACTCTTAAATCTCATCCTGGGTTACCAGTCAGTAGCATCAAGGCCTATGGGTCTGCAATAAATTTTCTTATCCCTAACCTTACTCAAGATGTTGTGTATTTGAGATTATTAAAAGAGCTATCAGTTTGTTGTCCATATACTCCTCATTACACATTTACTTGGGAAGTGGACCTCTTATTACATTTCCTTAATTCCTTGAATAATATTAAGATTGATTATGATGGACTTTCGATTACGATTGATTTACGATTGTCTCTGGCCATGGCAGCTAGAGGAGCTAAGTTAATTTAAATTCATATTTCAGAACTGTGACTGTCTCAAACCCGGGAGGGTTCCATATTATTCTAAAAGGGAGACAAAAAACTTCCCATATTTCCCCAGGTCTGGTGGAATTGGGTTTGGTTCAGGATCCTTCAGAACCAGGCTTAAGTTTAGTCAGTCTGTAACAATCTTACCTTGACCTATCTGCTGCTATCAGTTACTGCTATCAGTTACTTATTTATAACTCAAGGAAACCCTTTCATCAGGCCTATACATTGTTTCTTTGTTATCTGTTTGGCTGTGTGTAGAATTCATGTCTTCATGTTCCTCATATGTTTCTTGTAAGTTATTAAATATATTCTTGTTTTACCTTTCCTATGTATAGTACTGGGTTCTTAAATTCTTTTACATATTTTTAGGTGTACTTCAGTTTCTCTAACCTTGTACGCTATTATTAAATATATATGTATATATTTGTAGCCTTGTTAATGTGTTCTATATACTCAGTGCTTTGCTATGTGGTTATGCTCATCCCTAAGACAACGAAAGTTTGCAGATTAAGGTTCCTGCAAACTCTTTTTGTATCTCTCAATTTATCCTTGTTTTTATTGTTTTAAAATTCACTTTAGTTTTTTTAGTTATACATAGGGACTATTTTTTCTTATTGGGAGTGTGATCTTTGGCAAATTTTGGCAATGGGCAGAGGTTAAGCAACATTCCATATCAGTTGCTAAGCTACCCACAATCCGCTAGTCGAAAGAATCCCACCGAAGGGCTAGCGGCAGACTTCATGGACGGTGGAGAACAGGTAATGACATCTTGTACAATGAATAAAAGATATGAAATATAAATGCAGCAGGTAGTGTATGAATGTAATCATTAAGATACATGGGTCATAAGCAAAGGAAAACTGAAAGAAAGGGGGGGGAAAAACATGACAGAAGCTTTCAATTCCTAATTGTAGAAGTCAAAGAAAAAAGACACAGAGTACACAATTTTGAAAAGAGAAAATCACGAGATGGTAAATCATAAGACCATCAATGTGAATTGGCCAAAAGATAATGGTGCATTGCAAAAACAAGAAGAGTCAATAACAGGCCAAAGATCAGGCTATCAGAAAGCAACAGAACATGAATCAGCCAAATGTCAAAATTAAACAAATATGATGCCAACAGCACAACACGTGGCATTTTTTGGGGGCTAATTTAAATACGAACATGAAGAAAATGTTTGCATGAGTGCAGGATGTGTAGTGTGTGTATATCTGGGGGTATAAAGTGTTGTATGTGTAATTATGTGCAGGGCATATTGAGTATCTATAGGGGTTAGGATAGTGGCTTAAACAATGAATCCAATAATTTTTTTTAAAAATCACATTTACTCCCCCCCTCCCAATATTACCTTGCAGGGGAAAGGAGGGCACACTGATCCCTGGGGCTCCAGTGGGCTCGTTATTTTTTCTATATTTACCCTCACACATACAGCACCCGTCCACACACAGCACACAAACAGCACCCTCCCACATACAGCACCCTCACACACAGCACACAAACAGTACCCTCACACATACAGCACCCTCACACAGCACACTAACAGGACCCTAACAAATACACACACACAAACACCCTCACAGACAGCACACAAACAGCACCCTCACACACAGCACATTAACAGCACCCTCACAAAGACACACACAAACACCCTCACCCACATAGCACACTACCAGCACCCTGACACACATCACACTAACAGCACCCTGACACACAGCACCCTTACACACACACACACACACACAGCACCCTTACACAGCACACAAACAGCACACACACATACACACATACACACATACACACATACAGCAGTGTATGCATGTGTGTGTATAAATATGTATATATATATATGTATATATATATCATCCATACATACATACATACGTATACACGCTGCGTGTGTTTGTGCTTTAGGGTGCACACTCTAATGCAATAGGCTGCGCATGCCTATAGATACACATCTAATTTTTATTTATGTTTTTTAGCTGTTAGGTTCCCCCTCCCCCCACGGCTTTATAACACAGCCCACAAAAACCTCACTAAAAAACACAAAACAACTGCAATTAATAGACCCAATACACAGTACATCAAGGCGCAGTTGAAAAGATTTTCAACTTTTGTTTTGTTTTCTTTTTCAGCATATAGCTGTAGTGGTTATTTTGGAGTGTTCATTTTAAGAGTTCTGAACACCCTGGTTGGCAGCCCTGGTACGGCTTCTGCTGTCGCTCAATCTCAAGAAATTAGATTGTTCTTAGCACACTTAACTTTGTAGTGATGTAAAGTGATTGTGGTGCTTAGACTTGCCTTTTAAATTGGCTGTTTTGGTATCATTTGGACACAATAAGCCACTCAGCTTTTCTGTGCTGATCATGCCAAATATTACAATTATGCAAGTGTCACAAATACTTTGTGAAGTGTAATTGAACAGTCTGTATTCTTTCAACGTCTTTAAGGATATTACCTTGTATCAGCTGTAGCTGTGAGTCATGCATGCAGTAATTTGACACTGTACAGCATGTGACAGAGGTACAGTGATTCAAAAGAAGAGATTGCGTATACAGAGGATGTGACAATCTAGTCATATGAGCTTTTCCACCTGTAAAAGTACTGTTTAACCAGCACACCTGGAAAAATAAAATAATACAAAGTAAAGCAGCGTTGACATAATTCTTACCGCTTGTTATTGTGCCTACACATTCCAGCATTCTTTCCCTTCTAATATAACTGTAACTTTTTAATGAGCTGATTCTACAGATTACTGTAAATTGTTTATAATATTATCAAAAGACAATGGCATAGAAATGAAAGTCTGCCCCAGGTGACAGACAGTAGGGGCGTGTAGCAGTGCACTCCCCTCCTGCCTTTGTAGGCGCTGGTCTACCAGCATGTGCTTGCGGGGATGCAGCATGGCAGGTACCTGCCATATTATATTGCAGTGCTGTTCGGACACGAGGTGGCTGCTGGGATCTCAGTGTAATATTTTCCCAGCTCCCTCATGTGCCCTGTACTGTTGCTGGAGCTATGACGTCACCCCAGAACCAGCAGAGAGCGGGACAATCGGTACAGATACAGAGTGGAGTAGTTCCCCATTGGACACCAGGATTGAGGTTTTACTCCAGCTCTCCCTTTTAAGGTAAAAATAGGGAGGCTATGTCAATCCCGGTGTTAAAAAAAAAAATACACTAAAAATGTGTGTTGAGGCGTAAGTATGTGAGTGAATATGAGTCTCTGTATACATGAATGTGTGCGTATGTTTGAGCCTGTCTGTGTACATAAAAGTGTGTTTGTGTGTATTAATGTGTGTGTATCAGTTTGTGTATATTTACACTGTAGCACCATCCATGCTTCTCCAATAGTAGAGTGCATTTGATGGGGTCAGCTGGGAAATCAGATAGCCACTAACCAGATGGTCACTGAGAGAGGCTGAGTGTTCTGCTTTTCATGTAGTCTCAGAAACCCTAAGCTCTGCCAACAGCTAAAGTCCAGCCACTCTGCTGTTGCTCAGCTAGTGCTGAAGTGGACTTATACATTAACCTGTCCCACTTATTACTGCCCGAAGTTGGATGGGCTAAAGCGAAGGTTTACTTTTGCATTATTCTAACTGCAGCAGAGGAGCCAAGGTGCAGATACCAGAGGAGCCCTGTTTTTTTTGTCAAAATAGGTTTCCAACAAACTGCTACCACTAGTATCTGAACTCCTGGAAAACTAGTTTAACCAAAATCTTGTCCTCCAACCTTCTGCTTGATGTCCTGCAATCTGACTTCCTTCACCAACACTCAACTCAAACTGCCCTCACCAAGGTTACTAATGACCTTCTTCCTGCTAAAAGCCCCGACAATTACTCTATTCTTACTTGACCGCTCAGCTGTCTTTGACACAAATGACCCCCCTCCTTCTACAGACTCTTGGTTTGAGTCAATCTGCTTGAAAATAATGGACAGAGAACAGTGCATGGTGCCTGTAGTTATCTAGTACCAAAGTCACCAAAACAGGTTATAGTGGTTATGGTATTTAAAGGGCATCTGTCTTTCTTATTAGAAGTGTAAATAAAGATGGAACCCATCTATGATAACCAAACTTTATTTATTTTCAGATGTTATTGTTCTGCTCAGAAATAAAGAAAAGATTAAGTCATGACATATTATAATTAAACTTGCAAGAAACTGTAATTCCCTGTAAATCTATTTAAAACCCCCTATTTTGTTGCTCTGGATTTCATAAGACTACAGAAGAAGAAGCAGGAAAAGGCTGAATAAACAAATGAGCCAAACCAGAAAAGCAAACAGAATTCACAAATGAGTCATGTGAAAAGAAGCGACATATTTCAGTGCAATGCTGTGTAATTGTACAGAAAATACAGAAAATACATCCTTCAATACAAAAAACACCATGCAACACTGATCAACTCTAGAAATATATTGGGAAATTCAACAATAAATAAATAAGTTGAAGAAATTACTTAATTTTTGTTTCTTTTTAAAATGTACCTTTGCTATTGGACACTAACCACTGACCTCTTTTTAAAAGTAAATCTATGTCTCCCACTATAAGTACGATAATTCTAATCTGAGCCATTATAAAAGGTTCTCTGTCTGTTCCCAATATCGACCCTACGGTAGGGCAAAGCATTATATAACGATTTAACGCCATTTGTTGATTAGTTCAATGGTAACATTTTAGCTTTATATTTGGGTAATATTGATTTTCGTTTTTTAACTGTAAAATCCCATTCCATGTTATCACTTACATTTGTTGCTGGCAGGTATTCACGATTCTAATATAAAGCACATATATACAAAGAAATGTCAGTTTGAAAGCCACTAGAGACATGATCTCCGGCCATGTCATTAAGATGGATTGGCTTTGTGCTTAGAGTGTCTCTTTAATAGAATTATTTTCAAATCTATTTTATTAAAGGGAAATTATTATAACAAAAATAACCTTTACAGTGAAAAAAGAAAATACCATACTTTTTATAAATAAAAAGAGTAAATATCAATGTATCCAGTCTATATTCTTTAATAGAATATGATAAGGGATGCAGACCTTTGTATGTCTCACTGAAGATTTTAAGTCAGTTTAGTACAGTTCATCTTTCCAATGTGCTTTGTGTTAGTTTCACTCACATTCTTTCTGTAATTAAGCATGACTTGACTATTGTTTGCCCAGGTGGCCACTATATTTACAAGACATTATGTGTTACCAATATGGGTGAGATAGATCCTTAGATATGCTTTGGGTTTATAATTTAAACACAATGTAGATTTCAGAGTGCACTGAACCATACAGATCTTTTTGTAATCACATCATCCAAGAACAGTACAGTATGAATGAACAGCAACCATGAAAGATTTCAATCAAAGACCTGCTGGTGCTTTCACACAATAGATCTGTCTTTCTCGCGTTAATCTCAGAAGAGATCAATAATAGGTGTCGATCTTGCTCACTCAGATTAGAAAATGTATTCAGTATTTATAAACTATCTAGATACATGTTCCAAATGAATATTAAGGAAAAAATCAAATAAGGAGGATCATCTATTTTACTAGTCCTTTTTTAATGACATTTGTAGGGCAGTGACAAAATCAATCAATAGTATCTTTTTTTTAATATATTCTTTATTGTTGTTGTGCACGTTAATAACAAAATTTGCGTAATATACACAGAGTAGTCAGCAAAGAATTGGTACATTAAATACAGTTAGTGAATATGCAAAGCGAGTATTTTTTTCAGATATTAAAGTATAAAGAATAAGATGAAAATCAAAATAAAACACAGTGTGTCTGGGTGATCACAATTTGAAGTCAAACCTGTTCTGCTGGGTCTGACTGAAGTAATGTGATTTCTAACTAAACATTCCTATTCAAGCATTAAATAATAAGTGCTGAATAATCTATAGAAACAGTTGGATAAGGGGAGCGTGAGCTAAATTTTAAATTCTCAATATGAGCTGATTTGTCAAGATATACTATATTAATAGGCCGGTGAATCTATCAGAGTGACTATACAGGTAAATATTTGCCCCATACAGTAAGCGGGGGGAGGGGGGGAAGTATTTGATCCCATGCTGATTTTGAACGTTTGTCCACTGACAAGTATTTGATCCCCTATTAATCAGCAAGATTTCTGGCTCCCAGGTGTCTTTTATACAGGTAGCAAGCTGAGATTAGGAGCACTCTCTTAAAGGGTGTATAAAAGACACCTGTCCACAGAAGCGATCAATCAATCAGATTCCAAACTCTCCACCATGCCCAAGACAAAAGAGCTGTCAAAGGATGTCAGGTACAAGATTGTAGACCTACACAAGGCTGGAACAGGCTACAAGACCATCGCCAAGCAGCTTGGTGAGAAGGTGACAACAGTTGGTGCAATTATTCGCAAATCGAAGAAACACAAAATAACGGTCAGTCTCGTTCGGTGCAAGATCTCACCTCGTGGAGTTTCAATGATCATGAGAA
>OW240914.1:154968808-154990458 GCA_933207985.1 Pelobates cultripes | reverse complement strand
ACTGTGGCGGAGCACATCCCGCCGTACGCTGTTTCAAGAAAGGAAAGGCGGGGGTGTGCCCCAAGGACGACGTTCCTAGACAGGAGGACGCCGGTGAGCGTCGAAAGGATGCGCCCGTGGCTAGACCGGTATCCTAAACGGCGTGAAGCCGGTGTTTTATTGGACGGGTTTTTATTTGGGTTTTGGATTCCGTTTGTTTTTTCTGAGGCGCAGTCGTTTGCGGTCAATTTACGTTCGGTTTTGGGTAGGGAGGATATTCTTGAAACAAAATTGTGCAAGGAAGTGTCCTTGGCCGCATGGCGGGACCGTTTTCTGAGCCCCCATTTCCTAACCTGCGAGTGTCACCCCTGGGCTTGGTCCCTAAGAAAGAGCCTGGGGTCTTCCGTCTCATTCACCACCTGTCCTACCCAGCAGGCGGGTCGGTGAATGATGATATTGATAAAGAAGTGTCCAGGGTGCATTATGCTTCCTTTGACAGGGCCCTGGAGTTAGTGAGAGGCGCAGGGTCGGGGGCATTGCTTGCTAAATCGGACATCGAATCGGCTTTTTGTTTGCTTCCGGTTCACCCGGACTGTTTCCATCTTCTGGGTTGTCAATTTAATGGTTTGTTTTATTATGATATGTGTTTGCCCATGGGGTGTGCCATATCATGCTCCTATTTCGAGATGTTTGCGACATTCTTGGAATGGGTCGTGTCTCAGGTGTCGGGTTTGTCCTCGTTGACCCACTACCTGGATGATTTTTTGTTTGTCGGGTCTGGTGATTGCAACGATTGTGCGGTTTTGTTGTTGGCATTTCGGCAGATTACCTCAGACTTTGGAGTCCCGGTGGCGATAGACAAGACGTTCGGACCGGTGGGTAAGTTGTCTTACTTGGGGATCGAGATTGACTCTTGTGAGATGGTCTTTCGATTACCAGAGGAAAAGCTGGGTCAGTTACTATGCCTTATTGACCGAGTCAGGGGCTCCAACAAGGTTCAGCTGCGGCTAATGCAATCGCTTTTGGGTCATCTGAACTTTGCTTGCCGTGTTTTATCTATGGGCCGAGCGTTCTGTCGTCGCTTGTCCCTGGCTACGGTGGGGGTTAAACAGCCATTTCACTTTATCCGGATTACAAGGCGACTGCGGTCGGACTTACAAGTGTGGAGCGCCTTTTTAGGTACGTACAATGGTCATTCTTGTTGGATGCGCTCGCAGGTGTCGAACGGTGAATTGGACCTGTTTACTGACGCATCGGGGTCCATAGGGACAGTGGTGTGCGGCGGAGTGGCCGTCCACCTGGCGAGGTTCGGAGCTGATGGGTAACCTGGCGTTTCTTGAATTGTTTCCCATTGTGGTTGCTGTAGAATTATGGGGTTCGGGCTTGGCGCACAGGAAGGTGATTGTTCACACGGACAACATGAGTGTGGTCCAGGTGATCAATCGTTCCATGTCTGGGTCCCCTCCGGTTTTGGCATTGCTCAGGCGGCTAGTGCTACTCTGTCTTCAATGTAATTTGTGGTTGGTAGCCAGGCATGTTCCTGGGGTGGACAATGTCATTGCTGACTCTCTTTCTCGGTTTCAGTGGGACCGTTTTCGGGAGGCGGCGCCAACGGGAACCCCGTGTCCGCCTTACTTGTGGGACCTGGTTTTGGACATCTGAGGCGATTGATCCGAGGGTCCTTATCGGAGTCATCGTGGAAGGCATACTCCACGGTATGGGATCGCTGGTGGGCCATGGGTAGGAACGGGGATGTGGCGTCGGACTCCGGCAGATTGACCCTTACGCTGTCGTTCCTGGAGTCTTTGTGTGCCGGAGGTAGGTCGTCTGCAGCAGCTGAGCAATCGCTGGCTGCTCTCTCTTTTTTATTTTGTTTTTTAGGATGGTCGGATGTCACCAAGGCGTTCTGCGTTTCCCGTATTTTGAAAGGGTGGAAAAAGCGCCGCGTTCCTGATGCACGGCGACCGATCTCGGGGGACATGCTGTTCCAGCTGTTGGAAGTTCTTCCAGATGTGTGTAGCTCTGCGTATGAGGTACTTTTGTTTCGGGTGGCATTCTCCTTGTGCTTCTTTGGGGCGCTGCGTATCGGTGAGCTGGTTGCCCCCAGGGTGAGTTCAGTGTCCCCCCTTAGGCTTTCCGACGTATCAGTGACACCAGAGTGCGTTACGCTGTTGATTCGTCAGTCCAAGACGGATCAAGCGGGTACGGGAGCGAGAGTCCGTATAGGGCTCACTGGGGGGGTATTTTGTCCGGGGTTCTTGTTGCGGGCATACTTGGGTGCCAGGGGCGGCGCTGAAGGCTCGCTGCTGGTCCATTCTAATGGGGCCTCCCTGAGCCGTTTTCAATTTGCGAGCCTCTTGCGGAGTTGTATTGTTAGATTGGGGGGGGACCCCAGGTTATACTCCACGCATTCATTTAGAATTGGAGCGGCAACACAGGCAAGCGAACTGGGTTTTCCGAAGGAGGCGCTTATGCGCCTGGGGCGCTGGGAGTCGGGGCGATTTCAGCTTTACGTGCGCCCTCATTTGCTGTGATGGTATGCCTCTGTAAACAATTAAGTCTAACCGTTATTCCTTGTTTTGTAGGCCAAGTTCCTCGTTATGTCTGGATTCTGGGGCATTCTTATATTTACTGGGCAGCTAGGAGGGCGGAAGCAAGATCTCATGGCCGGAATTTGGGGTTCCCGTTTCAGGACGTTAGGGTACGTTGGCGGGGATTGAGGGGGTTACGTTGGGATATAATCGTAATACATTTTACTGTTTTGAAACACTAATATTTGTGTTCAGCGAAGTCTCCCGAGTAGAACAGTACCCCCCATGTACAGGTTTTATGGTGTCTTGGAAAATTATAGGGTTAAATATAGTGCTAGCAAATTAAATTCCCTTTACTTTCGGCATGGGTTGTCAGGCAGGTCCCGCTAATTGTAATTAATTAATTAATTAATAATATATATAATTTTTAACAAATATTTTTATTTATATATAGGTATATATAGTGATATATACGTATATATTTATGTATATAGATATATATATTTCGTTCTACGTATATTTTGATATATATATATATTAATATCACAATACAGTTAGAACAAAATAACACACATCTATATATTTTTTTAAAAAAATTAAATTATTTTTTTATTTTAATTTTTGTAACGTATTTACATATTAAATTTTTTTATATTATATATAAATATATATAACAATAATTATATATATATATATTTAATCAGTATCAGTCTACGTGTAATTTGATTTATCTACTGATCTAAGTATATATATATATTTTTTTTTTTTTTACACTTATTTAACTTTAATTTATTTTATTTCCAGCCAGCAGGGGGACTACCTGTCAGCTAACCTCGCAAGGACTTCACAATCACATGGCCGGGGGGGCTGCAGGAGGGAAGATCTGCCTCGGGGGGGGGCTCCCTGGGAGTCCCCCCAACCGCGATCGCCAGCGACCGGGTAAGTAAAGAAAAACCGGAGGGCGTACTATTACGCCCGGCGGCGTTTAGAGCCGCCTAAAATAGGTCTTAAGGGGTTAAGGAGATATGTATTTGCATATAACCACTGTTTCAGTCCAACTACCTTGACATAATAATTTGGGAATGGGATTGAAATGGTCAATGTAACAAATTATGTCATCTTTTTTAAATCCTATGAGTGTGTTCTTCACTTTGGCTTTGTGATCTCAGCCAATCCAATGCTTTCCCCTGGGGTGGCTATTGTGCATGTGTGGCAAAAAGCTGAACGGTCAATCAGCCGTCCATGGGGAGTGTTCAGCACCTCCATGCAGACCCAATCTAATACACTGCCTACAAATCCAATACACTGCCACCTTAATCTAATAAACAGCCCCTCCTCCCTCCAGTCTAATTTAGTACACTGCCCCTTCTCCCAGCGCCCTATTTTAAGCATGCGATCGGCCGTTGGAGGGAAAACAAGAATCAGACAGGAAATATCTTTGCAGCCACAACACAAAATGGCCCCAGGGCAGGTTTGACATGCTTGGCCTACAGTGTCCCTTTAACTGTTGTTTCTCCTAGATGTTTCCAATTATTATTATTATTTTATTATTTATATAGCGCCAGCAAATTCCGTAGCGCTGTACAATGGGTGGACTAACAGACACGTAATTGTAACCAGACAAATGGACGCACAGGAACAGAGGGCCTGCTCAATGAGCTTACATTCTAGAGGGAGTGGGTTATAGTAACACAAAAGGTATAAGTAGGGGTAATGAAACAGGTTGCTAGAAAAGTATTTACTCAGAACTTATTATTGGATATTTTTGACAGTTGCAGGAGAGGAGTCATGGGAAGGGAGGGAATAAAAACCTGCTAACTGTTTAAATGATATGCTTTCCTGAAGAAGTGTGTTTTCAAAGATTTTTTTTTTTTAAGGAGGTGAGACTGGGTGAAAGTCTAACAGAGAAGGGAAGGGAGTTCCACAGCAAAGGTGTGCAGAGTGCAGGGGCCTCAACGGGACATACTTGTGTATTAGGGAGGATAGGTAGGTTGGAGCAGCATTATGTAGGGACTTGCAAGCAAGCACCAGAATCTTAAATTGAGCCCTATATCTAACTGAAAACCAATGTAGGGACTGACAGAGGGGGGAGGGAGGGGGGCGTGGGATGTGCAGGCAGATAGGAAAATAAACAAATCAACAAAGTATTCTGTGCTGTAAGGTGCTTTAAGTAGAGATAAAGGTGCTCTTAAAGGACCACTCTAGGCACCCAGACCACTTCAGCTTAATGAAGTGGTCTGGGTGCCAGGTCCAGCTAGGGTTAACCCATTTTTTCATAAACATAGCAGTTTCAGATGGGTTAAGCCTTCCCCTATTTCCTCTAGCGGCTGTCTCATTGACAGCCGCTAGAGGCGCTTGCGTGATTCTCACTGTGAAAATCACAGTGAGAGCATGCAAGCGTCCATAGGAAAGCATTATGAATGCTTTCCTATGTGACCGGCTGAATGCGCGCGCAGCTCTTGCCGCGCGTGCGCATTCAGCCGACGGGGAGGAGAAGACGAGGATCGGAGGAGGAGAGCTCTCCGCCCAGCACTGGAAAAAGGTAAGTTTTTACCCCTTTCCCCCTTCCAGAGCCGGGAAGGAGGGGGTCCCTGAGGGTGGGGGCACCCTCAGGGCACTATAGTGCCAGGAAAACGAGTATGTTTTCCTGGCACTATAGTGGTCCTTTAAGTGTAGCAGCTTCAACACATAAATAGGAACTCCCCAATCCTATTAGAATATAATACAAAAAAAAAACCACTATTATACAACCAAATGCCAATAGTGAAGGTGTGTAGCGCTGAAAAGTAATCACTTACTCCCCAAAAGTTTAGGGATGTAGAAATTGTACAGATGTCTGTAGAGAAAAAATTGGAGAAATATATAGTGTATTACAGTACTATCCAAGTGGGGCTATAAACTCCTAATAAGAAGCACTCACGTGGTTTAGAGCCTATTGAGTATTGGCTCTAATCACTTGCACTGTTGTGTACTCTAGGTGACACACACCCTATGGATTCATATTCAATGTAAACCTCAGAGACATGGAGATAAAAAAGAAAGAGAGACAGGGAAACTTGCCCCGGTGTTGAAATCCTCAATACAGTGTGGCATAGTGGTAAGGATATAGGTTGATTCTCACTTTATTAAGAGCCTGTAACCTGGCTCTGAGTATACAGGTGTATGAGTCCTTATTAAGAGTGACTCTGCCCTTCTTTTGACAGGATAGGTGATCAAATGATACATACAAAGTGCTGGTGTAGTCGTCCAAAACGCGTTTTGCCGATTCCGTTGACCAATTGAGAAAGCCGAACGGAATCGGCAAAACGCGTTTTGGACGACTACAACAGCACTTTGTATGTATCATTTGATTTTAAATTTGTGAATGTAATAAATGCAATTTTAATTGGAACGTACTATCTGGTGGATCACCTAGCCTGTCAGAGTTCCTTTTGGGGAGTAAGTGATTACTTTTCAGTGCTTCACTATTGGCATTTAGTTGCATAATAGTGTTTTTTTTGTACAGGAAAATAAGCCTCGCCGCCGCATTCATTTTAGATTGCAGTGGTGCAATCTGGGAACACATAAGACCACTGAGAAGGGGATTGCAGTAGCCAAGGCTAGAAAAAACAACAGTATGGACCAGCACCTTAGTCGCATCTGGTGTCAAATAGGGGCGGATGTGAACTATGTTTTTGAGATGGAAGCAGCATGATTTGGCGATCGACTGGACATGAGGGGTGAAGGAGAGGTCTGAGTCAAAGAGCCTGCGATGTAGAGGTGAAGGTGACGCCTTCACCTCCCTTGGTGGGAGACAGACACGGGAGTAGCAACACTTGAGGGAGGAAAGACCAGAAGTTCTGTTTTGGACAGGTTGAGTTTAAGGAAATGAGCAGCCATCCAGTTAGAAATCGCAGAGAGGCAGCCAGAGACACGAGTAAAGATGGGTGGAGAGAGATCAGGAGAGGACAGGGAGATTTGAGTGTCATTTGCATGTAAATGATAATGGAAGCCAAAGGAGATGACGAGTTTATCAAAGGAGGCAGTATAGATGGTGAACAGTAGGGGGCCAAGGACCGAAACTTAGGGAACGCCAACAGAAAGGGTTTAGGGAGAAGAGGCCGGGCCAGAGAAAGAAATACTGAAAAAGCGCTGGGAGAGGTAGTTGAAGCACCAGGAGATAGCAGTATTTCGTAGACCGAGATTACAGAGAATGAGAAAAAACTGTTGATGATCAACAGTGTCAAAGGTAGCAGAAAGATCAAGGAGAATTAGGATAGAGTAATGGCCATGAGATTTAGCAGCGATTTAATTGTTGGATACTTTGGTCACATCTGTTTCAATAGAGGGATGAGGGGGGAATCCAGATTGAAGCGGGTCAAGCACAACATCACCTATACTGGATCAGAGCAGCTTTAACAGCGCTGACCTTTGATGAGTTGACTTGTTATTGTATTATTACTATTATTACACAGGAACAATAGCTAGATGAGGGCCCGGCTCAAACGAGTTTACAGTCTAGAGTCAGTGGTGTACAGAAACACAACAGGGCAGCAAGGGTGACAGCCACCAGACAAGGTGGAAAAGTAGCAGAACTGGATGTGAGAGTGGAGTGTTGCTCTCTCGGCGAGCAAGAAACAGATATGGATAAGTATAAATAAGTTACTCTGGGAGTCCATAAGCATTTCTGAACAGATGTATTTTGAGGGACTTCTTAAACAGTTTAAGACTAGGGGAGAGTCTGATGGAGGTAGGAAGGGAGCCACCCGCGAAAAGTCCTGCAAGCATGAGTTAGCAGTGAGGGTGCGAGCAGCGGATAGTAGAAGGTCACCGGCAGAGCAGAGAGACCAAGAAAGAGCATATCTATGTATCAGTGAAGAAATTTAACAGGGGCTAGAGTTGTTTAAAGCTTTATAGGTAAGGCTTAGTATTTTGAATTGACACCTATAGGATGCAGAAAGCCAGTGTATGGATTGACAGAGGGGCAAGAAAGATCAGCCTGGTGGCAGCATTCATTATAAATCTTTATGGGGCTCTTCAGCTTCTGGGGAGACCAACTAGGAGAGAATTATAGTAATCCATCCAAGAGAGAATGGACAAGCTCCTTGGCAGCATCTTGCATGAGAAAGGGGTGGATGCGGGCAATGTTTTTAAGTTATCATACATCATATGATGGTGCCACTTTGACAGTCATTAAGCTCTGCAGTGTCGAACATACTACTACACATGGAGTAAGCACCAGATGCTATACTTTACATGTACCAACTCCAAAGTATTTGAGAAACAATATATGGGACTGTTCTCTTTGGAGATAAAAGATGAATTAGATCACATAAAATATTACGTACAATAATGTTATGTGTGGTGTCTGTACCTTTAAGTCTATTATGGAATAGACAGAATAGGGCATTCACCCAAAAATGCTGTACCTTTTGAGAAAAGATATAAACCTTAAAATAGGAGTACAGTATAGAAAACTGCTCCTATAATGCAATACTGATATCGCTTAAAAGTAACCACGTAAAAGAAAAAAGAGGGTTAAAATGAATAGATCGAATTTATTAAATAAATGAATGATAAAAAGTAATAATAATAACTGATAAAATATAAAAATATAAGTCAGGAACGAAAGGTAAGAATGTTACCAGCAAAATTGTAGACCTTGTTAGCAAATTGTATCTGGGGACGGCCAGGATGGATGTAGATACTATGTGTCACCAATAGTTCTTACTGGCTGTCGGCTTACAGTGAGGTTGGCGTGCGTCTCAGACCTCACTCTGAGAACTGCACGCTGCAGCCCGATCAGTCCCCGACTCGTGAGAGCTTCCTTCAGTGTGTCCAAGGTCCTACTGCCGGATCAGCTTCTGCCACCGTATCCTGCTTGCAAATCTGACGCGTTTCGTGGGTCTAATATCCCACAGTCTGAGTTTTAGAATAACCGATGTGTCCTTGGAAAGTGGAGAAAAGGGAGCGACTCTTAATCAATCAATTTATATAGCCATTTATATAGGCTATATAATTGATTATATAGGCTATATATAGGCTATATAAATTGATTGATTAAGAGTCGCTCCCTTTTCTCCACTTTCCAAGGACACATCGGTTATTCTAAAACTCAGACTGTGGGATATTAGACCCACGAAACGCGTCAGATTTGCAAGCAGGATACGGTGGCAGAAGCTGATCCGGCAGTAGGACCTTGGACACACTGAAGGAAGCTCTCACGAGTCGGGGACTGATCGGGCTGCAGCGTGCAGTTCTCAGAGTGAGGTCTGAGACGCACGCCAACCTCACTGTAAGCCGACAGCCAGTAAGAACTATTGGTGACACATAGTATCTACATCCATCCTGGCCGTCCCCAGATACAATTTGCTAACAAGGTCTACAATTTTGCTGGTAACATTCTTACCTTTCGTTCCTGACTTATATTTTTATATTTTATCAGTTATTATTATTACTTTTTATCATTCATTTATTTAATAAATTCGATCTATTCATTTTAACCCTCTTTTTTCTTTTACGTGGTTACTTTTAAGCGATATCAGTATTGCATTATAGGAGCAGTTTTCTATACTGTACTCCTATTTTAAGGTTTATATCTTTTCTCAAAAGGTACAGCATTTTTGGGTGAATGCCCTATTCTGTCTATTCTATAATAGACTTAAAGGCACAGACACCACACATAACATTATTGTACGTAATATTTTATGTGATCTAATTCATCTTTTATCTCCAAAGAGAACAGTCTCATATATTGTTTCTCAAATACTTTGGAGTTGGTACATGTAAAGTATAGCATCTGGTGCTTACTCCATTTACTCTGCCTATAGCAGATTTAAAGGTGTATACACCATATATTATTATTACATTTATTTCTTCTAGCTCCTTTCAGACAACATTGGAGTTTATTTGTAAAGCCATTTTAGGTGGATCAGCTCCTGGACTATATATACCAACTAAGGTTGTTATATTTTATTTTCTCCTACTACAAAACTTCTTAAGACAGGTGTTTGGTGAATTCCTGTATCTATCCAGTTCTGAGCAACTCACCTAAGTCTGATTCCCTCGTACCTGTGTGTTGCATTAGGCATACCAGTCTATTTTATTTTATACTACTACACATGTCTTTGGATATAGCAAAATTTTAAACACTCACACTTAACAGTGGTGTAGTGGAGCTCCCTTTACCCCTGGCTGGGTACCTCCGCCAAGGACCGCTTCCTAGCTGGAACAAGGGACAAACCTCAGCATTCTTGCCCACAGCCATCGTGGTTTGACTGGGACCCTGGAGCCGAATGGGGAATTATCTCTAGTTCTTATAAGGACTTTCCCCTTTGAATCCCCTGCATGCTGGAACAGCAGACACAGGAGTAAATCTTCTTTCCCTCCAATAACAGGACGACACACAGTTTTGGAGTGTAAGCTGTAATAGATTTTAATGGTGCCACACTGGCCTTTTATGCAAAGTGGACCTTGTTGGGCACAGGGGCACAAAGTTATACACCAATCACAATAGAGTTACAATCTAAGATACTCCCACATATAATACAATAAGCCTTCCCCTTACTTAGGAGATAATTGAGTCAAGCACTATACTAAACTCAATTATCTCCAAACACAAAAACACACAATATCCCAACAAATCTTACATCCCCTGATAGCCCTGATCTGGGTGACTAACATATCCAAAATCACCCATATCAGATCAGGGGTTCAGAAATTCTATGGAAGTTCTATTTTGACTGGCCGGTCTAGTTCGGTAGTTTGCAAACGAACAAACTACCGAACAAAGTCTTACCCTGGAGTTTGTTCCCTTCATCCAGACGAATGATCCCACTGAACAGTGCTCTTCTAACTTGTATAGAAATGAACGCAGGCAATGATGGAAGTCCAACGATGTTCGGGAGTTTCTGTATCCAATTTTAGTTCCATGAGATTCATGCCCAAACACCGCTGCCTGCGTTCATGTGAACAAGATGGCCTCCACCTCGTGGTTGTCTACAAAAGTGCGGCCACCCAGGCCACCACGTTGTAAATAGGTGTTAACAAGCTCCGGGGTGGTCTCTCTAGGTGCGGTTGTTGGGTAAACGACTCATATAATCCCTATTGCACGAACAGAGACTTTTACATTGTTTTCTACAGGGTCCATAGTCTGTGGGCAGGAGACTGGCAAGCAGGCTCCTCCAGGAGCTTGTGGCAAACTCAGGTAAAAAGGGGAGTTTGCCACAAGTGGGTGTGGCTGAAATAGCCAAAACCACATATTAGAAAGGGTGCCCTCACGCCTCAAATTAGGTTATATTATTATTGCTGCTGATAATACACAAAAACAAAAGAAAAATCTTAAATGCAGAATTGGCCATGTGGACGAAAAGTAAAACAAAACTAACATGAACACTGTGACATGTACATACACACTATTTGTTTCTTCCTTAACGATCTATCTTAATTCAACTGTGTCACAGTGTGTAAATAATAGTACAGCCTATAGGCAAGAACTAATTACATCAAATGAAACCTTCAACAAGAAGCACAAACAAATTCAAGAAATGTGAATAAATGGAAAGAGATGAAAAAACAGATTCAGTATCTTTTTGCAACAGTGTAGCTCAGACACCGCAACTTATAAATAATGTAATTTGTATCCTTTAATCATATATAACTGAACAAAAGCATTCACCTTCAGCTTAAATTGTTACTCCTACTACCTGAAAAAATAAATTGTTAGTCAGTCTAGCTGCCTTCCAATATATATGTATGTATTTATTTATTTTTGTTCACCTGTTCAGCGCTGTTAAGTCCAGAACCGGAGAAGGACAGAAAGCAGAACCCAGAACATATACACAATACATAAGGAAAACATGAACAGGGCAGGACATGACAGGACTGTACATGAACTGGGAATACAAGACAAGAGATACAAGGCAAAACAAGGGGAGACATAACTAAGTACTAATATGTGCAATAAACATTGGAGATTTAGACATACATAAATGGCCAAGATGTATGCAGCCCACCACTGCGCCAAAGTACTCCAATTATGGTGGGTCCTAGACTGCCTAGATATGTATGACTAAATAAACAATAATAAAACACACACAGCACTTACCTGCAGAGGACTTGGAGCAACTGCCTGTAGGAACCAACTGAAACAAAAGGGATTATTGGAAAAGGAATGGGTGTGGCAACAAAAAAAACAAACATTTAAAGGAATCCAAGAGACTGGGAATTCCAGGAATGGAATACAGGAATGAACCCAGCATAAAGAAAACCAGGAAAACTAAACAAGAATTGTAAAAGGAGTACTGGATACCAGAAGCCATTGCCAGAAATGATCCGCAGTCAGGAACAGGATGTGACACTATCCCAACTGATATCTTAATAGCAGCCAGTCTTTCCATGTACCGAGCTGCTGCTTCTTATAATTATTATTATTGTATGCATTTTTAGCATTACATGATTTAGCATTAGTGTTTTGAAGATTACATCGCCTTGTAATTTACCACTGTTTTCCTTGTGTTAATTGTGGGATTACGTGACCCATGTGCTACATCTGTGGACTCCTTTTTATATATATATATATATATATATTTTTTTTTTTTTTCTCTGTTTTCCTGTCTTTTGTTTTTGTTTGGAACAAGCGATCTGTTATTGGGACTTTTTATTGTAGTTGTTTATATCTTGTTTTCATCTTTATGCCCCGTCTTTGTATGTTTTGCACATCAGCTCCTGTGACTCACTGTGGCTTAAGAGTGGCATCTATTATTTATTGCTTAATATAAAACAATTTTTCTAGTTGTGAGCTTCATTTTATTATTATTTCATTTTCTCCTACTCCCTCTACCTATAATCAGAGTACCCACATTTAGTATGTGCTCTTGACTTTTTATTTTGTATTCAGATTTTATTCAGTTTAAAGGTTGGACACTAAATTGAAGAACGTCTAATTCAACAAAACAGGGTGTAACATTGTCCGATCAATAAATACCCAGGAACAAAACTATATTTCTTAAACTATACATGTACAGTGTTATTGTTATGATATTGTGTACCTTTACATAATTTGTTGCTTGTTACCTGTAAGAGACAATGACGTCCGTCACGCAACAGAATAAATGCATGTGCTGTCAGTACCTCGGCGCGCTGTTAATTGTGTGCTTGTTTTGAGTCTTAAACATATAACCAGACTTGACTCAGATTTGTTCAATGAATTTTGGCTTTTGGATACTCCCTATGTCTCCTGTCTAACTGGTTTTATTAAATTGCTTGGAAAAAGTTTATGCTTTTTGTCTAACCTCTACTTTACTATAATTCTTGGATATCGACTCAAATTTGCTTAAATAATCTTTGCCTCTTTAATCCTATTAATTCACTGGTGCCAGACATGTTGAAAGTTATTTTTTTTTCTTTTGCTCCAATGTGTAAACAAGACTTTGTTTTATTTATTGACTTTAACATCCTTTTGCATACTTTTTACAGTTCCACAATATCCTATTTAATATTCCTATATGATATGATATAATATAATTATTAGACATGTGCAATTCGTTTCGTTACGAATGTAAATTCTGACGAATTTCAGGAAATTCGGACATTCAGAGACTTCCAAATGTCTGAATTTCTGAAGTTCCGAACTGTTGAAGATTCGAAGTGCTGAAGTAGAAGAATGAAGAATGTTACACTGTATACCAGTTTAAATAAAAAGTATACAAACATAGCCAGGATTCAGCTGTAAGCATTTGCAACACTTACAACAATCAAGTAACACACATTCATATCAAATGTAAGTTACTTCCATTACAGTCAATGGATGGGGATGAGTAAGTAGATAGCTCCCTAATACCATGGGAATTAGGGAGTTATCTACCAAAAGGCTGAAAGACCTAAATTGGTCTTAAAGCCAAATTTACTAATACTAAGGAAAAATTACTTAGTATTAGTAAATAATCTGCCCCGACTCTCTATACTGCGAGTAGGAGCATGTCTATTAAACAGTAAGCAGCTGTTAAAAAAAAATGAGTCCCCCCTCCTGAGCCCCCACCCGTGACGTGCGAGTGGGGGCTTTTAAACTAAAGGGGAGACCTATTGTGTGGGGCCCCAAAATACTTCAAAGGGGGGGACCTATTGTCCTTCGCTCCTGGACCCCACCCCTGAGCGGCGGGCCCTAAAGTAAAAGAAGGGGGGGACCTATTGTCCTCCCTCCCGGCCCCCACCCCTGAGCGGTGGGTGGGGGCCCTAAAATACTTGAAAGGGTGGACCTATTGTCCTCCCCCTGGACCCCAGCCCTGAGCAGTGGGGACCCTAAAGTAAAATGGGGGGGGGGGACCTACATTCCTCCCTCCTTGCCCCCACCCCTGAGCGGTGGGTGGGGGCCATAAAATCTTTAAAGGGGGGACCTATTGTCCTCCCCCCGGACCCCAACCCTGAGCAGTGGGGACCCTAAAGTAAAATAAGGGGGGACCTACTGTCCTCCCTCCTTGCCCCCACCCCTGAGCGGTGGGTGGGGGCCATAAAATACTTCAAAGGGGGGGACCTATTGTCCTCCCCTCCCGGACCCCACCCCTGAGTGGCGGGTGGGGGCCCTAAAGTAAAATAAGGGGGGGGGACCTATTGTCCTCCCTCACCCCTTTGAAGTATTTTAGTTTAAAGCCCCCACCCACTGCCACAGGTTGCTCACTGTTTAATAGACATGCCCCTACTCGCGGTATAGCGAGTAGGGGAAGAATGTACTAATATTAAGTAATTTTTTTTAAATTGGTCTTTCAGCCTCTTGGTAGATAGCACCCTAATACCGTGGGGAATTAGGGATTTATCTACTAAGCAGCTGCAAGAGAACATCCGAAGTCATGAAGTTTTGAAATGCCGAATTTCGGAATGCCAAACTGAACCAAATTTTTTCCCCATGCACATCCCTAATAATTATATTTTATGCTTTTAGTATCATTTTGAATCACTTTATTTATGCAGCCCTAATCATACCTCACCTTCCTGTAACTTACACTTCCCTTAAAGATAGGTCTAATGTTTAAGCTTCTGTTATTGCACAGTCTGTTTAATTTTGATTTTATTATCTCCTCTTCTGTTAACAGCTTCCTAAAACATGGAGCAGCCTCCAGCAGTTAACACCTAATGTCCCCCTCAGTCCCCACCCATGGGCTATGGCTGGGGATCCTAATTAATGATACATACGAAGTGGTTGGTCAGCAGACAGGGCTATCCTAATATTCATGAGGAAGGATCTAGTGTGGGGAAATTGCCTAGTAAGCCAAAATCTCGAAAAGCAAGACCTGGCTGTCAGAATGCTCTGACTGGCTGGTCATTTTCACCGGATTTTGCCCATCCAGACATCCGTAAAACTCAATATTCATTAATCTAAAGATATGTTGGTGCTTACAGTGACCCTTTCACATAAATCATATAAATATTGTCAAGAATAATAGCTTGATCCAGGAAGAGACCTGAGTCCAACTGCAATTGTCTTTGATTTAGTCTTGAGTATGCAAATGGTTGAAGTACAAATATTTTTCCATATTTTCACCATTAATGAACCTTAGAGTCAAAAGGTGTAGGTGTTCTTGTCCCCATTTGTTTCTAAGGTGTAAAAATTAAGCAATTAGAATTTGGAGTAAGCACAAATGTATCCTTGTGAGTAGCAGTGAATGCCAAAACTACTGATCAGTTAGCGGCCACCTGTTTTGTTCATGCTATGGCATGTTGGAATTTAAACTTTGATCACAGATTTGTTTTGAATCTTGCAACTAACCGTTTTCTAAAAATAAAACTTTTAACAGTATTGATAATTGTGAAATATAGTTTTTATATATTAATAGGATTCAGTTATAATACCTATTTTAGGGTGTTTTTTTGTTTTGTTTTTCTTTTCTTCAATCAATGCCAAAATATTCTAACACTTGCTAACTGGATCACATAAACATTTTACCTACTGCAGGTTAAAAGCCACTACATGTGATGGTAGATTAATAGTGACAATTGATTTAACAAAATTACAAAGAAAACCAACTGCATTCTATCCAATTTATAAACTTCAAAGTAAAATCAAGGTAGATTTATTGTTATGCTTAAATCTTATTACAGTCGCCGGGCACAAACAAAAGACTAAAACACAATGTTCTATGTCCAATTCCCGTTAGAGGAACACCTCTGGGAATAGTCTACAAAAAATAGAGCTACAAAACAAGCTTCATATAACAGATTGTACTGTACATTTTGCATCGTGGATGTAATGCTCTGTATATCAGAGAACATAATATTTATTTTTATTTTTTGGCTTTTAATTAATATTTCCTTTCCAGGAGAACAAAAAGGAATGGAGGAGGTAATCAGAACTAGTGAAATAGATTATATATGTTAAAACATAATATTTAATAGATTTAAAAGTCCAGTAGGACAAGAAAAAACAAGATACATCACACTAAACTCAAATAGTACTATGTATAGAAAATAATAAATAAAACACACACAAAAATAAATGAAAAGAATTATACATATGCGGCTACAATTAGCCTAAGTAAAATGGAGGAGAGGTATCAAGCCTCTATATATATGACTAATATGGTGCTTATATCTGTATGGATGTATAGACTAGCACCTAGACACGCTATAGTAAATATACGAACAGGGTGGTAGACAGGGAAGAGGTATCGAACCTCTAAATGATTTGTAGTATAGTGCCATATCTATATAGATATGATGCTAAGGGTGATGTGTCCATTCATACTAGTAACAGCAGGGAAAAAGAAAAGTAATGCCTGCTAAAATTTACTGCGATCATTGGCCTATTCTTACACACAATACGGACCTGACTAATCATTTATCGCCCTTCCCCAGTATTACAGTGCGCAGACCTAAAAATGTAAGAGACATGTCGGTACACATCCATATGGAACCTGTCATGGCCCCTCTAACTTGGCTTACCACTACCAATGGCACCTATAGGTGTAGACACTGTAAGGCATGTGAATTTGTCAAACCATCCAAAATCGTTGAACGTACCCAAACTAAAACACAATTTTTCATCAAACAATTTGTAAACTGCAGTTCCACCACAGTGGTGTATGTGATCACCTGCAGCTGTGGAATACAATACGTGGGCAAAACTTAGCAATTTAGAAGAAGAATTCTACAGCATGTCAAAACAGTTACTAATTTGAACATTACTACCCTAGTAGCCAACCACATCAGAAGAGTACATAATAGTGACTGTGACGGAATGCTGGCACTCCGACTGAGTACCTCCACCAATCAATGCTCCTAGCGCTTGCCGAGGACTCCGAGCACTCCAACCGACACCATCAGCACTGCAGACCCCACTTCCAGCGATGCAGCTGTGCCAGGGTCTTGCCGTCTCTCACCCACCCTGGATCCAAGGCCAGGATCCAGCTTCCTGTGGGTTAAACTCTCCTAAATCCAGAGAGCAGGAACCAGGAACAAAACAAGCTATTGCAAGAGCTTACTCTGGGGAGTAAGTGATTATAGCAATCCCCAGAGTGTAGGTATCCCTTCCCCCAAACATGAGCCAAGACTTCAAGAAAGGTACAAGATGATCTGGTTTTAATGACCACACACTGGCTTTTATGCAAGTCCCCATGCAAGGGGGACATCCCACAGGGTGGGACACAGTATAACCAATCACAGCCAATACAAACAAAACACTTCCACAGTGACATCACAATCCCTCCTCTCTATCCTGGAGATAATTGGGAAGTAATCAACTTATCTCCCTGGACAGAGGCAAGACTCCATTAACCACATGGTTACAAAAAGACAATAAATTACACAATGTTACAATTACTCCATAAAACATATACCTGCAACATATCGCCAGATAGCTTAGATCTGAGTGCACATTATTACTGAATGGCGCTCAGATCACATACATACAATTCAATCGCCATGGAGCCAATGTCTTTTCCATAGTCTTTCGTTACACGAATTGGCTCCATGGCATAGCTATCTGGGGTAGCACTACTCACATATTGGAAGTCCCGAACAACCCGGCAGAAATACCCAAATAAACCTTATTGCAGGGTAAAATACAGCTATCAGCACAGGGGCCATAGTCGGAAGGCAGGAGGCTAGCCAGTAGTCCCTTCCAGGCACAAGTGGCGAAGGGCACTTCGTCACAGTGACGTTTCCAATCTGAAATTTCAGGCACTTGAACTTATCACTCTCAACTCCAGGAATGTCAATTTTAATATAAAATTGCTGATACAAGAATCGAAAATGATACACCTATTCTAGACATTAGCACACTGAGGTCTAAATGAGGAGTTTAATTTCACTCCCTTTATTCACAACTAATTTTCAAATTTAGCAGAATCCTCAAGCTTTCTAAAGACCTCTCTAACAACCTACTCACACAGTTGACAATTGTCTATCTTATACTGTAATACATCCCATATCAAGTAGAAATTTGACCTACATTGAGGTCTATTGTTTTTACCCACATTCAGATTTTTTTAATCTGGGAATGTATACTTCATGTCGTACTTGGATATATACAATTTCCCAGTACTATCTTAATTTTAATTATCATTACTCCATAAGTCTAATACGGCAAGGATGGTCAGCATGTTTTGCTATAATCATGGTCCCCTATATAATCATAAACATTTGAGCGTAACATTCAAATGTTCTACTTGTAGCACTAAAAACATGGGTACCCTGAGTAGGTTATGACTAAAGTAAAATGGTCATATTCTTATCGTCTTTTCAGCCTTCACGACCTGTTATTTATCATCTTAATTAACAGGATGCATGTCGGCATTTCTTACATAGACAAAGTATCATCATAGGTTTCTTTACTGTATTCAGTTCTCATTTACAATAAGTTATCACCCTCAGCTCGTACAGCTAATTAATTCATAATCTCTTGGGAATAAAGTCCTTATCAACTAGAACAATGTTTCCTTTCCGCTATTTAGTAATCAGCTATTACTTTAAATTTATAAAGCAAGGATCATATCTAGTAATATAAGTGATGAAATAGCATAGTTAGCACTTTTTTCATATAAAATTGGTTTATATACTATTTATTCTTTAACACCATCAGCCAATTAGGGAAGGCTTCATCAGTAACTATATTTATTACCTATTAGTTTATACAACATTTAATATTCAAGTCCCTTACTGAAAAACCACAATAAGCAATATATGTTCTTTATCAAGTGTTTATTTGTTTCTATTTTTCCTTTCTTTTTTGTATTTCATGCAATTTAACAAAGATTTTTGTATAATATCCTTACAATTTTCAGCATCTTTCTTAAATGTTTACCTTTATCCGTTCTGTGTATTCCCGATCTCCCATCCAAACATAACTACTCTTGACAAACAGCGACACCATTGGTACATTAAAATATCTTCTAACCAATGGGATCACTGTATCCCCTATTTAAACCGGGAAATGGCAGTCTCCCGGTTTCCCTCTGATGAGCGAAACACGTTTTAGGGGGAACCTCATCGATACTAGCAACTTTAGAATATTGCTACCAGTCATTCTAAAGACAATATTAGATATATAATAATGGGGGAGGACCTATTGTCCTCCCCCCGGGCCCCGACCCCTGAGCAGTGGGTGGGGGCCCTAAATACTAAAAGGGGGGACCTAATGTCCTCCCCCTGGCCCCCACCCTTGGGTGGTGGGTGGGGCCCCAAAATTGGAATAAGGCGGGGACCTAATGTCCTCCCCCCTGGCCCCCACCCCTAAACGGTGGGAGCTCTAAATACAAATAAAGGGGGGCACCTAATGTCCTCCCCCCTGGCCACCACCCTTGAGCGGTGGGTGGGGGCCCTAAATACTAAGAGGGGGAGACCTAATGTCCACCCCCCTGGCCCCCACCCCTGAGTGGCGGGTGGGGGCCCTAAATTGGAATAAGGGGAGGGGGACCTAACGTCCTCCCCCTGGCCCCCACCCCTGAGCGGTGGGTGGGGGCCCTAAATACTAATAAGGGGGGACCTAATGTATTCCCCCCTGGCCCGCACCGCTGAGTGGCGGGTGGGGGCCCTAAAAAAAAAAAATGTTACCTCCCCCCCAGGTGACTAGGGGTCCCCAAACCCCTAGTCACCCCCCCCCCAAAAAAAAATTAACCCCCTACCTACCCCCCTCACCCTAAAAATAATGAGGAATTTTCCCACGCTGTGCAATTTGAGTTACTTAATCCACCAATCAGAGTGTTATGAGTCAAATTACACAGCGTGGGAAAATTCCAAAGAACTTTCCCACACTGTGTAAAATGACACAGAGCACTCTGATTGGTGGATTTCAAATCAACCTATCAGAGTGCTGTGACAGGTAAATGTAGAGACTTACCTGTCAGTCTCTTCATTTACCTGTCAGAGCACTCTGATTGAATGGCTTAAACCCACCAATCAGAGTGCTCTGAGCCTAATTGCAGGGCGGGGCAAGGCTTTATAAGCCTTCACCCGCTCTGCAGAGCTCAGTCTGCGCGGAGCCCTCCATGGGTGAAGATGGATTTTTTTTTTTGCGCACTTTTTTTTTTTTTTATTGCGTCGGTTATTATGGATTTTTTATTTGGCCTTTTTTGGGGCTGAAAAAAGAAGATTTTAGAAGAAAGAAAACATTGAATGGTAAGTTTTATTTTATTTACAGGTACTTAGTTAAAGGTCCCCCCCTCATTATTTTTAGGGTGAGGGGACTAGTTAGGGGGTTAATTTTTTTTGGGGGGGAGGGGGTGACTAGGGGTTTGGGGACCCCTAGTCACCTGAGGGAGTTACTTTTTTTTAGGGCCCCCACCCGCCGCTCAGGGGTGGGGGCAGGACAATAGATCCCCTCCCCACTATTGGTATTTAGGGCCCCCACCCGCTGCTTAGGGGTGGGGGCCAGGACATTAGGCCCACCCCTTATTCCAATTTAGGGCCCCCACCCGCCACTCGGGGATGGGGGCCAGAGGCTGCTCACTATTTAAAAGACATGCCCCTACTCGCGGTATAGCGAGTAGGGGCAAAATTTACGAAGTAATTTTTACTTAGTATTAGTAAATTTAACTGAAAGACCAATTTAGGTCTTACCGTGGGAATTAGGGAGTTATCTACTAAGCGGCTGCAAAAGAAGTCCCGAATTGCAAAAATCCAGAATTTTGGAATGCCGAACCGAAAATTTTCCCCATGCACATGCCTAGTATTTTGCAAAGATCTCAGAAAAACTGAAAAAGCCCCGGTGTGGATTCTGAAGGCTGTGGGGTGCAGGAGATGTACGGTAAGTTTTACTTAGCTCAGGCTGTACCTTGCAGTTGCCGACATGGCACTTTGACATTGAGGCTCCCGTGAGACCCTCCATAGACAGCTGCTGGGATTGGACAAAAGATGACAACAGAGCGCCGCCTTTTGTCAACCTGAGGCTTTAAAAGAGGACAAAGTAGTCCCTGTCTATCTTTGGATTGCACAGGAATTAAAATGAAATTCCAAAAAAAGTCTTACTCAATATATATTTATGAAATTCTGTGATAGATCTGCTTTAAATTAGCCTCATAGCATGTTTGTGTTGATCACCATGCTGACAAGATGATTAATTAAAGACACTTTAGCTCAGTTAGAACCAATTGTCTCCCAAGTTGGAATTAGTGTAGGACCCACCGATATTGGGGTAATGTGAAGCAGTGGTGGGTTTAACATGATATGGCCACATGGTGGAACTGAATCCCCATATTTGTTTGCGGAGATAGGTGATTTTAAGTAGCCTTGTAAAATGTAAAACTGTATGTGTGCTGTTCCTTTATCTGCATATTTAATTCTGAATGTGTCAGACCTGCCTATTGGAAGTTTAGCTGTGCACTGCACTAGAAGCACTACAGATGCAGTGACCGAATAAGAGGTTAGGTAAAGACCACCTCTAATCACTTCTACTATAAGTGAGGGGGGATGGATGGAGGGAGATAGGCATGTGTGAGATATTTACAGGTGAATCAAAAATAAGCTAAAAAAGAAAAAGAAAACCCCATTAGCAAGAGAAGCAAAATGATAAATGGAAACAGGAGTAAGATGAGGTTAGGATAAGGAGTACTGGCAGAGACAAACGAGAGATAGTTGAATGGGTGTCAAGAAATTCATGTTGATGGTAGCAATTATCCTTCATCCAGGGGATCTTTCACAACATCATGATAAGTTTTCATTGTTACTAGGATTAAT
>OW240914.1:154831929-154965561 GCA_933207985.1 Pelobates cultripes | reverse complement strand
TATATATAGTGATATATACGTATATATTTATGTATATAGATATATATTTCGTTCTACGTGTATTTTGATATAAATATATATATATTAATATCACAATACAGTTAGAACAAAATAACACACATCTATATATTTTTAAATTTTTTAAAATTATTTTTTTATTGTAATTTTTTAACGTATTTACATATTTAATTTTTTATATTATATATAAATATATATAACAATAATTATATATATATATTTAATCAGTATCAGTCTACGTGTAATTTGATATTAATATATATATATATATTTATAGTAAAATACACCTAGACAGTATATGTGTGTGTGTATATATATATATTTATCTACTGATCTAAGTATATATATATATTTTTTTTTTTTACACTTATTTAACTTTAATTTATTTTATTTCCAGCCAGCAGGGGGACTACCTGTCAGCTAACCTCGCAAGGACCTCACAATCACATGGTCGGGGGGGCTGCAGGAGGGAAGATCTGCCTGGGGGGTCTCCCTGGGGCGTTTAGAGCCACCTAAAATAGGTCTTAAGGGGTTAAGGAGATATGTATTTGCATATAACCACTGTTTCAGTCCAACTACCTTGACATATTAATAATTTGGGAATGGGATTGAAATGGTCAATGTAACAAATTATGTCATCTTTTTTAAATCCTATGAGTGTGTTCTTCACTTTGGCTTTGTGATCTCAGCCAATCCAATGCTTTCCCCTGGGGTGGCTATTGTGCATGTGTGGCAAAAAGCTGAACGGTCAATCAGCCGTCCATGGGGAGCGTTCAGCACCTCCATGCAGACCCAATCTAATACACTGCCTACAAATCCAATACACTGCCACCTTAATCTAATAAACAGCCCCTCCTCCCTCCAGTCTAATTTAATACACTGCCCCTTCTCCCAGCGCCCTATTTTAAGCATGCGATCGGCCGTTGGAGGGAAAACAAGAATCAGACAGGAAATATCTTTGCAGCCACAACACAAAATGGCCCTAGGGCAGGTTTGACATGCTTGGCCTACAGTGTCCCTTTAACTGTTGTTTCTCATAGATGTTTCCAATTATTATTATTCTTTTATTATTTATATAGCGCCAGCAAATTCCGTAGCGCTGTACAATGGGTGGACTAACAGACACGTAATTGTAACCAGACAAATGGACGCATAGGAACAGAGGGGTTGAGGGCCTGCTCAATGAGCTTACATTCTAGAGGGAGTGGGTTATAGTAACACAAAAGGTATAAGTAGGGGTAATGAAATAGGTTGCTAGAAAAGTATTCACTGAGAACTTATTATTGGATATTTTTGACAGTTGCAGGAGAGGAGTCATGGGAAGGGGGGGAATAAAAACCTGCTAACTGTTTGAATGATATGCTTTCCTGAAGAAGTGTGTTTTCAAAGATTTTTTTTGAAGGAGGTGAGACTGGGTGAAAGTCTAACAGAGAAGGGAAGGGAGTTCCACAGAAAAGGTGTGCAGAGTGCAGGGGCCTCAACGGGACATACTTGTGTATTAGGGAGGATAGGTAGGTTGGAGCAGCATTATGTAGGGACTTGTAAGCAAGCACCAGACTCTTAAATTGAGCAATATATCTAACTGAAAACCAATGTAGGGACTGACAGGGGGGAGGCGTGGGAGGTGCAGGTAGATAGGAAAATAAACAAATCAACAAAGTATTCTGTGCTGTAAGGTGCTTTAAGTAGAGATAAAGGTGCTCTTAAAGGACCACTCTAGGCACCCAGACCACTTCAGCTTAATGAAGTGGTCTGGGTGCCAGGTCCAGCTAGGGTTAACCCATTTTTTCATAAACATAGCAATTTCAGAGAAACTGCTATGTTTATGAATGGGTTAAGCCTTCCCCTATTTCCTCTAGCGGCTGTCTCATTGACAGCCACTAGAGGCGCTTGCGTGATTCTCACTGTGAAAATCACAGTGAGAGCATGCAAGCGTCCATAGGAAAGCATTATGAATGCTTTCCTATGTGACCGGCTGAATGCGCGCGCAGCTCTTGCCGCGCGTGCGCATTCAGCCGACGGGGAGGAGAAGACGAGGATCGGAGGAGGAGAGCTCTCCGCCCAGCGCTGGAAAAAGGTACGTTTTTACCCCTTTCCCCCTTCCAGAGCCGGGAGGGAGGGGGTCCCTGAGGGTGGGGGCACCCTCAGGGCACTATAGTGCCAGGAAAACGAGTATGTTTTCCTGGCACTATAGTGGTCATTTAAGTGTAGCAGCTTCAACACATAAATAGGAACTCCCCAATCCTATTTGAATATAATACAAAAAAAACACCACTATTATACAACCAAATGCCAATAGTGAAGGTGTGTAGCGCTGAAAAGTAATTACTTACTCCCCAAAAGTTTAGGGATGTAGAAATTGTACAGATGTCTGTAGAGAAAAAATTGGAGAAATATATAGTGTATTACAGTACTATCCAAGTGGGGCTATAAACTCCTAATAAGAAGCACTCACGTGGTTTAGAGCCTATTGAGTATTGGCTCTAATCACTTGCACTGTTGTGTACTCTAGGTGACACACACCCTATGGATTCATATTCAATGTAAACCTCAGAGACATGGAGATAAAAAAGAAAGAGAGACAGGGAAACTTGCCCCGGTGTTGAAATCCTCAATACAGTGTGGCATAGTGGTAAGGATATAGGTTGATTCTCACTTTATTAAGAGCCTGTAACCTGGCTCTGAGTATACAGGTGTATGAGTCCTTATTAAGAGTGACTCTGCCCTTCTTTTGACAGGATAGGTGATCAAATGATACATACAAAGTGCTGGTGTAGTCGTCCAAAACGCGTTTTGCCGATTCCGTTGACCAATTGAGAAAGCCGAACGGAATCGGCAAAACGCGTTTTGGACGACTGCAACAGCACTTTGTATGTATCATTTGATTTTAAATTTGTGAATGTAATAAATGCAATTTTAATTGGAACGTACTATCTGGTGGATCACCTAGCCTGTCAGAGTTCCTTTTGGGGAGTAAGTGATTACTTTTCAGTGCTTCACTATTGACATTTAGTTGCATAATAGTGGGGTTTTTTTGTACAGGAAAATAAGCCTCGCCGCCGCATTCATTTTAGATTGCAGTGGTGCAATCTGGGAACACATAAGACCACTGAGAAGGGGATTGCAGTAGCCAAGGCTAGAAAGAACAACAGTATGGACCAGCACCTTAGTCGCATCTGGTGTCAAATAGGGGCGGATGTGAGCTATGTTTTTGAGATGGAAGCAGCAGGATTTGGCGATCGACTGGACATGAGGGGTGAAGGAGAGGTCGGAGTCAAAGAGCCTGCGATGTAGAGGTGAAGGTGACGCCTTCACCTCCCTGGGAGGGAGACAGACACGGGAGTAGCAACACTTGAGGGAGGAAAGACCGGAAGTTCTATTTTGGACAGGTTGAGTTTAAGGAAATGAGCAGCCATCCAGTTAGAAATCGCAGAGAGGCAGCCAGGGACACGAGTAAAGATGGGTGGAGAGAGATCAGGAGAGGACAGGGAGATTTGAGTGTCATTTGCATGTAAATGATAATGGAAGCCAAAGGAGATGACGAGTTTATCAAAGGAGGCAGTATAGATGGTGAACAGTAGGGGACCAAGGACCGAAACTTAGGGAACGCCAACAGAAAGGGTTTAGGGAGAAGAGGCCGGGCCAGAGAAAGAAATACTGAAAAAGCGCTGGGAGAGGTAGTTGAAGCACCAGGAGATAGCAGTATTTCGTAGACCGAGATTACAGAGAATGAGAAAAAACAGTTGATGATCAACAGTGTCAAAGGTAGCAGAAAGATCAAGGAGAATTAGGATAGAGTAATGGCCATGAGATTTAGCAGCGATTTAATTGTTGGATACTTTGGTCACATCTGTTTCAATAGAGGGACGAGGGGGGAATCCAGATTGAAGCGGGTCAAGCACAACATCACCTATACTGGATCAGAGCAGCTTTAACAGCGCTGACCTTTGATGAGTTGACTTGTTATTGTATTATTACTATTATTACACAGGAACAATAGCTAGATGAGGGCCCGGCTCAAATGAGTTTACAGTCTAGAGTCAGTGGTGTACAGAAACACAACAGGGCAGCAAGGGTGACAGCCACCAGACAAGGTGGAAATGTAGCAGAACTGGATGTGAGAGTGGAGTGTTGCTCTCTCGACGAGCAAGAAACAGATATGGATAAGTATAGATTAGTTACTCTGGGAGTCCATAAGCATTTCTGAACAGATGTATTTTCTGGGACTTCTTAAACAATTTAAGACTAGGGGAGAGTCTGATGGAGGTAGGAAGGGAGCCACCCGCGAGAAGTCCTGCAAGCATGAGTTAGCAGTGAGGGTGTGAGCAGCGGACAGTAGAAGGTCACCGGCAGAGCGGATCGACAGAGGGGCAAGAAAGATCAGCCTGGTGGCAGCATTCATTATAAATCTTTATGGGGCTCTTCAGCTTCTGGGGAGACCAACTAGGAGAGAATTATAGTAATCCATCCAAGAGAGAATGGACAAGCTCCTTGGCAGCATCTTGCATGAGAAAGGGGTGGATGCGGGCAATGTTAAGTTATCATACATCATATGATGGTGCCACTTTGACAGTCATTAAGCTCTGCAGTGTTGAACATACTACTATAAATGTCTTTGGATATAGCAACATTTTAAACACTCACACTTAAAGGACCACTATAGCGCCAGGAAAACATACTCGTTTTCCTGGCACTAAAGTGCCCTGAGGGTGCCCCCACCCTCAGGGTCCCACTCCTGCCCGGCTCTGGAAGGGGGAAAGGGGTTAAAACTTACTTTTTTCCAGCGCTGGGCGGGGAGCTCTTCTCCTCCCCGTCGGCTGAATGCGCACGCGTGGCAAGAGCTGCGCGCGCATTCAGCCGGTCACATAGGAAAGCATTCAGAATGCTTTCCTATGGACGCTGGCGTGCTCTCACTTTGAAAATCACAGTGAGAAGCACGCAAGCGCCTCTAGTGGCTGTCAATGAGACAGCCACTAGAGGATTAGGGGGAAGGCTTAACCCATTTATAAACATAGCAGTTTCTCTGAAACTGCTATGTTTATGAAAAAATGGGTTAACCCTAGCTGGACCTGGCACCCAGACCACTTCATTAAGCTGAAGTGGTCTGGGTGCCTAGAGTGGTCCTTTAACAGTGGTGTAGCGGAGCTCCCTTAACCCCTGGCTGGGTACCTCCGCCAAGGACCGCTTCCTAGCTGGAACAAGGGACAAACCTCAGAATTCTTGCCCACAGCCGCCGTGGTTTGACTGGGACCCTGGAACCGCTCCTTTCTGGAGCCGAATGGGGAATTATCTCTAGTTCTTATAAGGACTTTCCCCTTTGAGTCCCCTTGCAAGCTGGAACAGCAGACACAGGACTAAATCTTCTTTCCCTCCAATAACAGGACGACACACAGTTTTGGAGTGTAAGCTGTAATAGATTTTAATGGTGCCACACTGGCCTTTTATGCAATTCCCCCAACAAGGACCTTGTTGGGCACAGGGGCACAAAGTTATACACCAATCACAATAGAGTTACAATCTAAGATACTCCCACATATAATACAATAAGCCTTCCCCTTACTTAGGAGATAATTGAGTCAAGCACTATACTAAACTCAATTATCTCCAAACACAAAAACACACAATATCCCCACAAATCTTACATCCCCTGATAGCCCTGATCTGGGTGACTAACATATCCCAAATCACCCAGATCAGATCAGGGGTTCAATTCTATGGGAGTTCTATTTTGACCGGCCGGTCTAGTTCGGTAGTTTGCAAACGAACAAACTACCGAACAAAGTCAATAGTCTTACCCTGGAGTTTGTTCCCTTCATCCAGACGAATGATCCCACTGAACAGTGCTCTTCTAACTTGTATAGAAATTAACGCAGGCAATGAAGGAAGTCCAACGATGTTCGGGAGTTTCTGTATCCAATTTTAGTTCCAGGAGATTCATGCACAAACACCGCTGCCTGCGTTCATGCGAACAAGATGGCCTCCACCTCGTGGTTGTCTATAAGAAGTGCGGCCACCCAGACGAACAATTAGAACACTGTGGTGAGAAACGTTTCACGTTGTTAATAGGTGTTAACAAGCTCCAGGGTGGTCTCTCTACGTGTGGTTGTTGGGTAAAAGACCTATATAATCCCAATTGCACGAACAGAGACTTTTACATTGTTTTCTACAGGGTCCATAGTCTATGGGCAGGAGACTGGCAAGCAGGCTCCTTCAGGAGCTTGTGGCAAACTCAGGTAAAAGGGGGAGTTTGCCACAAGTGGGTATGGCTGAAATAGCCAAAACCACCTATTAGAAAGGGTGCCCTCACACCTCAAATTAGGTTATATTATTATTGCTGCTGATAATACACAAAAACAAAAGAAAAATCTTAAATGCAAAATTGGCCATGTGGACGAAAAGTAAAACAAAACTAACATGAACACTGTGACATGTACATACACACTATTTGTTTCTTTCTTAACGATCTATCTTAATTCAAAAAATAGTACAGCCTATAGGCAAGAACTGATTACATCAAATGAAACCTTCAACAAGAAGCACAAACAAATTCAACAAATGTGAATAAATGGAAAGAGATGAAAAAAACGATTCATTATCTTTTTGCAACAGTGTAGCTCAAACACCGCAACTTATAAATAATGTAATTTTTATCCTTTAATCATATATAACTGAACAAAAGCATTCAGCAGCTTAAATTGTTACTCCTACTACCTGAAAAAATAAATTGTTCGTCAGTGTAGCTGCCTTCCAATATATATGTATATATTTATTTATTTATTTTTGTTCACCTGTTCAGCACTGCTCTGCCCCTCCTTCCCCCCCCCCCTTTTTTTTTTTCAGTGATTACTATGTTCTGTTTTTTCTATTTCTAGGTGTCATGTGCGGCGGTCCGATGACCAGGACCCAGTATGCCTAATCTTGATAGTAGGAGTCACTGTGTGGAAATGGATTATCAGGGCCTGGTGCAGGGTAACTGCACGCCCCCTGGTTTTGAGCACCAGCGCTTGTGCTGCCACATACCAGGGCCCTGATGCAGCTTCTGCAGATCCCCGGTGCCAGATGACAATAAGCAGACCTCCCAGGATCTGAATAGGGAGGCTCTGCAGCAGATATGTATCCAGTACTAGAAAAAAGGTCAAGACTAGAACAGGCACCAAAGAAGACAGCAAGACAAGACCAGAAGAACCCAGAACCGGAGAAGGACAGAAAGCAGAACCCAGAACATGTACACAATACATAAGGAAAACATGAACAGGGCAGGACATGACAGGACTGTACATGAACTGGGAATACAAGACAAGAGATCCAAGGCAAAACAAGAGGAGACATAACTAAGTACTAATATGTGCAATAAACATTGGAAATTTAGACATACATAAATGGCCAAGATGTATGCAGCCCACCACTGCGCCAAAGTACTCCAATTACGGTGGGTCCTAGACTGCCTAGATATGTATGACTAAATAAACAATATTAAAACACACACAGCACTTACCTGCAGAGGACTTGGAGCAACTGCCTGCAGGAACCAACTGAAACAAAAGGGATTAATGGAGATGGAACGGGTGTGGCAACAAAAAACAAACATTTAAAGGAATCCAAGAGACTGGGAATTCCAGGAATGGAATACAGGAATGAACCCAGCATAAAGAAAACCAGAAAAACCAAACAAAACTAAACAAGAATTGTCAAAGGAGTACTGGATACCAGAAGCCATTGCCAGAAATGATCCACATCCAGGAACAGGATGTGACACTATCTCAACTGATATCTTAATAGCAGCCAGTCTTTCTATGTACCGAGCTGCTTCTTCTTATTATTATTGTATGCATTTTTAGCATTACATAATTTAGCATTAGTGTTTTGAAGATTACATCTCCTTGTAATTTACCACTCTGCTTTCCTTGTGTTAATTGTGGGATTACGTGACCCAAGTGCTACATCTGTGGACTCCTTTTTATATTGTTTTTTATTTTATTTTTATTTTCTCTGTTTTCCTGTCTTTTGTTTTTGTTTGGAACAAGCGATCTGTTATTGGGACTTTTTATTGTAGTTGTTTATATCTTGTTTTCATCTTGATGTCCCGTCTTTGTATGTTTTGCACATCAGCTCCTGTGACTCACTGTGGCTTAAGAGTGGCATCGATTATTTATTGCTTAATATAAAACTATTTTTCTAGTTGTGAGCTTCATTTTATTTTATTATTTTATTTCATTTTCTCCTACTCCCTCTACCTATAATCAGAGTACCCACATTTAGTATGTGCTCTTGACTTTTTATTTTTTATTCAGTTTAAAATGTTAGACACTAAATTGAAGAACGTCTAATTCAACAAAACAGGGTGTAACATTGTCCGATCAATAAATACCCAGGAACAAAACTATATTTCTTAAACTATACATGCACAGTGTTGTTATGATATTGTGTACCTTTACATAATTTGTTGCTGTTACCTGTAAGAGACGATGACGTCCGTCACGCAACAGAATAAATGCATGTGCCGTCAGTACCTCGGCGCGCTGTTAATTGGGTGCTTGTTTTGAGTCTTAAACATATAACCAGACTTGACTCAGATTTGTTCAATGAATTTTGGCTTTTGGATACTCCCTATGTCTCCTGTCTAACTGGTTTTATTAAATTACTTGGAAAAGGTTTATGCTTTTTGTGTAACCTCTACTATAATTCTTGGATATCGACTCAAATTTGCTTAAATAATCTTTGCCTCTTTAATCCTATAAATTCACTGGTGCCAGACATATTGAAAGTTAACTTTTTTCTTTTGCTCCAATGTGTAAACAAGACTTTGTTTTATTTATTAACTTTAACCCCTTAAGGACTGGACTGTTTTTGCGATGTTGTACATTTGCGACCAGGCATATTTTTACACTTTTGTGGTGTTTGTGTTTGTGTTTGGCTGTAATTTTCTGCTTTCTCATTTACTGTTCCCATACAAATTATATATTGTTTTTTTCAGGACAAAAGGGGCTTTCTTTACATACCATTATTTATATAATCTCATGTATTTTAATTTAAAAAAAATACAAAAATCTGATGAAAAATTGAAAAAAATACATGTTTTTTGACTTTTACTTGAAAAATCTTTTACTCATCTACAAAAGCGAATGAAAAAAACTGCTAAATAGATTCAAAATTTTGTCCTGAGTTTAAAAATACCTAGTGTTTACGTGCTTTTTTGCTTTTTTTTGCATGTTATAGGGCTATAGGTACAAGTAGGATATTGCGGTTTCAAAACATACATTTTAAAAATTTATCAATAGTGACATTGTAACACTATTATCTGTCATAAATCTCTGAATAACACCCCACATGTACATATTTTTTTTAAAGTAGACAACCCAGGGTATTCAATATGGGGTATGTCCAGTCTTTTTTAGTAGCCACTTAGTCGAAAACACTGGCCAAAGTAAGCATTCATATTTGTTTGTGTGTGAAAAAAGTAAAAAAACTAAATTGAACGCTAATTTTGGCCAGTGTTTGTGACCAAGTGGTTACTAAAAAAGACTGGACATACCCCATTTGCAATACCTTGGGTTGTCTTCTTTTGCAAATGGTATGCCATCATGGGGGTAATTCTCATTCCTGGGCTACCATACGCTCTCAAAGGCAACGTAACCAACCTGGCCATTTTCAATGTAAAAATATTTGACCCATATATTTGACCTTGTAACTTTCAAAAATGCTATAAAACCTGTACATGGGGGGTACTGTTTTACTCGGGAGACATCGCTGAACACAAATATTAGTGTTTAAAAACTGGAAAACGTATCACAACAATTATATCATCAGTAAAAGTGCTGTTTGTGTGTGAAAAATGCAAAAAAAGTAACTTTCACTGACAATATCATCGCTGTGATATGTTTTACTGTTTTGAATCACTAATATTTGTGTTCAGCGAAGTCTCCCGAGTAAAACAGTACCCCCCATGTACAGGTTTTAGGGTGTCGTAGAACGTTACAAGGTAAAATACAGTGCTAGCAAATTAAATTCTCTGGAATTTCGGCCTGGGTTGGCAGGCAGGTCCCTCAAATTGCAATCAATAAAATTACTGAATTATGTAAAATATTACATAAATACGCACGTAGAATTTAAATATATATGCATATTTATATATTTGAAGTCTACGTGTATATTTATATAATTATTTATGTAATTTTGTATATGGACGTATGTATATTTCTTATTATTTTTATTTATTTTTATATACATAGATATATATACAAATTCATTCTAAGTGTATTTTGATATAAATATATATATATTAATTTTAAAATACAGTTAGAATAAAATTTCATATAGCTATATAATTTTTTTAAAATTTTTATTATTTAAAAAAAAATTTATTTAATTTAAATTACTTATTATTTATATTTTATAATAATATATATATACAATATATATAGTTATTATATATATTATATATATACGTGTGTAATTTAATTATAAGTGTATTTTTATATTAATATAAGTACATATTAATATAAAAATACACTTAGTATGACATTATATACATATGATATATAAACATATATTATATAGATATAATATATGTCTATATATCATATATACACATATATAATTATTTATTTTTTTTATTAACATTAACTTTATTTTTTTTTATTGATTTTACACTAGCAGGGAGACTGCCTGTCAGCACAGACAGTCCCCCTGCAGGCAGACACATGGACACCTATTGTGACCATGTGATCGCTGTGTTAAGCGATCACATGGCCACAGGGGTCCTAATCTGCCGTGGGGAGACTGTCTGGCCTGCAGGCAGTCTCCCCACAACCGGAGCCACGCTGATCGCCGCCGGGGGAACGACGGCGATCAGGTAAGTAGCTCTGACCGTTAGGACGGTTCAGGACCGTCATCGGTCGGCAACGCAAAAATGCCGATGACGGTCCTGAACCGTCCTCGGTCCTTAAGGGGTTAACATCCTTTTGCGTACTTTTTACAGTTCCACAATATCCTATTTAATATTCCTATATGATATAATATAATTATTAGACATGTGCAATTTGTTTCATTACGAATTTAAATTTGGACGAATTTCGGGAAATTCGGACATTCAGAGACTTCCGAATGTCCGAATAGCTGAATTGCTGAAGTTCCGAACTGTGGAAGATCCGAAGTGCCGAAGTAGAAGAATGAAGAATGTTAGACTGTATACCAGTTTAAATAAAAAGTATACAAACCTAGCCAGGATTCAGCTGTAAGCATTTGCAACACTTACAACAATCAAGTAACACACATTCATATAAAATGTAAGTTACTTCCATTACAGTCAATGGATGGGGATGAGTAAGTAGATAACTCCCTAATTCCCACGGTATTAGGGAGCTATCTACCAAAAGGCTGAAAGACCTAAATTGGTCTTAAAGCCAAATTTACTAATACTAAGGAAAAACGACTGGGTATTAGTAAATAATCTGCCCCTACTCTCTATACCGCGAGTAGGAGCATGTCTATTAAACAGTGAGCAGCTGTCAGTCCTCCCTCCCGAGCCCCCACCCGTGACGCGCGAGTGGGGGCTTTTAAACTAAAGGGGAGACCTATTGTGTGGGCCCAAAAATACTTCAAGGGGGGACCTATTGTCCTCCACTCCCGGACCCCACCCCTGAGCGGTGGGGGTGACCTATTGTCCTCCCTCCCGGCCCCCACCCCTGAGCGGTGGGTGAGGGCCCTAAAATTCTTCAAAGGGGGGACCTATTGTCCTCCCCCCGGACTCCAGCCCTGAGCAGTGGGGACCCTCAAGTAAAATAAGGGGGGGACCTACTGTCCTCCCCCCTTGCCCCCACCCCTGAGCCGTGGGTGGGGGCCATAAAATACTTCAAAGGGGGGGACCTATTGTCCTCCCCTCCCGGACCCCACCCCTGAGTGGCGGGTGGTGGCCCTAAAGTAAAATAAGGGGGGGGGGAACCTATTGTCCTCCCCCACCCCTTTGAAGTATTTTAGTTTAAAAGCCCCCACCCACTGCCACAGGTTGCTCACTGTTTAATAGACATGCCCCCTACCCGCGGTATAGCGAGTAGGGGCAGAATGTAGTAATATTAAGTAATTTTTTTTTTAATTGGTCTTTCAGCCTCTTGGTAGATAGCACCCTAATACCATGGGAATTAGGGAGTTATCTACTAAGCGGCTGCAAGAGAACATCCAAAGTCATGAAGTTTTGAAATGCCGAATTTCGGAATGCCAAACTGAACCAAATTTTTTCCCCATGCACATCCCTAATAATTATATTTTATGCTTTTAGTATCATTTTGAATCACTTTCTTTATGCAGCCCTAATCACACCTCACCTTCCTGTAACTTACACTTCTCTAATGTTTAAGCTTCTGTTGTTGCACAGTCTGTTTAATTTTGATTTTATTATCTCCTCTTCTGTTAACAGCTTCCTAAAACATGGAGCAGCCTCCAGCAGTTAACACCTAATGTCCCCCTCAGTCCTCACCCATGGGCTATGGCTGGGGATCCTAATTAATTATACATACGAAGTGGTTGGTCAGCAGATAGGGCTATCCTAATATTCATGAGGAAGGATCTAGTGTGGGGAAATTGCCTAGTAAGCCAAAATCTCAAAAAGCAAGACCTGGCTGTCAGAATGCTCTGAGTGGCTGGTCATTTTCACCGGATTTTGCCCATCCAGACATCCGTAAAACTCAATATTCATTAATCTAAAGATATGTTGGTGCTTACAGTGTCCCTTTCACATAAATCATATAAATATTGTCAAGAATAATAGCTTGATCCAGGAAGAGACCTGAGTCCAACTGCAATTGTCTTTGATCTAGTCTTGAGTATACAAATGGTTGAAGTACAAATATTTTTCCATATTTTCACCATTAATGAACCTTAGAGCCAAAAGGTGTAGGTGTTCTTGTCCCCATTTGTTTCTAAGGTTTACAAATTAAGCAATTAGAATTTGGAGTAAGCACAAATGTATCCTTGTGAGTAGCAGTGAATGCCAAAACTACTGATCAGTTAGCGGCCACCTGTTTTGTTCATGCTATGGCATGTTGGAATTTAAACTTTGATCACAGATTTGTTTTGAATCTTGCAACTAACCGTTTTCTAAAAATAAAACTTTTAACAGTATTGATAATTGTGAAATATAGTTTTTATATATTAATAGGCTTCAGTTATAATACCTATTTTAGGGTGGTTTTTTTTTCAATCAATGCCAAAATATTCTACACTTGCTAACTGGATCACATAAACATTTTACCTACTGCAGGTTAAAAGCCACTACATGTGATGGTAGATTAATAGTGACAATTGACATAACAAAATTACAAAGAAAACCAAGTGCATTCTATCCAATTTATAAACTTCAAAGTAAAATCAAGGTAGATTTATTGGTATGCTTAAATCTTATTACAGTCGCCGGGCACAAACAAAAGACTAAAACACAATGTTCTATGTCCAATTCCCGTTAGAGGAACACCTCTGGGAATAGTCTACAAAAAATAGAGCTACAAAACAAGCTTCATATAACAGATTGTACTGTACATTTTGCATCGTGGATGTAATGCTCTGTATAGCAGAGAACATAATATTTTTTTATTTTTATTTTTTTGCTTTTAATTAATATTTCCTTTCCAAGAGAACAAAGAGGAATGGAGGAGGTAACCAGAACTAGTGAAATAGATTATATATGTTAAAACATAATATTTAATAGATTTAAAAAGTCCAGTAGGACAAGAAAAAACAAGATGCATCACACTAAACTCAAATAGTACTATGTATAGAAAATAATAAATAAAACACACACAAAAATAAATGAAAAGAATTATACATATGTGGCTACAATTAGCCTAAGTAAAATGGAGGAGAGGTATCAAGCCTCTATATATATGACTAATATGGTGCTTATATCTGTATGGATGTATAGACTAGCACCTAGACACGCTATAGTAAATATGCGAACAGGGTGGTAGACAGGGAACAGGTATCGAACCTCTACATGATTTGTAGTATAGTGCCATATCTATATAGATATGATGCTAAAGGTGATGTGTCCATTCATACTAGTAACAGCAGGAAAAAAAGAAAAGTAATGCCTGCTAAAATAATTCTATCCAAACAAAGTACTGAAAAGAGCATTCCAAAGAGTGGTCTCTATGGAGAGAACTGCATGTTTGAGAACTAGTCGACTGAACAAGAAAAACCACCTATATGATGCATTGGCACATTTGATCAACTGTGGGATTCAATAAAACAGATTTACTGCGATCATTGGCCTACTCTTACACACAATACGGACCTGACTAATCATTTATCACCCTTCCCCAGTATTACAGTGCACAGACCTAAAAAGACATGTCGGTACACATCCATATGGAACCTGTCATGGCCCCTCGAACTTGGCTTACCACTACCAATGGCACCTATAGGTGTAGACACTGTAAGGCATGTGAATTTGTCAAACCATCCAAAATCGTTGAATGTACCCAAACTAAAACACAATTTTTCATCAAACAATTTGTAAACTGCAGTTCCACCACAGTGGTGTATGTGATCACCTGCAGCTGTGGAATACAATACATGGGCAAAACTTAGCAATTTAGAAGAAGAATTCTACAGCATGTCAAAACAGTTACTAATTTGAACATTACTACCCCAGTAGCCAACCACATCAGAAGAGTACATAATAGTGACGTTTCCAATCTGAAATTTCAGGCACTTGAACTTATCACTCTCAACTCCAGGAATGTAAATTTTAATCTAAAATTCCTGATACAAGAATCGAAAAGGATACACCTATTCCAGACATTAGTACACCGAGGTCTAAATGAGGAGTTTAATTTCACTCCCTTCATTCACAACTCATTTTCAAATTTAGCAGAATCCTCAAGCTTTCTAAAGACCTCTCCAACAACCTACATTGAGGTCTATTGTTTTTACCCACATTCAGATTTATAATCTCGGAATGTATACTTCATGCTGTACATGGATATATACAATTTCCCAGTACTATCTTAATTTTAATTATCATTACTTCATAAGTCTAATACGCAAGGATGGTCAGCATGGAGACTATATCTGTGTTTCGCTATAATCATGGTCCCCTATATAACCATAACCATTTGAGCGTAACATTCAAATGTTCTACTTGTAGCACTAAAAACATGGGTACCCTGAGTAGGTTACGACTAAAGTAAAATGGTCATATTCTTATCGTCTTTTCAGCCTTCACGACCTGTTATTTATCATCTTAATTAACAGGATGCATGTCGGCATTTCTTACATAGACAAAGTATCATCATAGGTTTCTTTACTGTATTCAGTTCTCATTTACAATAAGTTATCACCCTCACCTCGTACAGCTAATTAATTCATAATCTCTTGGGAATAAAGTCCTTATCAACTAGAACAATGTTTCCTTTCCGCTATTTAGTAATCAGCTATTACTTTAAATTTATAAAGCAAGGATCATATCTAGTAATATAAGTGATGAAATAGCATAGTTAGTCACTGCACTTTTTTCATATAAAATTGGTTTACATACTATTTATTCTTTGACACCATCAGCCAATAAGGGAAGGCTTCATCAGTAACTATATTTATTACCTATTAGTTTATACAACATTTAATATTTAAGTCCCTTATGGAAAAACCACAATAAGCAATATATGTTCTTTATCAAGTGTTTATTTGTTTCGATTTTTCCTTTCTTTTTTGTATTTCATGCAATTTAACAAAGATTTTTGTATAATATCCTTACAATTTTCAGCATCTTTCTTAAATGTTTACCTTTATCCATTCTGTTTATTCCCGATCCCTCATCCAACAAAAATAACTACTTCTCTTGACACACAGCGATACCATTGGTACATTAAAATATCTTCTAACCAATGGGATCACTGTATCCCCTATTTAAACCGGGAAATGGCAATCTCCCGGTTTCCTTCTGATGAGCTAAACAGCGAAACGCGTTTTAGGGGTACCTCATCGATACTAGCAACTTTAGAATATTGCTACCAGGCATTCTAAAGACAATATTAGATATATATAATAATTTTTGTGCAACTTATTTTTATTATCTAGCGTTTTTAGGCTATTGGAGATACTTACCAAGTACCTCTTGGTAAGTATTTCCAATAGCCAAAAAATGCTAGATAATAAAAAATAAGTTGCACAAAAAACAGCTCTTACTCGCTAGCTATAATGATATCACATTTACAACCCTTTTAGATGAATAGAGTATCTAATAACAATATTCTGCATCCACCACGTATAGCTATTAGCCTGTCAATTCCTCAATTCAATAATCTTGGTGTGACGGACTCGCTGGCACTCCGACCGAGTACCTCTGCCAATCGATGCTCCTAGTGTTTGCCGAGGACTCCAAGCAATCCAACCGACACCATCAGCACTGCAGACTTATCCCATCCCCCAAGCATGAGCCAAGGCTTCAAGAAAGGGTCAAGCATGTCTGTTTAATGAGCACACAAAGGCAACAGCACTCATGCAACAAAACAACTCCTCCTCAGAGGAAAACAAAATGACAGTTAAAAGGGTCAGACAGAGTTTGAAAATATGACAGTTATTAAGGGTTTAAACTGGTGTTCTAAGAAGGGAGGGGGGAATAAAACAGTCAAACTAAGTCCATAAAACAGGGGTTTTCTTCACACTCTGCATCCGAAGTGCATAGCAAAACTTCCGAATGTCCGAAGTGCCGAGGCCCCTAAGTTCCGAAATTAACGAATTTCGGAAGTTGCCGAAGCACAGTATTGCCTAAGTACTAATTACACTGTATACAATTTTAAATAAAATGTATGCAAACATAGCCAGGATTCAGCTGTAAGTATTTGCAACACTTACAACAATCAAGTAACACACATTCATATAATGAATATAATGACAGGAATGAATAAGTAGATAACTCCCTAATTCCCACGGTATTAGCGAGTCATCTACTAAAAGGCTAAGAGACCTGAATTGGTCTTTCAGCCAAATTTACTAATACTAAGTAAATATTACTTATTATTAGTAAATTATGCCCCTACTCGCTATATAGAGTAGGGGCATGTCTATTAAGAGTGAGCCTGTGGCTGCTCACTGTTTAAATAATAAAATTAAAAAATAGGTCCCCCCTCCCGCGACGCGCGAGTGGGGGGCTTTTAAACTAAAGGGGGACCTATTGCCCCTCCCCCCAAGTGGATGCCCTAATATAAAATAATGGGAGGGACCTATTGTCCTCCCCCCGTTCCCCCACCCCTAAGCGGCGGGTGGGGGCCCTAAATCAGAATAAGGGGGGGACCTAATGTCCTCCCCCCTGACCCCACCCCTGAGCGGTGGGTGGGGGCCCTAAATTATAACACGGGGAACTAATGTCCTCCCCCCTGAGCGGTGGGTGGGGGCCCTAAATTATAATAAGGGAGGTACCTAATGTCCTCCCCTGGCCCCCACCCCTGAGCGGTGGGTGGGGGCCCTAAATACAAATAAGGAGGGGACCTAATGTCCCCCCCTCTGGCCCCCACCCTTGAGCTGTGGGGCCCTAAATACAAATAAGGGGGGACCTAATGTCCTCCCCCCTGAGCGGTGGGTGGGGGCCCTAAATACTAATAAGAGGGGAACCAAAAGTCCTCCCCCCTGGCCCCCACCCCTGAGCGGTAGGTAGGGGCCCTAAATACTAATAAGGGGGAGGACCTAATGTCCTCCCCCCTAGCCGCCACCCATGAGTGGCGGGTGGGGACCCTAAAAAAAAGTTACCTCCCCCCCAGGTGACTAGGGGTCCCCAAACCCCTAGCCACCGCCCAAAAAATTAACCCCCTACCTTCCCCCCTCACCCTAAAAATAATGAGGGGGGGACCTTTAACTAAGTACCTGTAAATAAAATAAAACTTACCATTCGATGTTTTCTTTCTTCTAAAATCTTTTTTTCAGCCCCAAAAAAGGCCAAATAAAAAATCCATAATAACCGACGCAATTAAAAAAAAAATAAAAAAATAAAAAAAAATAATCCATCTTCACCCAGCAAGGGCTCCGCGCAGACTGAGCTTTGCAGGGCGTGGGAAGGCTTATAAAAACTTGCCTCACCCTGCAATGAGCACTCTGATTGGTGGGTTTAAGCCATCAAGAAATTCATGTTGATGGTAGCAATTATCCTTTATCCAGGGGATCTTTCACAACATCATGATAAGTAAGTTTTCATTGTTACTAGGATTAATAAAGGATTACCAGTAGATAAACAGAAAGGCATTAAGAGTGAATGTTATCTTCCTTGATAACTTGTTAAACTGATCCAATGCACAAACCACAGGCATTCTGTACATAGAATATTTGGCTGAAATTTTGCCCCATAATATAGAGCTATATCAGTAATGTTCCATATGTTTAAGGTGTACAATTCATTTGACAATCATAGAGCACAGCTGAATGCAGAAAACTAGCGCCTTAGTCAATTTTTTTTTTAGCCTAATCTTCTTCTTAAAAAATAAGACTTATGACTAGGGTTTACATTATCTATGATAAGCATCTCCCTACCAATGTCAGTTCTGGATATTCCAGTTTGTAAATCTCATTTATAGTTTCTACATAATCGGCACTTAAATGTTTCGAAGTTGTGCAAGAACTTGTCACTGCCCATTAACGGTTTGTTTAATTTAGGCTTGTATTAAGATTGTTTTCAAACAATTTCCTAGTATACTGCTATGCGTAAAGTACTAAAGTCTTGTCATACGTACTAAGTACATTTTTTGTTGCATATTCTAAAGAAATCTGCATACCCTATTATCAGGGCCAGATTAAGAGCCCAGTGGGCCCGGTGCTGACAATTATGATGGGGCCTAATTACAGAAGCTTATAGACCATAAACACTATAACAGTCATACCTCCCAAGCGTTATGTATCTGATGGAGATGGTGTTGGAGGGAAACTCAAAGGATGCAGCTATAAGAAAACACATACTCTATGCTAATCTCTTTATCTAATTTATGGTTTCATCTTTCAAGTAAATCCATACCCCCTAACAGCAGTGTCCAGTGAAGCAGGAAGCCAATGGGGGGGTAAAAGAGTAGGCCACTGATGCGAATCACGTGACCAGAACTGCCAAAAGGGGCGAACATGCCCAAAAAGGGGGTATGTCTGTCCAAAGAATTGGAAGGCCAGCCTGGCATCAGTGTCCCTATTTATCACAGTGTCAGTGCCCCCATATCGCCCAATCCCCTAGTCTCCCAGGGTCTGTGTCCCTTTTTCTCCCAGTGTCCCCATGTCTCAGTGTGTCCCATGTCACAGGAAACTAGGGGACACTGAGAGACATGGGGACACAGTGAGACATGGGGACACAGTGAGACACGGGAACACTGAGAAACTTGGGAACACTGGGAGACATGGAGGCACTGAGACACTTGGGGACACTGGGAGACATGTGTGCACTTATGGATACAGACATGGGGACACTGAGAGACATGGAGACACTGGGAGACATGGGAACACTGAGACATTAGGGGACACTGGGAGAAATGGGGTCACAGACACTAGTGACACAGAGACATGGAGATACAGACATTTGGGGAAACTAAGACACTAGGGACACTGAGAGACATGGGAACACAGACACTAGGAGACATGGGGACACTGAGACATTAGGGACACTGGCTGGGAGGCATGGGGAACAGAGACTTGGGACACTGGGAGACATGGGGGCACTTGTGGACAGACATGGGGACATTGGGAGACATGGGGACACTGGGAGAAATGGGGTCACAGACACTAGGGACACAGAGACATGGGGATACAGACATTTGGGGAAACTAAGACACTAGGGACACTGGGAGACATGGGGACACTAGGAGACATGGGGACACAGCCACTAGGGACACTGGCTGGGAGGCATGGGGACACAGACACTTGGGGACACTGGGAGACATGGGGGCACTTGCGAACATAGACATGGGGACATTGGGAGACATGGGGACACATACATTGGGGGACACTGGGAGACATGGGGACACTAGGGACACCGACATGGAGACCAAGACACTGGGAGACATGGGGACAATGAGACACTAGGGACGCTGACTGGGAGACATGGGGACACTGAGACACTAGGGACACTGGCTGGGAGACATAGGGACACTGGGAGACATGGGGACACTGAGACACTGGCTGGGAGACATGTGGACACTGGAAGACATGAGGACCACAGACATTTGGGGACATTGGCAGACATGGGGGCACAGACATTTGGGGACACTGGGAGACATGGGGACACTGACACACTAGGGACACTGGCTGGGAAACATGGGGACAGCGTCCCCATGTGTCTGTGTCCCCATGTGTCACAGTGTCCCCACGTCTTCCAGTGTCCCCTAGCGTCTCAGTGTCACCATGTGTCCCCTAGTGTCTCAGTGTCCCCATGTCTTCCTGCTGCCTTTCCCCTCATCCCTCACTTTCCTGAGCTGTAGTCTGTCTCTGCAGGCTGGGAGCTGCTGTCTGAACTCTCTGTGCTGTGTAGCTGCTCCCCTGCGTATTAGTGAGTAGAGAGAGGCAGGGAGGGATATGCTGTAACTTCCTATCCCTGCCTCTCTACATACACAGTGACCCCTACTGGCCGGTGCTGGTATTGCAGAGTAATCTCCGTTTATACTGAGAAAATTATTTGCATTTGTATTGCCGGTATTACTGCAATACCATCATGGCCAGGCAGCCTCAAATATTGGCTGTGCCTTAAAATACTAGTCAGGTGGCAAACCTAAGACTAGTGTGGAAAAAAAAAGTTTAAAAAAAATATATATATATATAATTTTTTTATTTTTTTTTAAATGGGCCTATTCCATGGGCCTGGGCCTGGAGCTGCAGCTCCATCAGCCCCTATGTTAATCCGGCCCTGCCCATTATCATATACTAAATTGTTCCATAAATTATATTAGTTGTAAAAATATATTAATCTTATTTTATGAGAGTGCTAGTTAACGAATTTATGTAAACACATGAACAAAATATGCACTGATGCATTGGGAAACAAAGATTAAAAGAGAATATAGGTTTTGATTGCTTGCATAAAGAAATGTATTTGGAAAAATGTTTGACAACAAAAAGTGTTACTCTATTACGCGATTATCTGAACTAGGTATTGTGTCATGTTATGTATACTAGAATTGGTTATTGTCATTAGAATTCAAGTTAAAAAGCTATTTTGGATGAATGCACTCCCCTTCCAAACCCCACCCCCCCTTTTTTTTCTTCCTTTGCCCCCTCCCAATTTTTAATTTATTGTTTATTTAACATTTTAATTGCATAGTTCATTCATACCAATATGTTATCGCAATGAAAATAAAGTGCCTGTTCAATACTTTCATCATTGATTTACAAATGGACTGGATACATTGATATTTACTCTTTTTTTATATAATTCTTTATTTTTAAGGTGCAATTTTCAATACACAAGATCTCAATGAGACAGTATTGACTAGATAAGAGTGGAGAAACAAGAAATTTGCACCATTTATGCCATTGCAGGTTATCCCTGGTCAGGTCTTGGTAAAAAGATAAGTGTGTGTTCTCGAATGGGAATGGTGTTTTGCCTCTCAGTGCAGCCAAGAGCTGCCCTTTATCTTGGGAGGATGTACAGTGGGGAATTACATCCCGTGGTGTAACGTTTGGCGACTTGGTTGCGCCTGGGAGTCTGTATGCACTTGTCTAGTGAACTACTTACCTGTATCTACAGGTAACAAATCAATATCTGCCTGTCAGAAAGAGGCAGAGCCTAGTAGAGAAATAAGAGTGTCCAGGGGCGGACTGAGCACTCGGGCATATCGGTCATGGACCGAGGGCCCAAGGCTCTGGGGGGCCCGTCCGTGGTGCAGAATGTAATAGCAGCTGGGGAGTTCAGCAGGCTCCCCAGCCTGCATTCAGTAAGGGCCCCCCCCCCCCATGGTCAGCTATACTCACAGTCAGCAGACCTTTGTAGCACACTGAGAGACAGCCCAGGGGCCTTATCAAAGACCCTCCAGGCTGCCTCTCACTGTGCCTGGGCTGAGGCTCCAGGAGCAGAGCCCTCCATGCAGGCTGCCTGTAACTGATCAGAGCAGCCCCTGCAGAGGGCTTTATCAGTGTTTCTGGCAGCCTGCCCGCAATTCCATGTCCGGCCAGGGAGGGAGCTCTCCTAGACACTCACATGGCAAGATGGAGGTTGGACTCTCTGCACCACTGTGGGTAAGGATTACCCCCTTCCTGGACAAAGGTAAGGTTTAGGGAGGGGGGATACATTATTTTAACTTTTTTTTTAACCTATCCATCCATTCCCCTTTATTCACCAAGCCCCAACACACACTACAACCCCTATCATCCCCAACACACACTACAACCCCTATCACTCCCTATACATACTACAACCCCTATCATCCCCTACACATACTACAACCCCTATCATCCCCTACACACACTACAACCCCTATCACTCCCTACATACACCACAACCCCTATCACTCCCTACACACACCACAACCCCTATCATCCCCTACACACACACAACCCCTATTAACCCCAGCACACTCTACAACTCCTATCACTCCCTACACATACTACAACCCCTATCACTCCCTACACACACTACAACCCCTACACACACTACAACCCCTATCATCCCCTACACACACACAACCCCTATTAACCCCAGCACACTCTACAACTCCTATCACTCCCTACACACACACTACAACCCCTACACACACTACAACCCCTATCATCCCCTACACACACACAACCCCTATTAACCCCAGCACTCTCTACAACTCCTATCACCCCTACACATACTACAACCCCTACACACTCCAACCCCTATCACTCCCTAACATACTTCAACCCACACACACTACAACCCCTATCACTCCTTTACATACTTGAATCCTTACACACTACAACCCCTATAACTCCCTACACATACTACAACCCCTATTACCCCCTACATACAAGACAACCCCTATCACCCCATCACACACTACAACCCCTACAACCCCTTACACATTATACAACCCCTATTACCTACTGCAACCCCTATTACCCACTACAACCCTATTACCCCCCTACATATTCTACAACCCCTGTTACCCTCTTCAGCCTCTATTCCTCCCCTGCACCCTCAATAGCTTATATTACCCTGCCGCCTACTATTGCATCTATTACCCCTTCCCCACTACAGCACTTATAACAACTACATGCCCCTGTGTTCACCCACACGGATGTTCCACACATGCAAACATGAGTTCACACACAAACTACATCCAAATATGGCCTTGCATGCAGACCCTCAATATAAATACATCACTGCATACACACCCTGATGTCATGGACATAGTAGAATGAATTACAAAACAAACAAAAAAATAAATGTGTATTCCTGACCATATAGTTTAAAAAACACCATTTAGGTTACCGGCTTTCCCTTGCCCCTTCTTAAAAGGTAATAAACTTACCTTTATTTCAGGGCCACACGGGTCTGCCGGCGCTGGCTCAGCCCATGCTCTGGCCCCTTGACTGAGATAATCAGAATTGATAATCTCAGCCATTTCAATGCTCTCCCATAGGAAGCATTGGGAAGCTTATTGGCACACATGGCAAAACACTGTGTTGCGCCAATGAGCATCTCCTCATAGAGATGTATTGAATCAATGCATCTCCATGCAGAGCAATGAGGCACTGAACATCAGTGCTGCACATTGTCGATCACTGACCCAGGAAGCACCTTCAGTGGCCATCTGAGTGACTGCCACTGGAGGCGTCCCTATGCAGCAATGTAAACGCAGCCTTTTTCTGAAAAGGCAGGATTTACATTAAAATGCCTGTAAGGACTGGCTATACATACCAGAACAACTACATTAATCTGAAGTTGTTCTGGTGACTATAGTGTCCCTTTAAGGTGGCTCATAACTTTTAGCACATGGTTAGTACTTCAAGACCCAAAATTTGGATGCCTGCATTGCTCATATAAACACATTGCCTTGATTCACATACACACTTAAAGGACCACTATAGATACCCAGACCACTTCAGCTCAATGAAGTAGTCTGGGTGCCAGGTCCATTTAGGATTAACCCTGCAGCTGTAGACATAGCAGTTTCAGAGAAACTGCTATATTTACATTAGGGTTAATCCAGCCTCTAGTGGCTGTCTCATTGAGAGGCGCTTCCGTGCTTCTCACTGTGAAAATCACAGTGAGAAGTCGCTGATGTCCATAGGAAAGCATTGAGAAATGCTTTCCTATGGACTGATTGAATGCGCACGCGGCTCTTGCTGCGCATGCGCATTCAGCGCTGACGTCGGAGAGGGAGGAGATTTCCCCAGAGCCGAGGGAGCCTGGCGCTGGAGAAAGGTCAGTGATTAAACCCTTAACCCTTCTTGAGCCTGGCGGGAGGGGACCCTGAGGCTGGGGGGCACCCAAAGACCTATAGTGCCAGGAAAACAAGTTTGTTTTCCTGGCACTATAGTGGTCCTTTAACTACTACCCTATTTAAAAAAAAAAAAAAAAAATTATATTACTCTGAATCCACACATTGTGACACTAGACACAAACTTACATATATTCACTTAAACCAAGGGTCACAGGGAATATGCACACAAAAACATACATTCGCTTTACATGCACATATATAATCAAATACACCGTACATACACCATCTTATATACTAGCATATATATTGGTCTGGGGGGGGACCAGGTCCTAATTTTGCCCGGGGGCCCAGGCCACTGTCAGTCCATCCCTGAGAGTGTCTGTTATTATAACACTGCAACAATGGCTATATATTGCAAAAATCAGACTCACAACCATACCTCACACTGTAAATGTAAATGAATTGATACAGTAATGATCAGTTACAGGAGAGGTAGAAACCAATAACACAGATATTACTAGGCAAAGACAAGAAGAATCAGATCATACAGATTAGTTTAAAAAAATATCGGTATGAACCGTAGAATTTTTGTCAACTACTAAATTATAAGTAGGCAATGTAGGCCAACCACGACAGTACTTACAATCAAAGACAAACAGATTGTAAATAGTACAGATTATGCCAAATTAAGCTAAATTAAAAACCAAAATTTACCCAAGGGCTGCAATGCAGAGTTATGAAGTCATTACATACCTTATAGTATTTAATCAGGAGCATTACATTTGTATGAATACACCGTTCTTAATGCAAAAAAAAAAAAAAAAAAAAAAAAGGTGACAACTTTAAGCATGTTTTGTGTGTTTGAATGTATGTATGTGTTTGTGTTTAGTGTTGGCATTTGAATGCGTTTGTATGTACTGTTGCTATTTGGGAACATTGGTGTACTTGTGTTTAGTATCTGTAGTTTTGGTGTTTGCTGGGATGTATGCACATGTACACACACAAAGAGATATAGATAACACATATACACACAAAGATCACAAGTTACAGGATTTTGCCACCTCCCTGCTTTCATACCTTTTTGGTGCAAGGGGTGGGCTTCCCTGGGGTCCATTGGCATCTGTCTAGAACTGAAGGTTGTCAGGCCCAGACTCCGGGCTCTCCCTTATCTGGTCCTCCCCTCTGCAGTGTGGTTCGTTGGTATGCTGGAAGGAGGGGACATTTTCTCACTTTCTCCCAGACCCCTGATCAAAGATGGCCATTTGGTGGCCCTAAGTGCATGGGCCACCCGATGGACCCCTTAAGCTTGTGGTCATTCCGACAAAACCCACAAATGGGCCTCTCAAAATCCCAAAGCGGGCCGCAATGTATCCAATGCTTCTTGCATTATAACACCTGACAGACAAGTATTTCATGGTGAAAAGGTTAAGTTTTATTTGTAACCCAAAAATCACAAAGAAATGAAGAAATGAAGCACCATGGCTCTGCAATAATGTTATCCAACAATTGTATCCATTATTGTCCTTCAAGTGGGTCCGTCACCTCAAACGTGTCTTTCTTCTATTGTTTCCTTTTCTTTTTCTCTTTAAGAAATCTTTTCTTCATTTCTGATCTGTTTCTTTAAAACATAAGACAAAGTAGGGGCTATTTTGTCTTATGTATTTTTCCTACAGTTGATAATCTTGACAAAGGGTTGAGCTTAAAGGAACACGAAAGGGTCAGGAACACAAACATGTATTCTTTACCTTATAGCGTTAAAACCATAATTTAGTTCACTTGCTCCCCCTTAACGGGTAAGAAAACTCACCTTATTTTCAGCGCTGCATGGGACTGCCAGTGCTGGCCCCGCCCAACGATTTGCCTCTTTGGCTGGCATTATCAGAATTGATTATGTCAGCCAATCCATTGTTTTCCCACAGGAAAACCATTGGATTGGCAGAGATCATCAAAGAGGCGGGACGGAGCAGAACAGCATCTCCTCATAAAGATGCATTCAAATCAATGCATCTATTTGGAGAAAGTGTAGCGCTTAACATCAGTGCTGTACACTGCACAGCACTGACTCAGGAAGCAACTTCTGTCCCTAAGCTTTAATGTAAACACTGTCTTTTCTCTGAAAATGCAGTGTTTACAGCAAAAAGTCTGCAAGAACAGGATTTAGACACCAGTACAACTACATTAAGCTTTAGTTGTTCTGATGACTATAGTGTCCCTTTTAAGGCATTAGGCAAACTCTACTCCCTATCAAGATAGTAGAGCTTACCTTATGCTGCACCATTTGTCAAGTGTAGGAAAAAATACATAAGACAAAGTAAGCCCTATGTTAATAAGTTGAAACATGAAAATGTGAAAAAGAGGAGATATAAAATCCCAAGTACAAACGATGCAGCAAGACCTGTAGTATCGTTAGTGTCAGGTAGATTCTTAGTACATAGATAGGAATCCTGAGATCATATATGGGTTAATGGGGTTTAGATCCTGGTGCTGGACTTTTCCCAATCATAGAAAATATCTCATAATATAAAAATACAATAGTCCACACACAGGGTTGAGCCCCTCTAGTCCATAGAAAAAAATTAAATGGAGGATATAGAAAGTAAGTGCACATTTATTGGTATATATAAAAAATAATGGCATTAGATTGTCATGGCAGCCCTCATAGGTACTCGATGGGTTCAAGCAAGCATAGTATATTATACAGATGACATATTGTCTCCATAAACAGCGCATATATCCAAGCAAAAGAAACAAGCTTTGCAAAAATAGGACAGATGAATGAGAGAAAAAACAAATTGTCGCAATACCTGCTACTGCCAAACAAGGGAGAGACCACCCACACCATTACATGTTGAGAAAGCATCATGGAGGTGCGAAACGTGTCCAGGGTACTTGCATCACTTGTTTTTCGGGTAGTGGTGTGGGTGATCTCTCCCTTGTCTGGCAGTAGCAAGAATTGTGACAATTTCTATTCCTCTCATTAATCTGTCCTATTTTTGCAAAGCTTGTTTCTTTTGCTTGGATATCTATGCTATTTATTCGAGACAACATGTCATCTGTATAATAAATTATGCCTGCTTGAACCCTTGAGTACCTATGAGGGCTGCCATGACAATCTAATGCCATTGGTTTATGTCATTTTTTTATCCCAATAAATATGCACTTTTTTCATACTTTACATATCTTCCATTTAATTTTTTCTATGGACTATAGGGGCTCATCCCTGTGTGCGGTCTATTGTATTTATATTGTGAGATAGTCCTGAAGTTGTCTTATGTTTTAAAAAGAAAAAGCTCAGAAAGGAAGAATAGATTCTGAAAGCAGAAGAGAAATGAAAAAATTAGGAGAAAGGTAAGTTTGAGGTGACAGAGCCACTTTAAGACTACAAAAACTTCCTCTTTAACATCATGACATTTAAATCAACAAGTGACCATTTGAATTCCACATACTTTTTTTCCAGTTATCTCATTAACCACTTTTGGAATAGAAATGGAATAAAAGTTATGGAAGAGGTAAAAAAGTTGAAAAAAAAATATTCCAAGTGCAGAAAATCATTATTAACCGTTTATGTTTTAAAAAGTAAAAAATTATAAATATTAAACAGATTATGCGATGTTTAGGATATTGAACTCTATTATGGTCTGCCCTTTAAACATGTATAATTGTAAACAGATGTGTAAAAGTCTTGCCCATTGGAAACAAAACCAATTATAATTTGGATATTTTTTTTTTTTACATAAAGATTAAAAAGTGATAAACACTTGACACAATTAAAAAACAACAACTTAAAATACATCTGTGCAGATTTGATACTGTCAGAAATATATATGTAGCCCAATAATAAATAGCATTCAGCAAATGCTCGGGAAACAAGTGCATAATTGGTGTAAACACGTGTTAAGAAAAAAAAAAAAAGAAAACAGCTTTCAAAAAGGGGGCAAGACAAGGTTGTGTTTTCACAAAGTCTTTTATGGTATAAAACGAAAAGTAACAAAGGGAAAAAAAGCTCATCACAATAAACGTGACAAATATAACCGGGTGTATCAAAGGAGAGCAGGGCACACTCCACTTTACACACTCTGGGTTAGTTAGAGATGTCCTTTCCACTTGGTTGAAACAGACAACCCATGGCAATCTGTCAAGAGAATGATCTCAATCTCTTGTTACTCGCCAAGATCCAAAGTTCTGAATTTGTCCAGGTTGTAGAAAGATGCCTTCACTATTCTGCCACCAAAATATCTTCCATTTAGATCAACCACAGCTGAAACAGAAGCAAGTGAATAATCAGATGCAATAAATCAAAAATGTAATACCGTTCAACAATAGATTACCTACGGGCAGCTAAGTAATACCTATCTGACAACAATATGAGTAGACTTTTTCAATTGTGAGTAAGCAAGTGTTTTACAAATTAGGTGTGATTTAAATACACAATTCCCTAGCAAACATTGCAGATTCTCTACATTAAATGAAAATTGCAATACTTGTGTTATGCATAAAAGTGACACAATCAACAATATTTGCCAAAGGTGTGGTTCCCATTATAGGAAATTAAATCGAAAGTAAATTTTTTTTGCATTTTAAATGAGAGCAATTTAAAAAAAAAATTCAATAATATTCTGTATTTTCTGCATATAACATACGAGAGTTACTCGAAGAACACTAACATATGGGTGTTAAAATGCAGTTAATGCAAAAGCCTATGTGTAGTTTTAGCATAGAAATATAAAACAGCCTAGCAACAAAGGGGTTACACTGTATAAAAACATATTTGTCCCATTTTCTTCTTGGTGAAAATTTGAAAAAAAGAAGAGGAACGTTGAAAACAAACAAACATTCTCCAAGCAATTAATTTAACGTCTACGGGTTACTTCAGTAATGTGTTAACTGTACGATCAATCTCATTTCATACACAATTACAGGGCTATTCATGAGCTTGTGAATTGTCAAGCATTCAAACTGAATTAAAATTTTTAGGCCAAAACAGTTGAATTGAAGACCGACAAATCTATTTTCCCCAGTTTGGATAATTTCTTCTCAAATTTGAAACTTACTTTATATTTAGAAACATGGACAAAAAAAAACTCAACCCAATGTAAAACTGACCAATGGTAATGGAATGAAATGGGCAGAAGGTGTTATACATGGTTTTGAAACAATCAATAAATAAAAATGGGCATAAGTGCCAAAGTTATTGTTTGACCGCCTATACTGCATTGAAATGATTTAGATCTTAAACTACAGTTTAATTAGGCATGTGTGTACATTATACTGTAGGCACACCACTAAGAAGACAGGCATCTGCAAATTAGATTAGTAATTAGATTAGTAATTTTTGAAAAAGAGTCATCTGTCTTTTGCAATTCAATTTGCAAGCCTTAGCAAATGAGTGTAACAATTAATAATAGTGTGTAATCACCACACTAGTATTCCAACCCTCCCGCAGAAACTTGTCAAGCAAATGGGGCCTTATATAATCTATGCAATTTACCTTTAATTGCGGACTCCACCCGTTCAAATTCCAGAAATATTCTCACAGCATCCTCATCAGGAGCACCAGGGATCTAAAATGCAAACAAACCGATCAGTTGAAATATGTGCTATCATCCATGTCTACACAATGGCTGGAAACTTTCCCTTACACACAAACAACGTTATAATCAGGGATCAGACACATAGGAACCACTGCTATCACTTAGCCAGTATAATCCAGACATGTAAAGCCTACACAAATGAGCAGAATTCCTCCCCATGCAAATCAAAGACTAGCTTTATAAGATACAAATAAGTGATTTAACCCTAATTATACCATTAGTCAAGGTAAATAATGCCAAAGGCAAACATGTAAAGAGTCTCACTAGTTCAATGCTGAATTAACTTACAGAAAACCAGAAATAAAGAAAAGAAAAAAAAGAAGACAATATTAAGGTAAAAATCTAACTTGATACACAACTCTCCTGATAAGAAAACAAAATTAAGAATAAAACACAGCTTTATACATTATATGCAGACAACAGGGGCCAGAAAAAAAGTGAAAAGCCCATGCGGCGGTACTGTGCTGGTCAAAGAGAAAAGGCCAGCACATTTCAGAAAAAATCATTTGCAGTTAAAATGCCAAAGAAAATCAATATGTGGTCAGGGTCAGCACGACCTTCACTTGGAATAGGTGCAGCCACCACCAGACTAAAAAATCTCAATGAAAAATATTTCATAGATTCTCCACACTTGCAAAAAATAAAAAAATAAAAAAAAATCAAGACTGAAAATATTTCCCAGTTACTCACTCCTTCAAATACACATGTCAAAATACATATACAAATAAAACTATCATCTCAATGAAAACACTAATATATGCAATTTAATAATACGAAGCGCCATTTTTCCACTTTAGAAAAAGGATGATGCTTCAGAGAAAAGCAAACCAAGGATAAACCAGGAAGTACGTAAACCTTTCAAATATTATCATGTTAATAAAGAAAGCCACATCAGCTCTATACTTTTAGCCTCCAAACACATTGCTACTGGTTTTGCCTCTTTTTATGATGTCAAACATAAGCATAGATGCAGTGCCACAATGTGGTAATGAGCTTTAATAGTGAACACACAAGAGGCATACAAGTCATATTTAATCAGTCGAGCAATGACAGGGAGAACAGGGAGGCAAGCACTGTTATTAGAAAATGTAGAGGATAAACTGTTAAAACAAAAAACAAAACTTTAAATTCAGCTAAAAAAAATAAATATAATACAAATAAAAAATCCCATTAGTAAATGCACACTGAATGTGGGCATGAGGCCTTATTTACTTAAAGGACCACTCTAGGCACCCAGACCACTTCAGCTTAATGAAGTGGTCTGGGTGCCAGGTCCGGCTAGGGTTAACCCATTTTTTCATAAACAGCAGTTTCAGAGAAACTGCTATGTTTATGAATGGGTTAAGCCTTCCCCCTAATCCTCTAGTGGCTGTCTCATTGACAGCCACTAGAGGCGCTTGCGTGCTTCTCACTGTGATTTTCACAGTGAGATCACGCAAGCATCCATAGGAAAGCATTATGAATGCTTTCCTATGTGACCGGCTGAATGCGCGCGCAGCTTTTGCCGCGCATGCGCATTCAGCCCAGGAGGAGGAACGGAGGAGGAGAGCTCCCCGCCCAGCGCTGGAAAAAGGTAAGTTTAAACCCCTTTCCCCCTTCCAGAGCCGGGCACCCTCAGGGCACTATAGTGCCAGGAAAACGAGTATGTTTTCCTGGCACTATAGTGGTCCTTTAATGGATATACATCTTAGATTCCAAACCAGAAACGATTAGTTAGAATCAAATCCATATAACAATACAATATAAAAGGTTTCTCTTGCAGTAATCAGAACTAAGAAGGGAATTAAAATAAAAAAAATGGAGAAAAAAAAAAACCAAACAAATCACTTCCAACCACCATTGCAACTAGTAACCAGGGGTAGTGGGGGAGAGAAAACCCCAAGTCCTGCATATCTTGGTCTCTTTTTACACCAGTTTGGAATATTTACTATTTGTATTCCAATCCATCTCCACCTCTCTTTCCTTTAACATCTGCATGCCATGAACAGTTTATACAGCTGGGAAGTGATAAAGAATATGTGCTGCAGGAAGCATAAGCGGTAACATTTAAATTCGGGCAATGCAATGTGACCATCAAAACACTCTTTGTGTTTGAGCTAACGGCAACTTCAAAGAAGAAAATGGAGAAGGAGTTTATAGTTTAAGGAACACTCCAAACAACAAAACCACTACAGTGCCTCCCCCCACCCATGTAAGTAGTCAGATTATTGGCTAAAAGTTTGACTTCTTACCCGGGATTAACCTGGCATAGCTCCCTTCCTCCTCATCAAAACAAAGTGATGCAGGACTTAGCTAACTGGCTGAGAGTGCTTAGACATTGTCAGCCAGTGAACATACCATGCACAGCAGGGTTTAGCTCAGGAGAACAAACAGAAGACGCACTACCTGTGCACAACAGAGGTAGTAAAGAAGTAAAACCATTAGTAAACAATTCGACTACTTCCTTTGGTCGGACACCAGGACACACTGTAGTGGTTATGGTGCTTGTGTTTCATTTAAGTTTTAGGGGAATAGAGGAAGCCTATACAAGTATACCTGAATGCACCTACAGGTGTACAATTTTAAGATATACAGTTAGACTATTCTTGAAACACAATAAAGGCATTCATCTTGAATCCCTGTAAAACTCCATACGATTTCTGCCAAGACAAATATAAAAATGCACTTACCTCAAAAATAACACATTTTCCAACTTTTCCATATTTTTCACATTCTTCTTTAGTTTCAGCTTCTAGATCTTCATCAACCTCTCCGGCACCTACCATGTTCTGTGGTTAAATTTAAGAGAGTGCATGTTTATTTACAGAGTCAGAAAGCTACAATAAACTTCATTTTGGACCAATATTCAACTGAATTTATAAATGCATAAGCAAAAAGCACTTAAAGTGTCTAAAAAATACATGTTTACTACTGCTGGATTTTTGAAATACTGTATACACAGGTACTTCTAACAAATGCTTCATAATTGATGCTTGCAATTATCTGATTAGGAAATAGAAAAACTTGATACATATGTTTTTCTTCTTACCCTTAGTAAAACAACCTTGGTGGGGAACTTTAATATTTCTGTCAGAGGGTTTGGGTCCGCTTTCTTTGAGGAGTCAACTGAAAGGTAGAAATACAAACCTTAATTCAAGCCAAGCGCACCACGCACGCATTGTAAGCACAATTTATACATTTACAACACATTTGCACATTATATACTGCACAGATTGCAGTCACTCAGAGGGGTCATTTGTCACTCAAAATATTCTAGTTCTCAACAGATTAGTTATTCTTTTTTTCTGTATTGTGTGAATTTTTAAAAAAAAATAATTTTTTTTAATCTAAACGGTTGTGTGTAGATACATTCAAAACTTTGTCTTTATGCTGTAAAAAAAAAAAGTGGCAAGATGTTGTCAACCTTATTTTGCCACACAGTCTGTACTGTTATTTGTTAAACTACATGCCAATTTATGAATTCAATTTCTGGCAGATCAAATTTTATCTAAATCTGCCTTTTTCTAGCTTAACTACTTAATTTCCCATGAAACTCAGCAATCACAAACATACCTTTATCTGCCAAATCCCCAACAATAATTTTGCCTCCTCTCTTGCTTGTTTTTTCAACAGAAAGTGCAGTGCTGAGCCCCTGTTCATGCTTTCCAAGACCCTGACCTTCCCGGAAGCCATACTTCTGCATTATTTTGTGAGCCACTGTTCCACTGTAAAGTAAAAAATTAAATTAAAAAAAAAAATTCTGAATACATGGGTAATACATTGCTAATGCTTAATCAAAGCCTTTTCTAAAAAAGATTCTTATTACTGTGGCCATAATATTAGCATTTCTTTAATTTGCATGTAATTATACTTAACTGTAACCAAGCACCTAATATGTTCATGTCAGTGCCTGGAATGCCCTTTTTAATAAGTAAAAAAATAAAAATAAATAAACATTCAAAATTGTAATCTTAGTTTGTTAAAGATTTTCAGTATGTTGGTGCTAGCTTATCGTCATGTGACCATTGATTTCTAATATCTTACATTCTATTATAATACAAAACATTTACACAAGTAAAACATTACTTTTTTTGCCATACACACATATGGCAATGCACACACATACACTGGATGTAGCTGTAATAAGTCATGTTTTTCAATATGTAAGGGCTTTATTCCTTACCCCATATTTGCTAGGAAGGAATTACTAGGCATTGGTGGTGAACGTGATCTCTCTGGCTCATCATACATCGGTGGTGGTATGGCAGCTTTTGCAACGGGAGGACGTGGCTTTGGTTCGTCGTCATATTGTGGCACAATAGCTAAAAGAAGCCAAAATACACCATTCAAATTATGAACACTGCCATCACAATATATATCTAAAACACATATCTATAAGATGTGTTGTAGAGCACATATAAATAAAACAAATGTTATAGATTAGATATAATAAAAAATATTTTTTTAATATAAATTAAAGGGACACTAAGCACCAAAACAAATGTATCTGTATGAAGCAGTAAGAGTGTGTAATGCATACCCCATGCAGTCTCAATGCTGAATTTTCTGCCATTTGGGAGTGCAATCACCTTTGTTTCTGTTTATGCAGTGGCTGCGACTCACATTTTAAAATCAGATCTCACAGACTCTTTTTCAGGACGTTCGTAGGGAGACTTGGCTAGGGTTTCATAAACATCGCAATTTAACACCTAAATGGCAGAGATTTGAACAGTGAGACTGCAGGGGCATGATCTATACACCAAAACAGCTTCATTAAAGGAACATTAAAGGGTCAGGAACACAAAATGTATTCCTGACCCTATAGTGTTAATACCACCATCTAGCCCCCTTGGACCCCCCTTGCCTCCATAAATATAGTAAAATCTTACTTGTATTCAAGTTTGAAGCTGCTGCCTCTGCTTGTGAACTGCCTCTGACATAATCAGAAGTGGTGGTCTTAGCCAATCACAATGCTTCCCCATAGGACTGGCTGAGTCTTCCAAGGAGGCAGATCAGCGGCAGAGCCAGCATGATTCAAACACAGCCCTGGCCAATCAGCATCTCCTTATAGAGCTGAATTGAATCAATGCATCTCTATGAGGAAAGTTCAGTGTCTGCATGCAGAGGGTGGAGACACTATGTTTGGATGCATTTTAGGCAGGACTGACCCAGGAAGCACCTCTAGTAACTATTTGAGAGGTGGCCAGTGGAGTTATCACTAGACTGTAATGTAAACACTGCATTATCTCTGAAAAGACAGTGTTTACAGCAAAAAGCCTGAAGGCCAGAAGAAATGCAATAAGCTGTAGTTGTTTTGGTGCTTATAGTGTTCCTTTAAATGTTTGTGTTCAAGTGAGCCAAATAATAGCAAATAATATCAACAATACATCTTGCAGATGCAGTTAGTCTTTTCAAATAGTTCTGCTTCATGTCCATTTCTTATTCTCTTTCAAAGCTTAACTAAACACAAAAGCTGAAGATAACCCCATTTCAATGTATTTTAGATATCCATTTTAAACATTCAAACAAATTGTAACCCCTTAAGGAACGCATGACTGACTACGCCATGCAGGGTTTGATGACAGCACAGACCATCAAGACTTTAAGATACCACCTGGGCTAGACCCTTGTTGGTACCAGGGAGCCACATATAATCATTCGATACTCGAGCATCACCTCTGTGAGTCGACTAGTGGTTCCAGTCCCTAAAATAACTTGGAGGGACCCTAATGTGCCAAGTGTGTCCTCTAAATGTAATAACCTGGAAAAGGGGGGCCCTACTGTCCCACCTAGCCCCACTCATTGATTGTATCTCTAAATATAATAAGGGGGGGATGACATTCTCCTAACTGCAGCTTGGTGGGTGAATCATGAGGGAGGATTTAAGGATTTAAACCTCTGTTATCCTTCTAGTAACAACTGAAAGACCAACATTAAGAAAAGGGCTTAATTTTGATATTTCAGCTGCTTAGTAGATGCTTCAATAAATTGGTTAATATTCTTATGTGGGATTGCCATAAAAATGCCATATAAGGGACCTATCAAATAATCTGCTCCGTAATTTGCTATCCTAAAATATGCACACAAGAGTACAGATGTCCGGAGTTATCTGCTAAACAGCTGCAATATGCAGTCATGGATCACAGAAATTCAGATTCCAAAATACGGTCTGAATTTCATCCAAACCACATAGCCCAATGAACAAAATTTGGTTCAGACAGATGGAAATGTTTTTTCATCCAAATTCATTCAGATGAACTGATCATTTTCATTGTGCCCAAGTTTATGTTTTATTATTAGGCATAATAGTATACTGCATTAGATCTTTTGGACCAGCAACACTGAGGAAAGATGATAGACTTAGTAATGTACAGTGAAAACAGATCTATGTTACACAAACTGAAAGTTTAAATACATTGTTTTATATAAGGAACAGAGGTTAGCAGTATTTCTGCTTTCTGACCTAAGAAAATTTTTCATAGAACGTGCATAGCTATAGTAATCCATGTACACAATTGTCATAACTAACACATGTAAAGCAGCAACATTTTTGTCATAATCAATGACGTGTCAAACCTATGTACATTGTAAAATGTAACATTTGTACGTGAACATATATATTCTAAAGTAGAAGTACTCCACCTAGTGTCAAAAAGAAGCATACATAATCTAAACTTATTGAAAGCTTACATTCTCGGTCCTTCTCAACAAGGGATGTTGGTGGTGCAATAGCAGCTCCTCCTATTACTGTGAACATAAAACCATATAATTAGTTAAAATATATTTGACACAAAACTAATCAGTCTGACTACATCCACTTTCCAAACACATGCACAGTATGTTCAAGAGTTGAAGTGAACAAGTTCACGTATATACCACTTGGTATTGCAGTAGTACCTATATGCTGGTGTGATGTTCACTTTTTCTTATTACATTTATTTTAATTATTTTAAGTCAGAGACAGGCATTTGTGTCTCACAGCTCTAACAACAAAGTAAGTCATATCAAAATAAACTAGATGTTAGAGTATACAAAAAAAACAAACACATTTTATCATATGTACACATTTAAGTCTGACATAGAATTAATTTTTGTGGCACACATCTAGTTAATTTGTCTTACCTCACAGAAAAATGTCTAATTTTACTACTTAAGTAGCAGGAAATACATTCTAAGAAGTCACACAGAGAAATATGACACATTCTACAATAGCTACCATTCACATACAGTCTTATTGTAACATAGGTTGTGAAGGCAGCACCAGGAGAATGTCTTAAACAGCTTAGATACATATAAGCCAAATAATTACAGATTTTCTGGTAACAAGGGGTTAAACATTCTAAAAGATCTGTAGCATTTATTTAAATTTTATTTCACAATGAGAAAGAGAAAAATAAATCTACAAACTATAGATGGGGGGAAAGTACACCAATACTGCATATGAAATTTCCTTGTGTTAGGAACACTAACACAAATTTATGTTTTGTATTTTTTTTATTTTAAATTTATATTTAGGAATCCTGATTGTTAAAATAAAAAAGGAAAGCCTTTAAACTTTCTGTAATCCAGCTCATGAACAGTCTCCTTTCAGGAATAGCTCCACCCACAACGAGATCATCAGTTATGGACTCTGGTCCAAACCAATGCTTCTTACAGAGTAGAGCTGAATTCAATGCTTTTCTATGAGAAGCATTAAACGCATTCATGGTCATCACCCTGTTTGTGAGGATGCTGAACATGAAGACCTTTGAATGTAAACATTCCCTTTTCTCTTTTTTATTTTGTCCAAGTAAAAGGAGTTTTTCCATGCTTCAAAAGCATTTAATATATAGTGGTTTTGGTACTCTAGAGTGTCCTTTAAAAGGGCTACTCTGTACATCATAACCATTACAGCCCACTGTTGCAGATTACTCTGGTGCCATTCTCTGGTAAGGGAGCAAACAGTTTTGCAGCAGATTCCCAGTTACCTAAGTCCCGCCAAGTGCAAAGCCTTTTGGAATGCAGGATGAACACATATGAACAAACCTCACTGTACACAGAATTAACATGAACTGGCACAAATCTGACATAGCAAGCTGCTAAATGTCAGAATGTGCAGCATTTAACAGTGGAATGCTGCACACACACATTATATATATATATATATATATATATATATGTGCTTGGAATTTAATATGTAATGGATAGTGTCTGAGATGAAAGTTTCATTGTGGTGTGCCGAAACCACGTCCGAGTGGGCCTGTAAATAAAAGAGGGCCCACCAAGGTATTCCTTCCATAGTTCCAAAAAAATGTGGTATCCTCCAGGCCCAAGGAGGTTAAGTTAATTTACACTCTATGGTCTGGCTGTGCCAGGACAGACTGGCATACCAAGTAAAAAAAAAAAAAAAATAAGTTAGCCAATGGATATCAAATAATATGGAAACAAATATATAATTAGTATAGAGATTGCTGTTGGTGCCACAGAGTCAAATTTTCTATCAGTTTAGCTCACTGCACTTTCATACTCTAGAAATGGCATTTACATAATTTATTGAAAAATAAATTTTAGGCTATTTGTTGAAAGAAACATACATTAAATCAAAGCAAAGTGCTAAATGGTAAAAATATGCAAAATACAATCAAACTATTGAGATAATTTGGTCTTTCTTCTGGGATGATCGGTCCTTGAATTACAGTTTGGACTAGAACTCAGTATCAGATAATCTCATGCAACTAAACACTAAGCAAGGTCAGCGTCTATCTAGTTGCAGAAGTAAACCTTAAATCTCTTAATCCAAATTATAGGAGTGATCAAGTTTTTCCCCCAGATCAGTCAGCCAAGTCTCTCCATTCAGAAAAACCTTCAGCTAAATCAACTGGCCTAAAGAACACCCCCCCAACACGATCATTCTACTGAAAAATAGGTTTTAAACTGCGTAGATAAAAACCATAAAGAAATATATTTATTACTTGTTATGTAATATATACACAATATAGCTTGCATATTGTATTTTTGTAATATTGTATCCTATTGTAACGTTACAATGTTATTTGGACAAAGACCCAAGACTTACTTGAAAACTAGAGAAATCTCAATGTATCCATCCTGGTAAAATAGTTTATAAATAATCGTAACTATATCCCCATTATTTTTGCCCATGTGAGGTGTCCTTAAAATTAAAAAACAAACTATTATATTCTGTGAACTTTGATTATGTTTTTTTTAGAGATCTTGTATGAATTGGCCTCACCAGCACCCTTATAATGTATGCATAGTAAGGTAAGTGTATTTCTCTTGGTTTTAATATGTAAATATATTTGGGTGTCCAGACCAACACATGTTGCTTTTTACCCCTCCTTGTGCCTCATTCCAGGGCATAATTTAGTTTTTCTTTATTTTTGGTAACGCAGCAGTAGACAAAGATGTATAAACTGACATATCAGCAAGATGATATAATACAGGTGAAATCATGATGCATGAGTAGTGCACTTTTTATAAAATTAAAGGTAAAAGGAAAAGCAAGAATAACAGGATTGTTGGCGTGCATTCACAAGTTAGCATTCCCTCTAGCATGTAAGCTCATTGAGCCAGGCCCTCAACCCCTCTGTTCCTGTGTGTCCAACTTGTCTGGTTACAACTACATGTCTGTTCATCCACCCATTGTAAAGCGCTGCGGAATTTGATGTCGCTATATAAATAACATAATAATAAAATTAATAAGTTAGGCTACCATGTTTAGTTGCTGGTCGAAGGTTAAACTGTTATGCCCATGTAGCTATCACAACATGAGTATCTAGTGCTTACTAGCAGGATGGAGAACCAGAGCTGTCTGCCTAGTATGTTCTGGCCTCACAGTTTTAGGATAAACTCTAGACTTGTAAATGGCCAATGATTAGGTGTTAGCATGTTAGATTAACCCCTTAAGGACCAAACTTCTGGAATAAAAGGGAATCATGACATGTCACACATGTTGTGTCCTTAAGGGATTAAATTGCTGAGTGAGTGTAAAAGGTAAGTTGCAACATCTCATAGCTCTCATTTTAACATGGGTACCCAGGACTTGGTATAGTTAACGAGTATAGAGTATAAATGTAGCATAACACATGAAAATACTGCACTCTTGGTATTATTAAACAAGATAGAACAAAAGTAGAAACAACAAGATTATTTCTCTGGGAGACTTAATTATGTGACTAGCGAGAGATTGATAAACTGAGCCTCAGGATAAAAACAGTTAAATAAAAATAAAATAAACTATGTATAACGAATAAAGACGCACTTATGTAGGCAGCAAGCAATACAACCAAAAGCCTCGCCAAATCAGATATGTAGGGAGAATAAAGTGAGTGGCTTGTCCGCACAGATCAGTCTCAAGGTCATGTTCAACCTATGCCCTCCATGGACAGAGCATAGTCACGTAATAAAGAGGCATGCTGTGTGCCATGGATCCAAGATAGATGCTGATGGGCCAAATCTCCAGCCAGGCCTGGGGTTCCCCACAAGATCTCCGACTTGCGATGTCTGCACTGCTTGGTTGTGTGCTTCTGCGCTGTGTTGTGCTTGTAGGAAACACGGTGTATGTTTCGCTGTAGGATGGAGCTTCTGCCACTGGGACATGTGAGGATTTTGGGGGCTGACTGAGGTAAGTGTTTACCCCTTTATGGACGAGCAGCTGTGTGTCATAGCTTGGCACATTTCCCGCCTCACCGCCAAATTGGGGCCTGATGTGCTTCCGCAGCTGTGATTTTCTGCTGTATGTTTGGGGTCGGCTTTTTCAATGAGTGGTCGCACAATTGGCTAAGAACAAGTTGGTGCATCCTATTCTCTACCTTGCACCAAAAATTGTTGAATATTCTGTCCAGCCTGGACATATATCAGATTTGTCCTCAGTGTTGCCGGGGACCCACTCTGCGTCCGCCATTTTGGCTATGTCGCTGAAGTTAGTAGTAGCCGTTGTGGTGTTGCCTCCAACTCCTACGTCGTCAGGGCAGCCTCCCAAGGGTGGACCAGTATCACCCCCACTGATCAGGGGGGTGGGGGGGTGGGAGTAACGGGTCTCCAGTTTGGTGTTGATTACCATCGAGCAGCTCCGGCCCAGAAGATCGGACGTTTCCCTCATCCGGTGCGCATCAGGCCTCATGATATGAGCTGTACAGCAGGTGAACTCCTTTCAAACTTTTACACCCTACAGTGGGTCTTAGTTGAGTCAGGAATTGTGTAAGTCACTTAAATAGTTCCCACTGAGGCAGAATGAGGATTAGAACTGCAGTTCAAATTCGCAGAGGAGAGGAGCTCTAGCAAAGCATGTCTCTGCTCCATGACAGTCAGGCCCCGCACTCTAGGGCCCTATTTTACCTTGCACTGCAGAAAGCACCAGAGTAAGGATTTCCAAGTAAGGGGATTAGTATCATAAGAGCAGGCATTAGGTTGCTACAGAGTAGGACCTGCCAAAAATGTGGTGCATTGGCTTTGTGGCAGCCTTATGCAATGTATGATCGTATACTGTAACTATATCCCAACTATTTTTGCCTAATTCAAGTTTTAAAAAAAATTAAAAAATTCTATTAAATTCTTTGAGCCTTAAAGTTGCGGTTTAGTGAGTGAGTGCACTAGGTCTTGTATGTTGTATTAATTGTCCCCAGCAGCACCCTCATAAAGTATACATGTTCAGGTAAGAGCAGCCCTTTTGGGTTTGTGTGTGCACAAGCACACAACCCAAAAAAATTATAATAAAAATTTACCCCTCTTTCTTTTCTCTCGTTCATAATCTTCGTCTTCTTCGTCTTCAGGATCTGGACGACGGGAAAATCCACTGGCTTCATGTCTGTCCTTTCTTCGCCTAAGACAGAGTTTGACATCTTATTTTAAAATATATACTTATATAATAGGTTGAGATTTATAAAGCATTTACCAGGAAGAAAACAAAATTACTCTAATTTTTCCAAAGCATACCAGCAACTGCCTTAGAAATTCAAATTAGTAGGGCATTTAATAATTTATATATTCTATATAAAAATCACCTTTATTCCTACTATGAAAATACCATAATTTGTAATACTTCATAACATAATATTTCTGCAGTGGATAAATGAAAAATAAATTAATGTATGTAAACGGCACAACAGTTTTTAGACATTTAGGAACAAAAATTAATTATACACAGAATAAATTTGTCTTTACTCTAAAGGCTTGTTGTGTATTTGATTTTCACATCACAATTTTTTTTTAACTTGGGGATGGTTGGGGGAGGGAAATCAGCACAGCAAGAGTTACTCTCATCAAAACCCTTGTTTTACGAAAATTAGATCAGCTAAATTATCAATGTTATTCCTCAAACAGAAAATTAGATAACCTCCCTATTCATTTGGTCCATGTAACAGTGAACACAGAAAAGATTACAAGCATTAGAACAAATCCATTCCAGAAGTATTGTCATGATCAGATGTTGCTCCATTAATATAACTAGCCTGAGCTCTGTAATCTGCACGTTGTACAGCATCCTATCAGTTTGGATTGTCTAAATGACACATTATGAGGTTTCACTTCCATGAAAGTGAAAACATAGGGATCTATTGAGTAAAACAAGAGCTGTAGTGAGTTGAGAACCTATTTATATTGCAAGCTCACTTGAGCAGTGAGCTCACCTTCAGATATCCCCTTTCTAAAATTGTAAAGTGCTGAGGAATATGTTGGTGCTAGATAAATGTTGCAAATAATAATACAAATAATACGGCTCAACATTTCCACTAACCATTGGCAAGAAAAATTTGTAGCCCTGATGAGTGTCATGGACCTTCCAGGCTTGTGTTGGCAAGTGACCTTTAAAGCCTAGCTATTAGTGTAGGCATTGACATTTTTATTTCTGATGATTATATAAAATTTCTACAGCAGAAAATCATTATTTTATATATACCTTTAACAAAATCAATTGCTCAATTGAGTTTTAAGTCTAAAATAGAGTGTCAAGTCTAAAATAGGACTTTTCTGTCTTTCTTTTAATCACCAAAACAATTTTAGCTTAATGAAGCAGTTTTGTATAGATCATGCATCTGAAGTCTCACTGCTCAATTCTCTACCATTTAGGAGTTAAATAAACTATTTTGGTTTATGAAGCCCTAGCCACACCTCCTCTTGCTGTGACTGACCCAGGCTGCATGAAAAAAAAATTGTTTCATTTTCAATCAGAAGATTTTAAAGGTTTTTATCTCCCACTCTATAAATTGAATTTTGATTACATAAAAGGAGGCTCCTGCTATCAACAGAGCAGGAGTTAAGAAAATTTCAAATTAAACAGAATTTGCAATATAGAAAGTGGAAACATTAGATGACTCTTTACATGGCATGTTTAGGAAGGATGTGTAATGTCACATGCAGAGAGGTTTGTCTAGGGATATATAAACAAAGTTATTTAACCCATAAATGGCATGGAATTGAGCAGTGAGTCTGCAGGGTCATGATCTAAACACCAAACTGCTTCATTAAGCTAAATTTGTTTTCATGGCTGTTATATTCCATTAAGTAAAGCATAATAGAGTACAAATTTGACAAGTTTAGCTGTGGTTGCCAGCCAATGCTCAGAGATAGCACTGTGTAAACCTATGTGAATCAAACTTTTCCTCCAGAATATATGCAATTAACTAAGCATGTTCGGCTGAGCAACATATTCACTAATAGACCTTTATAACTGTAAATAAAATACATTTATTTTATAATTACAGCATGTGTAACATTTCATTCAGTTAATGCACAGATATTTATTTTTGTTAATTTTTCTAGATTCTTACTTTTCCCTTTCTTCTATTTCTTTCTGTCTCTCAATTTCACGCTGCCGCTGCCTCTCCTCCCTCTGACGTTTCACTACTTTCTCGTATTCATTGGGGTACATAGGGTCATACTCATCTGCTAATGGTACCAGAGCCTCTCCGGTAGAGAAGCCACTGGGAACTGGATCCTGTAGAATACAACAAACATTTAAAAACAAGCATTATAAATAATAAAATTCAAAATCATCCAGTACCTTAAGAATAAACAACTTTCCTTATGACCATAGAATTACAATGCCATGTACACAGTACATCAGACATGATTTTCTCACCAAACCCAATACACTTACAGGGATTTGTCACTCTACTTGCAAAAACTATGGATGTCATTTGAGAACAACAACATTTAATTTACCAATCATTTATGTACTCCCTTGGCCAAAGTCCAGCTGTTTTCACCCAGGGGTAAAAAGTAATGCAACAATTCCCATTACCTTAATGCAGCATTTCCCAATTGGTGTTCTAATGCTATTTGCCCATCAGGTGACCCAAGCACTTAGGGTCACCCGATGGGTATTGCTGAACAGTGGGTGAGGTGCCACGGGCCCTTGTAGTATTGGATGCTGGGAGGAAGTGACAACCTGCCATATCCTCCCAGACATAGAGCTAGCCGAGCGGGATGGAGAGAATGCAGGATGGGGGAGAGAGCTGCTGCTGACCTCACACACTAGCAGCACTCCAAGGAAGTCAACCTCCTGCAGAAAAAAAGGTAAGCTAACAGGAAGGTGGCTGCAATTATAAACTACCTGTGTGTGTTTAGATTTGTGCCAGTGTTCGTGTATATTGGTGTGTGTATGTGTCAATGTGTGTATCTGTGTTTCAGTGTGTGTATGTGCCAGTGAGTGTCTTTGTGCTAGTGTGTGTATCTGTGAGTCAATATGTGTGTGTACCTGTGTGTTTCTGTTTGTTAATGTGCATGTATATCTGAACAAGTATGTATGCGGCAGTGTATGTGCAGACATCCCAGCAATCAAAAACTCACACAACATGCAAACACAAAAATAACATAAAAAGACACCCCTGGACTTCAACTCCAAAATTATATACAAACTCTCAAAGACACCCTTCACTCAAACACCAATACTATACACAAATTACATTACATACAAATCCACCCCTGTATTAATATGCAAAAATTATATACAAACCAGCTCCACACAGTGAAGCACACCTGATCCTAAGTACTACAATCTGTTTAATATCTGTAGAAATTAGGGAATATATAGAAAAAAATTAAAAAATAAAACTAAATTTGTCAAAAAAGAAAACAAAGCTCTGCTCAATAAAATGTTTATGCTACGGCGCATTTTTTTTCCTGGGGGGTGGGGGAGGGGTTCTACTACGTTGGTACACTGTGCCAAAGGGTTCCACTGGAAAAACTGATTTGGAACCCCTACCTTAATGTATAATGTTTTATGTGATTTCCATTTTTATCTTGCAACATCTCGCTTTTTTCATTCTTCTCTATGGCGCCCTCATTCACTAAATCGATCCTATAGTGCCAGGAAAATCGATCCTAAATCGATCCTATAGTGCCGTTTTCCTGGCACTATAGGTTTAAAAAGGTTAAAACCTCTTCAGCTACTTACCTGGATCCAGCGCTAGGTAGACCCATGTACGCGCATTAGACTTCCCCATAGGAAAACATTATTCAATGCTTTCCTATGGGGAAAATCTGATGCTGGAGGTCCTCTTCCAGCATCAGATAATGGACCAAAGGTCCGTTTCGATTCTGGAAGCGCCCCCAGTGGATGTCTGTCAGACAGCCACTGAGAGCAGACTTAGAGCTACATTGTTGCATAAAGTGCAATAGGGGCACAGCACCCAGACCACTTCAATTAGCCGAAGTGGTCTGGGTGCCTACAGTGTCCTTTAAGGATATCTTGATAAATGGACTAGTGATCCCAGTAGAAGAATTCAAAATTACTCTTTAGATATCACCAGGTCTCACAACTCATGTTTCAGTTGCTCCACTCACCACAGGATACACAGACAATCATTGAATTTGAGGCATGCTGCACAGAGGCAATAACACTGCAACAGGAACAGGGGAGATACTTGCACGAAAATCTATTCAATATGCTTAGGTTGCTAAAGTGTATGAGGTATCCCTTTAAAATGGAAATGAACTCTCTCATGTGCCATGGTTAAAAACAACAACAAAAAAACAAAAAACAACTTGTATCATGACTAGAGACTCTTTTGGAAAGTAACTTCTGATTTGTGACAAACAAATTTAGTAATTCATAAAATCAAGGACCCATACCAAGGTCAATAATAATAATAAATATTGCCACAATGGCTGATTTCATCACCATCCTAAAGTTTACCTTTAACCCAGAGGCAATATGAGGTGGTGTGTCCACAATCTGATCAGTACCGCCGCGCTTAAGGTCTATCACAGGAGCAAGTACATTGCTCTGTTTCGTTCTTTGTGTCTGAAATAAAACACAGGAAGATTAACTGCTGACAGAAAAAAGAAATCAATGTGATCAGATTCAAATAACATGAACAGGAATTAGCCACATAAGCATCATTTCATTTTACAAACTGTATAATGCACAACATTGCAACTGTTTTTTGTGGGGGGAAGAAAAATGCAATATTAACATAAATCATGCAATGCTCTCACGACTCCATAAAGAGCACTGAGGGAATATTCACTAAAATGTAGTTTACAAATTTAAAAATTTTAGGCTAACATAGTTGAATTAGGAAAAATATAAAACCTCCGCAAATATAAAAGTCAGCAATTGTTTTTCCTTTTTGTCCCAAAATTTGAAATTCACTAAATTACTAACAATTCGCAGTTTAGTGACTAACTCTGTACCAACTAATTTAAGTTCTGTGCCTAAAACATGTCTGTCTGTGCGCACTGCACGCTTCTGACAGACATAACGGTTTCTCCCTTGCGGGCAGAGAGCATAAATCATCCAATCAAAAACTTCTCTATGAAAAGCCTTTGACTGGACTTCAGCATGGTTTCAGTGAAGTCAGTCGGGTATGTAAAACTTCTTTTAAAATGTGCTTTGAGAGTTAAATTTGAGGAGGACATATAGAATAATGCCAATAACCGGACAACCTGCTATCCAGTTTACAGACAACCTCAGTGTAGTGAACCAGGCTGTGTATTGCTATCGTCATGTGCGGTCCAACGCTTGGCTCCCTTTTCTGGTAGGAGAGAGATCCATCCGTATTTTACATGCAGTGTGTGCAAATTGAATGCAATATAGAGACAAAATTGACAATGGCAACTTGGAACTGGAACACTGGTAACAAGACAAGTGTTCCAGGTTGTTTTACGGACAGCCCTTGAGAGAGTGTGTTCAAGATGTCATGAATAAGTCGGACTCTTTAATAGTGAAAATGATACAAATGTATAGAAATTTACCTATAAAACAAAAAAAAATAAAATAAAAAAAAATTGGTCCCATCATATGTTTACATCAGGGGTAGTCAACCTTTTAATACCTACCGCCCACTTTTGTTGATGGTAAAATTTTCTTACCGCCCACCCTAGTGGGTAAAATTTCCTTACTGCCCCAGTAACTAATTTTACAGCGTAAGTGCAATTTTAAACAATTTTGAGGGTTTTCTTTAAAATAAAATGTACTTAAATGTATCTTTTTTCCCTTTTTTTTTTATATGTGTGTGTGAGGTGCTGTGTGCGTGCTTATGTGTGATGGGTGTAGTGTGTGTGTGTGTGTGTGTGTGTTAGAGGGGTGCTATATGTGGGTGAGGTGCTGTATGTGGGTGAAAGGTGCAGTGTGTATGTGAAGGGTGCAGTGTGTGAGGGGGGCAGTATGTGTGAAGGGTGTAGTGTGTGTGGAGGACAGTGTGAGTAAGGGGTGTGCGCGTGAAGGGGTAAGGGATGTGTGTGAAGGGTGCATAAGGTCTATGCTTTGTGTGGGTGTGTGAGATGTAAAAATCTATATTAATGTCTCCTCCCTTCTTTTTACCTTTTACCAGGGAGGGGGGACATAATGCTGCAAGCCCAATTTGGTTTTCTGCAGAACCCACCACCGCCCACCTGAAATCCCAAACCGACCAAGTTGACTACCCATGGTCCACACAGTGCTTTGACACAGTGGTGGGCTTAAAACATTATAATCATATCATGTTAGCTAGTTCTCATATTTGTTGCTTCAGAAAAGTATGTTTAAAAAACCCTGAAAAGCACTAATGGCTACAAGCATCATCATTTTAATCAGAAAGATCAGGCAATTTGAGTTTTTCAGTTAAGCTTCCTAACTAATATTATTAGTATTTTTAACTGTAACTTAATGACCAGATAAACTATATAAGTCAGTGCAGTAGAACAAGTGGAAAGAGGAATACAACAATAAGTCTTTACACATACAACATGCATTTACTATATACAAAGATCTCCTTTAAATGATAAGTTCGGTTTACCTTTGCTTGTGTCAGCGCTGCTTTCTTCACTTGAAGTTGGGACTGTAAAAGCTTAAAGTTCTTCGACCATCCTTCTGTTTTTGAGTCACTGGTCTCAACGCCAAGGTCATCGTATAAAGACATTTTTCTCAACTGACAATCTGTAAAACATAAATAAAGCATACTTAAGTTGTGCTGGGTTATTATTGTGTGTGGGGAAAAAAAGTATGTGTGTGAATGAGCAGAAATATAGTTACTAACATATATTTATATGGATAAACTGTTAGTTATATCGTGAAAAGCAAGATTTCTTACAGCCGTTCAAATCTAAAACAATTATACAAGCTGTAGAAAAAAAAAGTCAGTAGCCTAAAAAGCTCTATAAATATGTAAAAATTCTAAACTTGCATACAAAAATAAGGTTTGAAAATAATTCTAACAGAATAAAACAAACTGACTCCTCAAAATAAAAGAGAGCAGTGTTAGACTACATGAAACTACAAAGAAAACAAAACTAACCGTAGTGGGCGGTGAGGAAATACAAGCTTGATAATTAAGCCTCTCTAACATAGCTGAATAAGCCAACATGCCAATGGTGTTAAAAAAAAAAAAAAAAATTCTATTCCATATACATACAGTTTACCACAACTTTTAAAAATGTAAATGAATTTTCCTCAATAGAGACAGGTTCAGACTGTCTATTGGACCTAATAAGGTGTTTTTATTTGGGAAATAGGTGGTGCTAGCACTGGGTACACCTCTCATTACAGCACTGAGACATCATTCTCAAAGTATGATACAGGTTGAACAAATGGAAATAAATACAACATTGCTTCTAACTATTTCAGCCTTCCATTATGGTGGCAATGTAAGAAGCCAAAGGAGGGCCTGTGAGGTATGTCAGAAGATACAGTTGATACTTTTACTCATACCGGACTAGATTTGGCAGATGAGGATTTTAAGTTTTTATGTTAATATGTCTGTCACCTTAACCCCTTAAGGACCAAACTTCTGGAATAAAAGGGAATCATGATATGTCACACGTGTCATGTGTCCTTAAGGGGTTAAAAATACATCCCTTGGTCAAATAAAAACAAAGTTCTGTACGCACCTTTCTGGTGAAAAATTACTTTTTTGGTCTAGCTATAGGCTTATGATACTGATATTTTCACTACAGAACTAAACTCAATGGCAAAATGTATGTGGGGAATTGTAAGTCAAACATGGCAGTCCAAAACCACAGCATTGCGTGCGTAGTTACAACGTTTATTCTTCTGAATATGTTTCACATAATACAACATTGCTACAAGGATTTGTTTCTATTAAAGGAACACTATACCTTTAGAAGTACATACCTGTATTCCTAATGCTATAGTGCCCTTGTCCCCTATTAAATACTGCCTCCACAACTTTTGCTTGGAAAAAAAAAATAATTAGTAAAAAATTATTTTACTTAACTTTATTTAAAAACAGCAGCTCCCTAAGCACTGGCTTGGTCTCCTGCTCCCTCAACCATAGAGATGCTATAGACACTAGAGCCTGGCATCACTGGGGTATTTACTAACTCACGGGCTGCCAGCAGCCTATCATCATTGGGGTTTCACTAACCCAGGGACTACCAGCTGCCTGACAAACCTGGGATATTCACTAACCCAGAGACAACCAGCATCACATCACTTGGTACCCTGACATCACTTAGGTACTTAAAACTGACAATTAGAAAACAGCTGTTTTTCTCAGTCGTCTGCTGTGTTCTAGAATGTGCAGTACCGTTTATAGAATACATCTCTGAGAATGTTGAGTATTCTGAATTAAATTACTATTTTATGATTTTAATTTTTCAATAGACTTATCTCCCAATAGAACATGGCACAGGGATTGTACTGCACAGATTATTAATGCATTTAAAAAGCAAGATAAAGGCAAAGCTACTTGCTGATGGCTGAAAAGGACACACTTTTAGAAATATATCCATGGGCATTAGTTTGCATCCATTTTTAATCTATCGCATTGTGTGTGGTGGGTGAAAAAAATGCCCATTGTTCATCGAGGACAGCTGTGGGCATCACTATGTGTTCAGTGCCAGGTAACATTGGCAGTAATGGTGTATAGCATGGGTCCTCAAACTCCGGCCCCCCGAGATGTTGCTGAACTACAACTCCCATGATTCTCTGGCTATCTATGTAATTCAAAGAATCATGGGAGTTGTAGTTCAGCAACATCTGGGAGGCCAGAGTTTGAGAACCCATGGTGTATAGACTATTGCTGAGGGTTCATAATTTGGTATGAAGAACAATTCTGGGACAATGTTCTAAAAGTGGAACAGCAAAACTTCCACTAGTTTCCATGGTGACTGTTCCAGTTTTAGAACTTTGTCCCACAAATGTTTTGTATTTATGTTATCCTTCTGGTGTGTAACACGCTTCACATTTGTGTGTATGAGAAGGAAAGAACATATGCACAGCTCTATAACACAATGCTGGTGGACATATGAAGCGACGGCCAAGATTCTTGTTTTTAAATGTAATAAGTTTAGTTAAAGGGAAACGTTAGTGCTATAAAAATAAAGTTGCCTTCCCCCCCCCGGCGCTGATTCCAATGCTAAGGTGCTGGGTCAGGATCTATCTCTGCCGATTTCAGCCAGCGAAGGGAACCTAATGCGCATGTGTTGCGCTCACATTAGGACTACCCCCGTAGGAAAGCATTGCTCAATACTTTCCTAAGGGGTGTTAGACGACACTGGATGTCCTCATGCAGAGCGTGAGGACGTCCAGAGTCAGTTAGACAACATCACCCGGATGTCACTTTAGTGGCTGTATGGCCAGCGCTAACAGCGTCAGCTAGGGAGTTACCATAGCAACCAGAGCCCATGTGTAATGGTTGCCATTCTTGGAGAGCAGGAGGACTGCTGGGGGGATCCTCTTCTGCTCTCCCTTGTCAATCAATTCTTCATAGACTTTATGCCAAAAAATTGAGTTTGCTTGCATATCTGCTAACACAAAGTAAAGATGAAATGTTATGCATGTTATTGCATAATGTATAGGTGCAATGACAAGTGCCCTTTAAATCAAGTAACATTATACTTTCCTAGTAGGGCTGAAAGCGAATACAATGCACTACCATTATGCCATATGAAAATGTCTGTAAAAACATTACTGACAAACGTGTATGTCTAACGGAGAATAGAACATTTTTGAAAAAAGCAAAAGGTTTAGCCTAATCTACTCCCTACACACTTCACAGCATGCCTATGTCAAAACAACAGGACATACCTAATGCAATATTAATCTAGAAAAATCCTTGCATTGATTCTACCACTGTACTATGACCAGTGCAATGAAACATTAGAACGAAAAAGGAACCTTATAAACCTGGACACTATAAAACTAGCTCTAGAATACACTATGCTCTTACTCTGCCATAATTTAGTCACCATATATTGTAAAGCGCTACGGAATCTGTTGGTGCTTTATAAAATGGCAATAATAATAATAGTAATAATTACATGGATTATACAGGCATTCACATACTATTGCTGAACTGAGATCCAGTTACATGGATCAATGGCACAGTGTAAAGAGCTGCCACGAACAGCCCCGGTTACAGCAATCAGGGATACAGAGTACTGTCAGTCACACATTGTGCAGCCTATAGATACACAGAGGGCATGTCTGATAACATACCATGAACGGCTACAGCAATATATAGCAGGCCGCAGGCCGGGGACTCGCCTGGAGGAGTGCCACTCGGTGTCTCAGCGCCAGTTAACCTGTCTGTGTACTGGGAGAATGTGACCCCAGATTCTCAGAGGCAGAGAAACCTACAGAGAGCGGTAATAATATTAATAACAAATATCCGAAGCCAGAGACCCGGACTGCACTACACACCGTGTATCACATGCGACAGACCGACATTGCAGGAAGCCGAGGCTTGGAACGCATCACTATGCGACGTAAACAAAAGGACGCGAAAGGCATTGTGGGACGTAAACCTGCACCGATGTCGTCACGGCCTGTAGGGAGCGCCATCTTTGATTCTGGCTAGTTTATGGTCTCTATGAAAATGTTATTTTTTCCCTCTTTGGTTTTCAAACGTTACACAAATATAACTTTAATCTGTTTATTACCTATATAAATGGGGAAATAATGCTACAATTACAGCCTCCACCAGGTGCTATTTACTGGCAGACGTAGAATTATTCCTTTAAAAAAAAAGCTCCTTAGTAAGTAAAATCTTGTTATTGTATGGGAGCATTTTATATATTATCCCATGGCAAGATCAAGCATTTTTAAAGGAGCACTATAGTCACCCAGGTCACTTCATCTCAGTTAAATGGCTTGTGTGCAGTGATCCTGTCCCCTTAACCCTGCAATGTAAAACATTGTAGTTTTTTGAGAAACTGCTATGATTCCATTGCTATGATTCCATCCTCTTAACCCACTTACTGACAGAGTAAAACTGTCAGTCACACAGAAGCCCCATAGGAAAGCATTGATTCAATAGTTTATTATGGGAAAGTGTGTATACGCATGCACGCTAGGTCCCTTCTGCTGGTGGAGAAGGGCTAAACAGAGTGAAAGAGCATTGGTGCTGGAAAATTTTAAGCAAACCTTCATTTAAAAAAATATATATATATTACTTTGCACTGTGTTTGAGGGATCTGCTTGCAAGTAGGGACAGCAACGCTATAGTGCTAGGAAATCCATATATATATAAATACAATGTTTTGTAAATACCCTGTTGCAACTTCATTAAATACTGAGCAGATAGTTTCAAAATAGAAAATGAACTGCTGTTTTGAGTGTGTGCATAGGGGCTGTAGTCAGTGGTGCATTTTGGATTTGTGCTGCCCTAGGCAGGATGAAACTCGGACTGTTTGTGTGTGCAAGTAGGAGGTGGACGTGCAGAGTAGGCAGCGAGGGAGCTCTGATCTTCCTGCTCAGCTCCCTCGCAAACCACTTAGTGATGCTGGGAGCTGGACTGACGTCATATTCCGGCTCCTGGCATCACTAAGCGCTGCCCAACTGCATTGCAAGCTGCCACTCGCCTCGGAGGTGCCCCAAAGGTGGCCAGCCAGATAGCTCTTGATCCCCCAAGTACACAAGGCTAACAAGGCAGCCGCCTGGGCTTTCAGGGGCGGCTTTTCTTGCCGCCCCCTGCAAAGTGCCGCCCAAGGCAAATGCCTTGTTAGCCTCGCGGTACATACATCACTGGCTGTAGTGTATGTGTGTATAGATGATGTAGTGTGTGTAGGGGTTGTAAAGTGTGTGTGTGTTTAGGGAAATTAGTGTGTGTTTGCTTGCAGGGGATCTAGTGTGTTCATAGGGGATCCAGAGTGTGTATGTCATTAATGTAGTGTGTGTAGGTGATGCAGTGTGTGCCTATAAGGGATCTATTGTGTGCATAGGAGATTTAGTGTGTGTGTGTAGAGGATACAGATTGTGTATAGGGATTCTAGTGTGTATGTAGAGGATCCATAGTTATGTACAGGATCTAGGGTGTGTGTATAAAGGATGTAGTGTGTCTGCATATGAGGGATGTCATGTGTGTCTAGAATGTAATGTGTGTAAGGGATGCACTGGGTGTGAAGGGTGCCCTGTGTGTATGATTTGTGCAGTGTGTGTGTTTGCGGTACTCTGTGGTGTTTGGGGTGTAGTGTGTGTGTGTAAGGAGTGCAGTGTGGTGTTTGGGGTGTAGTGTGTGTGAGGGGTGCAGTGTGGTGTTTGGGGTGTAGTGTGTGTGTGAGGGGTGCTGTGGGGTAAAAATAAAAAACATATATTTTTTTATTATTATATTTATGTCCCCCCTCCCTTCTTACCTTTGTATGGGAGACCTTTTTGCTAGCCCTGGTTGTCTGGTAGGAAATCCCTGGTGGACTGGTGAGGAGTGAACTCTACCCTGCAGTTCATGGGGTAGAGATCACTCTCGCGAGATTGGAGTGTTGCCATAGTAACCGCGGCAACGCTCCGGCCTTGCGAGAGGAACCTGGCGGACCTGCAGGATAGAGCTCCCCCAGGTCCTCTCTCCCTCCCCCGGCTGCTTCTCAGTGCCTGTGGGCCAGTGGGGAGATAGTTTGTCTCCCCGCCGGCCAATGAAGGCACACAACAGGGTTGACGCTCTGATAGCGCTGGCTCTGCATGGGCCGGCAGGGGAGATACACTGATCTTCACTGTCGGCCTCAGCCAATGGCCATCGTGGCCCACTGGGCATTTTCCCATTATGCCTGATGGCCAGTCCGAGCCTATTTTTTTCGGGTCTGGTAGGATCCTCCATAGATCAGTGTTGTACCCTTGCGCATGATCTTGGCTCCTGACAGCTAAAGCGCCAGTAGCTGAACTGTAACAGTAGGGAGACCATGGCGGCAGCCACGTAGGATAGGTTCAGATAAGTATAACTCAGCTCTCAGATGTTTGTGGGTGATAGACGGACGAAAAAGGCATTGCACTGCCTGTGGAGCAGTCACTGTCAGGGATCTTGGCAAATTAGGCAGACAAGACCCCAAACAGTGACAGAGCAACTTTAATTCCTTTTATTATTAACCCTACCAATACCAATGTTAGTCTCCCTACAGTGACCATATTAGCCCCTGTTTCTTCACTTATCATTGGTACCACATTCCTGACTGATATATTTTGCCAGGTCTGCACTGGGCAAACTGGGTACCTGCCTAGTGGGCCACAGTAACCATGGGCTGAGGCCAACAGGGGAGATCAAGGGGTCATCCCACCTGCCCCCTGCAGGGTCTGCACTAAGGAAGAGGATAGAAGGCTCCTTCAAAGACCTACCTCACAGCCAGGCCACCCTAGTGCTGAGTGAGAGGAGGGAGAACTTGGTCTATACTTCCTCTATCCTCAGCTCCTTCTACTGTATCAAAGCATTACCATGGAATGCCCTATACTTTCCCCAGCCTTGGCTGGGAGGTTCTGTCTGCACATCCAGAGAATGTAGACTAGCAGCATCTCCCATCGGATCACCAGGTACCAGGATTCCTCTCTCTTTGGCCCAAGTCTCCAGGAAGGGGAAGCTGTTTTTTTAATAAAAAATGTGTTGGTGTCTTTTTATATATAGCCCTTATCCCGACATTTACAACAGTCCATACACTATAGCTCATATCCCCCAATTACTACAGCTCTTATCTCCCCATAGACTACAGCCTCTACCTGCCCACACACACTGCAACCCCTATACCCACATACACTACAGCCCCTATCACCCTCACATTCTACAACCTCCATCCCCCACACACTGCAGCCATAATTGCTCCTATCGCCCGGACATACTACAGCCCCTATCCCCTGCCACAAAAACACACTACACCACTAACAGATCTCTTCACACACTACACTGCAAACAACATCAATAACAGAAACACAACCCAACAAGCAGTCTCCCCCTTATAAAAACCTACACAAGCAATACCACAAGCAGAATCCCTACATGCACCTGTCAGGATTGGCCTGACCCTAACACACATACCTAGGTATATGCAAGATAGGTATGTATAACGGTCCTTGGAGTGGCTGAGCAAAGACTGACATTATAAAAGGAGACCTATGGGAGGGTTCCATGTAATATATGGTGTCATAATGAGGCACCAGGAAGCTAGGGATGAGTGGGTGTGCACCAGAACACAGCAGAGACATCACTTCCGGGATCGCACAGCGACACGAGGACAGGTATTGTGACATTACCCCCCTCCAGCACCACCTCCTGGGTGGACAGGACATGAACGTGAAGGAAACCTGGCATGGAACTTTTGAAGCAGGACCAGGATCTTGGGTTCAGAAGCTGGAATACAAGAACGTTACTTAGGATGGCATGAACCTGTCCCCATATAATCTGCAAAGTGGCAAAATGGGAGTCCAATCCTGGCATCCCTTTATCAACAAAGGATGCTAGGAGAACAGCAGGATGAAAGTCGTAATTAACAAAGAAGGGACTGTGGCCTGACACATCATGATCAGAAGTGCTGCATGCAAATTTGGCCTAGGAAAGCAGATCTGCTCAGTTTTCCTGCAGATCAGATGCAAAGCACAGTAGATATTGTTCCAGAGACTGATTGGCACGGTTAGCAGAACTATTGGTTTGTTGGTATAGGTGGACGAAAAAGACAAAATGATCCCCATCTCAGCATTAAACCGCTTTACAGACAAATTGCAGTCCTCTAGCAGAGAATATAACTTGGGGAATACCATGTAACCGGGTTATCTCTTGTGCAATAATCTTAACCAGGTCAGCAGAAGACAGTAACTTGGATAAAGGTACGAAATGTGCCATTTCACTGAATTTATCGATCATAAATGACCCTGAGAGGGAGGAAAGTCAACCATAAAATTTGTAGAAAGATAAGTCCATGGTTTAGAGGGTATCGGTAATGGCTGTAATAATCCACTAAAAACTTGGTACAGGCTTGGTACAGGCTAATACATATTCTTTGATCTCTGTACATAAAGAGGGCCACCAAAAGTAATGGGACACCAGATGAACTGTTTTGTTAATACCTACATGACCTGCCATTTTAGTACTATGCAGATAATCAAGGATATTGATATGGATAGGAACAAACAGATTCCCAAAGGGTCCTCAGAATACTCTCCATGAGTTTGCTAGATACAATGGTTCTAAACAAAGCTACTATTTTGTCTGGTAGTACAACTGATGAATTATTTGAGTTATCAGAATCAGTAGCTTCAAACTGTTGGGAGAGAGTTTCAAATTGTAAAAAGTCTTTAGTTCTGACGTGGTTTCTTTTTACCAGAGAGTGCATTATATTTTACCTATTATTCAGTTTTTCATATGAAGGATGTGTTTTCAGTTTAAGTTTTCTATAGGAGACCCAGAAAACAGCCCATTGGAGTGTGAATTAAGTACAGTGTTCGACAATAGCTCTTCAGACCTTCTTAACAAAGAAGTCAAATGACAATAAATTGCTATTAGGAGACTGTAAAATACAGTCAGAGCCAACAAATAAAGTGAAGGAAACCAGACCAATGACCTCAGGTGGTAAAAACAACCTATTAGCAGTGGCATAATAAGTTTTTATTGTCAATCTGAAGAAAAAAGATCAAGCAGCAGTTCCTTTCCCACAGAGCACAAACTTCCAGAAGATGTCAGCAGAGTTCTTGAAAATAAAAAAGTCAAAAGAATTTCGGGGCTGAATTTTGTAAATGTGTCAGTCGTTGAAATGACTTTATCAGATAGAGATTCTGATTGTGAAAGCATAGTAAGCAAAACTTATACATCTAACACGGATCTGATTTCTGGCGTTTATGAAGGTGGGATGAAAATATGGGAATGCACGTTTGATTTTATAAGATACTTAGAAGACAATAGCGTAAAATTCGAAGGAAGGCAGACTAGACTACAACTGTACTCTAATAGGGGAAATAACCATTTACAATGTACTGGTGAATTGTGATAATGATAAAATAAATCCTTGAAAGAAACCAGTCATTTAATTTGTTCAAATTGTTTAGTGAAATCCTCACCTCTCTGGTTCTTAGTCATCTTTTGAATTCCTTGTAACCTGAGAAGGGAGGTATATGACTAATGCTTATCTAAAAATAACATAGAAACATAAATTGTGATGCCAGATAATAACCGTTTTGCCTATCTAGTCAGTCCAATTTTCTAAATACTTTCATTAGTCCCTGGCCTTATCCTAAGTCTAGCCTTATTCCTATGCCACGCATGCTTAAACTCCCTCACTGTGTTAACCTCTACCATTTCAGCTGGAAGGCTATTCAATGCGTCCACTACCCTCTCTGTAAAGTAATACTTCCTGAAGTTATTTTTTAAGCAGACACTGAGTGTTTTGTGAAATGGTGTCTAATATTATTTAGATGTTGCTCTATTTAGACAAGTAGAGGGTGTGCACTGCATCCCATCTAATTAAATCCACTAGGGCACATTAAAAAATAATAATATTTTTTGGAATTGCAAGTTTATGACAAGTTTATACAATATTTCCTATCTTTTACACAAACTACTTTTTATAACTTCTATGTGTGATGTTATGATTTGTGTGCATGTTTATAATTCAGTTTGAAGAAGCAGTTACATAGTTACATAGCTGAAAAGAGACTTGCGTCCATCAAGATCATCCTACCTCACATTTGTTTTTTCCTGTTGATCCAAAAGAAGGCAAAAAAACCCAGTTTGAAGCACAATTTTGCAACAAGCTAGGAAAAAAATTCCTTCTTGACCCCAGAATGGCAGTCAGATTTATCCTTGGATCAAGCAGTTATTACCCTACATTGAAAGATTATATCCTTGAATATTCTGTTCTTGCAAGTATGCATCTAGTAGCCGCTTGAACATCTGTATGGACTCTGATAAAACCACTTCTTCAGGCAGAGAATTCCACATCCTGATTGTTCTTACAGTAAAAAAACCTTTCCTTTGCCTTAGACGAAAGGAAAGTGCTCTGGAGCAGCAACATGAGAGCCCAGCAGGTACTACTAAACGGCGATTTGCTGGTTTGAATGAGGCAGATGTAAGTGCAATATTTATATATTTCCTGGTTGATCTACCTCCCTCTAAAGAAAAAATCTATTAATCTAGTGGTGGTAGATAATTTCTCAAAGTTGGCACAATTTATTCTGATTTCTAAATTACATACATCTAAAGAATAGTGATGTCCCGAACGGTTCGCCACGGACGGCGAACATATGACCCTGTACCTCACAGTCAGCAGACACATTCCAGCCAATCAGCAGCAGACCCTCCCTCCCAGACCCTCCCACCTCCTGGACAGCTCACTAAGAATGCAGCTTCAAAATGGATGCTGTCCAGGAGGTGGGAGGGTCTGGGAGGGAGGGTCTGCTGCTGATTGCCTGGAATGTGTCTGCTGACTGTGAGGTACAGGGCCATATGTTCATCGTCCGCAGCGAACCGTTCGGCGAACCGTTCGGGACATCACTACTAAAGAATTTTCTGGAATTTTTGCTAAGTAGGTATTCTGATTACATGGTGTTCCAAGAGAAATAGTGTATTTTCAGCGTATTCTAGAGGGGGTTTGGCACAGAAATGCCTATCCAAGTATGTTTTTCTTTTGCCTACCACCGTCAAACCAATGGGGCTAAAAAGGCTAATCACTGAAACAGTAGATTAGATGCTTCAGCTTCCATAATCAGGGCAATTTGGTGGACCTGCTTCCCTGGGCTGAGTTTGCCTGTAACAACGCCACGTATGAGTAAACTGGGTGCAGTGCATTCTCTATCAGTCAAGGTGGTCATCTAAAATAACCCATCTCAGCAAACAAATATGGTGATTTAGTTCCACCATATTGCCATGTTGTTTTAAGCCCACCACTACTTCACAGTACCCCAATATCGGTGGTTTCTACACTAATTTCAACATGGGAGACACATTTAATAGCGCTACTGCTAAATAAACTTAAAGGACCACTGTAGGCACCCAGACCACTTCAGCTTAATGAAGTGGTCTGGGTGCCAGGTCCATCTAGGGTTAACCCTTTTTTTTATAAACATAGCAGTTTCAGAGAAACTGCTATGTTTATAATAGGGTTAATCCAGCCTCTAGTGGCTGTCTCATTGACAGCCGCTAGAGGGCTTCCGCGCTTCTCACTGTGATTTTCACAGTGAGAAGACGCCAGTGTCCATAGGAAAGCATTGTGAATGCTTTCCTATGGACTGGCTGAATGCGCACGCGGCTCTTGCCGCGCATGCGCATTCAGCCAGTGACAGAAGAAGAGGGAGGAGAGGAGGAGGAGAGCTCCCCGCCCGGCGCTGGAGAAAGAGGTAAGTTTAACCCCTTCCTCCCCCCAGAGCCCGGTGGGAGGGGGTCCCTGAGGGTGGGGGCACCCTCAGGGCTCTATAGTGCCAGGAAAACGAGTATGTTTTCCTGGCACTATAGTGGTCCTTTAAAGTATATACTGACAATGGATGTCATATATCTGCTCAATAAAAATTAGAATTAAAGTGGCATTACTATCCAAAACTTCCTAAAATGTATACTTTCCTGTGCTCACCCAGAACATTCTTTTCTCAGGAATGGTGCGGTCTTAGAGACCAAAATGTGTGTGTGTGTGTGTGTGTGTGTGTGTATATATATATATATCAAAATCTGTAATGCTTGGCACTCCTCCCTCCAGTGGAAATGTCACTATTGGTGCCTAGGTGCAAATCCCACGTAAATATATAAAAAGAAAAATTTAGGAAGCACTCCAGGTCTCAAAATCGTGGAAAAACTTTGTTTATTGTATTTTAAAAAATACAGAAACTGTGCATGTTCAAATTGATGTTTCAAGCCACTAAGGGTCTTTATCAAGATCTTGATAAAGATCCATAGGGGGTCGAAACTTCAATTTGAACATGCACAATTTATGGATTTTTAAAAATACAATAAATAAAGTTTTTCCACCATTTTGAGACCTGGAGTGCCCCCTAAATGTTTCTATCTATCTATCTATATATATATATATAAACAGATTAAGGAACAGCACACACATACAGATAAAGATACATATTTTGCATTACATATATATATATTCACAAGGCTCTTATAACAGATTTTTAAAATACACTTTAGCTCATTTAGCACTAGCACTATTTAATTTGTCTCCCACGTTGGACTTATTGCAGGACCCACCGATATTGGGGTACTGTGAAGTAGTGGTGGGTTTAACACAATGTGGCCATATGGTGGAACTGAATCCCTCATATTTGTTTGCTGAGATACGTGATTCTAGGTAGCCTTATAAAATGTAAAACTGTATCTGTATATGTGCGCTGTTCCTTAACAGCTTCAACTGTTCAAAAATGGTTTGCTGATTGACACCGTAGGGCAGCTCCTGTATATCACGTTTGTGAAAGGATTTAATTGTCCACATGAAACATAAGTCTATAAGTACCTTACATAAAGCTTGCATCTAGATTTATTGGCCCCTTTTGACTAGTGTGCAAAAAAATCCAGTTTCTTATGCTCTAGTTGTGCCAAAGAATCTGTATATTTCTAATGTGTTTCATACTTCCTTGCTCCAACATTTGACATGTAACCATACACCAAAAATATTTCTGCTCCTCCTGCTCTTGTTGTCAATGGTCAAGAGGAATATGAAATACAATCCATCATTGATTGTATCCTGTCCAAGGCAAACAGACATGGTCAAAATTTCAGCCTTGTGTAGCTCCTGTGTCAAAACCTCTAAGTACCGGCAATATGTTCAATTCTCTCGTTTTCCTAAAATTAGCGTGTTGAGATTGCTACCCTTCCTGACAGTTGCTAGTTGATTTGTGCTTCTAGGTGTTCATGCAGCGTTGTTTTCGAGCAGCGTTTCTTTATCCAGTAGATGTGAATCATATCAGGTCCTGGTACTGACCAACTTTTCATGTGGACTATTCGTAGAATATCTCCTATTGTGATGAAGACTGGTTCCTATTCCGTGAACATGCAGATGTCTTCTTTCAGGTCAAGTAGCCATTGAGCCTTTGTGTGATGTGTGTGTAAAAGTATAATGCATTCTCGGGTAGAGGTCCTCTAACACTTACAAAACACTACAATTTTCTCACACAGACAATGGATAAAGTATGTACCACTGGGTGAAAAGAAATTAGGCTTGGCACTTTGAGTAGGTGCAAATCATATTTGATTTTTCTTCTCCACGTTCTTTACTACACTGTGGTCACCACTGTACAAACATTAATTTAATTTCAATAAGCTTTTAAGATTAGACCTTCCCATGTCAGAATCCCAGTTGCTGGCACTAACCTCGCATCTTCTGGAATCATAGTCAAGAATCATGCCTTATGCAGACTTTCACTGAATGACTTTATTGCAAAAATGTCCTTTCTTTGTGCACCCCTAAATATTGTGAGGCAGGCCGAATTACATTAGTTATTTCAACTATTTAAGCTAAATCCACTAGCTGATCTTGTACTTTCATGGTTACTGTAGCACACATGGTCATTGTTTTTGCTTTAATCTTCAATAGAAAAAAAAAAAATAGGATTATTAATCAAAATGCTATTATTAGGCAAAGTGCTAAATGCTCTTAGATATTATTTTGGCTTTCAGTGTTGATCCTTATTTAGGGATTTCCCCTACATGTAAGATAGATTCAGTGTGTGTATTATTCTGTAATGCATACATACAAGTAAATACCATTGCCCTGTTAGGGCAGCCACCTTTCATTTCTTTCTGGTCAGAAACGTTGCTTATCAAAAACATGCAGGTAATTAAGTGATAATTGACATTCAAGAATACATACATTTTCCTCACACCTTCAAATTACGCAACTGTTGCTTCTGACGAAAGAGGGCTGAATGTGACCACGTTCGTTGAACAAGGGTAACCAAGATATTCAGTATTGGCTATTTAGATATCTAGATTCCTGATCAGGTAGTTCATTGATTAGGAGTATATCCAATGTCCTGACCTTAGCCAATAAAGTTACCTTGTTTGTCTCTTCTGAGTCACTGTTTCCCCCCCTCTACAGAAGTATTACTGTTAAGTGTGGCCAGCTCTAAGGGCTGGTAATATATCGCCATGTCTCTATTATTTTTCCTTTCACTGAGTGCCTGGCTCATATTTGTAAGTTTATTTAAGGACTCCAAGTTTTCTGTTTGCACCTCAGATAAACCTCAGGCTGCATTTTACCTCTATTTAACATTAAAGTCCATATATTTGATGGAGAGCTTATTAATTCTTTGAGAAATGCTATAACACTTAAAGGGATACTATAGGAATCAAAGTAACTTTAGCCTAATGAACCTATTTCGGTATATAGATCATGCCCCTGCAGTCTCACTGCTCAATTATCTGCTATTTAGGAGTTAAATCGCTTTTGTCTCAGTATGAGCAGCCCTAGCCCCACCTCCCCTTTCTGTGACTCACACAGTGAGTGCTTTAGATGTTTTTAATCTCCTGTTCTGTAAATTGAATTTTAATCACACACAGAAGGCTCCTGCAGGCTCTGGCAAGATATTAACAGAGCATGAGATAAAACATTCTAGAATAAACAAAGTGATTTTACTCCTAAATGGCAGAAAATTGAGCAGTGAGACTGTAGGGGTATGATCTATGTACCCAAATAGCTTAATTAGGTAAAGTTATTTTGATGCCTTTAGTATTCCTTTAAAGTTATACTATAGTTCCAGGAATACAAAATTGTATTTCTGGAACTTTATTCCCTCTGCCTTCCCCCCTGGCCCGTGCCACTGAGGGAATAAAGGGTTAACACTTTATTTACTTACCTGATTCCAGCGCTGAGGGACAAAAGTGTCACTCTACGAAGGGGCGCTATTGTGCATGCGCAGTGAGTTTGGTACGTGTATTAGGACTCCCCATAGGAGAGTATTGAATCATTGCTTTCCTATGGGGAAAAAGCTGACACTGTATGTCCTCATGAGGATGTCCAACTACAGGTTTCGGAAAAAAAGTCTGGTAACATTTTTTTAATGTGATGCTCTGTTTTCTTTTAAACTTGTATCAAAGGTTTACCAAATGACATCTCAATCCTGTTAATTCAAGCAAGCAAAAGCAAACATTGCCAATGAGTAGGAGAAAGAGAAGCATTATTTCATATCATAAAGGACAGAGCTTATAGCAATGATTGACAAGAAGCCAAAATGGAGAAGCCTAGTTCCAGGATAGATGTAAATACACCTAATTTTGTCAGACCTCACAAATACTTATTTTTAAAAATAAATGAGATAAGTAGACATAATATTACAAATCCTGTGAAATAATGGTTCCCTTTAATCAGGCACTCATGCAGCATTTTCTGGAGACTTGGTAACTGGAGTCCCCACAGGTCAGACTCCTCAGAACAAATCTGGGGTGTTGGCCAATCTGAAGGGAGATATGCATAATGTTGAGAGGTATAAATCATGTTGTTGCAAGGTATGGACAATGTTTACCCAACAGATAACATTGAAACAAGTGTACACAATTGGCCAGTTTTTTTTAGACAGGGTAACAAACTCTTGTCTGTATAACACCATCATCTATTTCACTAGCACGTAGTTTAATATATAATATTAGAAAACAAGTTAGATAGAAATCTCTCGCACCCATGTTTAAACAACATAAAAGTGTTCTAGCAAAGCTAGACAGGTGTGAAAATGTACAAAGATAAGCATGGTTCATTAGAAAAATGTCAACCTCAACCGCTTAACACTGTTGTGATAAATGACTATGATACCATATTTTAGCTAGACTGGGACAGTCCCCTTTTATATATATATGTCAACAACATATTCAACTGCATGATCTCAGTTACTTATTTCATTCTGGAAAATGTTATATATCTATAAAATGTCACAGTGGTATAAGTAATACTCTCTATTTACCATGTACCAAACCATGTCCATGGCAAATGCTAATATTTGAAAGGGTGCTTCACACAACAAAAATACATCTTAACACAGTAGTTTTGGTGCATAGACTTTGCTGTCTGACAAATGTAACTATAGAGTAGCATTCAGATAATGCTACTCTATGAGAAGCATCCAACTAATGCAGAGATATGAGTGCTGCGCATGTGCTGTAGAGCTTCATTATTTTTCTATGAGACGTAATGAATAGGCCTGAGATCATCATCACTGATCATCTTACAGAGGCAGAACAGCTGTTGCTGCAAGATTGGTACAGAGCTGGTGAAAAGGTGAAGTTTGGTCACTTTTTCATTTCCAAAGGGAAGGTCCTGAATGTAATTTTTCAAATTTGTAAAAGGCTCACTTTAACGTTATGAATAAAAATATGTTATTACAACATTAGTCTTCCTTTAACTATTTGTTATGTTTATATTTCAAACCATTTCTTATAATTGACATCCCTTCCGATAAGTAATATGTATCCTACTTTAAAGCTAATCACTGAATACATCTGCTTCCCAGTATATCCCACTAACTGATGTGGTTGTGCTATTAACCATAGAAGGGTGGCTGGACTGCGGAACACATAGAGCAGTGAGTACTTTGCAAATAGTCCTTCAAACTCCACACCTCTTAAACACTATTTTTTTTTTTACTAAACTTAAACGTAACCCTTAATACCAGGTTTAATGCATCTTAAAAACTAGACACTCCATGTACCCCATATTGATTTTACCTCCACTCTAACCATAAACCCAATAATCCTATACCACAACTGTGAACCCTCTCAAGCTTTTAATCCTCTACGTAATCTAACTCTGAATTTAAACCCTGTCTAACCTGAAACCCAACTTTACCTCACCACTGCTAACATTATCTTTGATCCTGCATACCTTCACACAGTTGCTTACACTCACTAAACTCTCAGATTAAAATGTAATATATTACAAGCATGCTATATGCACATAGATAAATAGATATAGACATATGCAATTGTCAAGTGTGAAATATAAATATATATATATATATATATATATATATATCTCAGAACCACTGCCTATTCATGCAGTTCCTTCCATATTGTGTGTGTTCCACTGTAATTTTTGTATACTGTGCCCCCTCCCCGTTTCGGAGAGCTCCCACGAAAGGAACTCGCTCGTCTCCCGAACGGGGACCATCCCCATATCCCATATAGAACGCAAGTTAGAACGTTCAAAAAGAATGTTATCACCTCGATCATCGGTGCAAGACTGCAAGGGAAACAATTAATGAAGGCTCCCCTGGGTGGCTGCTACAGTACAGATGAATGCCAGCCATGGGGAGCATTCGTGGATTGTTTCCTGACTCGTTTGTCTCCCAAATGAGGACCTACCCAGTGCCCCATTAGAATGTTCCCCCCAATTAATCAGAATGTTTGCACTTGCAACATAAGCGTGAAACTGCAACGTTTGCACTGGCAACATAGTGTGAAACTGCAAAGGAAGTAATTAATGAGTGCTTCTCTGGGTGGCCGCCCTTTCGTTTAGACTGACAGACCACCATCACTGAGCACCATGCCCACTGCTTATTCGTGTGTTTTCACCTGTGTAATGTACGGTTCCCCCATGTATCTGTAATGTATTTTGTATATTGTGCCTGTTTCTCAGGCTCTCATGCCACCCCGGTAACTCAGTAAAATGTTCACACCAATCAATCAGAATGTTCGCACCTGCATCATAAGTGTGAAACCGCAAGGGATGATGAGAGGGAGCATTCATATCCTGAAAGGAGATGCTTCCCTTTCGGAATCTTCGCACCAGAACTCCACAAACAGGTCCCTGAGGTTGGTGGGGATACTGTTGGGGTACTGGTGGTTTGGATTGCCCTACCGGCTCCCAACGGAACTATAGTCACTGCCTTCCCCTCCCAGGAGCTACGAGGCCAGGCAGCCACTGGAGAGAGGCTCCAGCCCCAGCCCCCTGCTGGCCACCTGGAAGTCCATGCCGACCAGTCAGGAGAGGGAGCTCCCATTCAAACAGGGTTCACACCATCCTCCTGATGGGCCGGCACACGTGAGCGCTGATTGGTCGCTGCAGGGCATAAGCAACCAATCAGAGAAGGAGCGCCCATTCAAATAGGGTTTTGCGCCCTTTCTCTTGATTGGGCAGCGAAACCCCTCTCCTCCCTGAGCACTGATTGGCGCGAATTGGCTTTGTGCCTTTCCGCTGATTGGCTGTTGCTTGGTTTACGAGCGAATTTTGAATCCAGTGGACTAAACCAAGCAATGCTGTGGAACTATTTTCGGGGAGGTACAGAGCACCAAGCCCAGACTTCATATGATGGTTTCTCGGGCTCTGTACATCCGATAGCCTACTATTTAAAGGGGTCCTAGATTTGAACCCTGTTGACTTGCTATGAAAACCCCTTGCACGGGCACATGCATAACAGCCGAGTGTGGCTCAATAAAATGTTGTTGTACCACTGGAACTGTGTGTCATCCAGTCACTTGAGGGGGGGGAGGGGAATGGGTCTTGTTATACTCCAAGTGGTTCCTGAACAGCTGAAGGAAAGGAATAAGCGGAGGTTATCCGTGGTCCACTACAATATATATATTTATGTGGTAAGGGTAATATTGCCCTGGTGGTAGCATAATTCGTATACAACAGAAACATAGATAATAACACCAGTCGGTTGTTTTGTGCCAGAACCGACAATGCAGTAGTAAAATGCCTGTCGTAACTCATTAACTGGGTTTGGTATGTATAAGGTGAAAGCAGAGGATTTCCAGCATCCCATTGTTTTGATTATATGAGCTGTAATTTGGTTGAAGGATGCAGATGATGCTGCCCCTATGCAGAAAGAATGTCCTGCGCTAATGACTTGCGTTTAGGCCAAGTCTTGTCAATAGTATATGTTAGTGGTGGTAAGAGTGGAACTGTGTAGCTCTACTAGTGGTTGAAGTGGAAGTTTGTGAAAGGTGTTGAAATATATATGTCCAAAACTTTAACATGGCATCATTTATTAGAGGTAGGGAAAAGGGGTATTTCCATCGTGAGACCCGTTTGGCTGGTTTTGAAATGGTGAAGGGAAAGAATGTAATGGTCTATGGATTTGTGCATATTGTCCATTTTAAGGTAGTCTGTGGTTGTGACACTGCTGAAGGTAAATTCCCTTGGATGTAAGAATCCATGAAAAGCAAGCTCTATGGCTGTTTTAAGTACCATATTTGTTGTATATTCGAACGGAGCTTGTCTCTAACAGGTCGGATAACAACTGGAATATTTTGTTGTGGATGGGTAGTGTTTCATGGGGTAGATGTGTGTCTGATTTTTGGATTCCCTTCAGCAGTGTTTTGATCTAGTATGATGAAATTAATCCTGTTTTGTTGGGGTGTTGTATTAACATGTGGTGTTGAATGTCCGTTAAATACAATTTGAAAGTGTTGAAAGATGACTTATTTAATGTGGCAAAAGGAAGTGAACCCTAACATGGTCTCCAAAGCAAAAGTGTCCTGTACGTGAAATTTCCACCAAGAACTTAGTGAAAATGTGAAAGGCCCTATTATAGGACTTCCTAGAGCAAACTAAAAGTGACAGGTGGGAAAGGTTATGTGCATGAGTCAATAGAACATCTTGTTCACATGAATGCAGGCAGCGGTGTTCGGTTGTCAAGTTTATGGAATTAAAATCGGACACTGAAACCCCCGAACACCGCTGGATTTCCATCATCGCCTGTGTTCGGTTCTATAGATTCTAGAAGAACACTGTTTGATGGAATCGTTTGTCTGGATGAGGGGAACAAGCTCCATGGTTCAAATATAGACTACATTCTGTATTTTATTCATTTTTTTGTTACCGAAGTTGACCGACTGCTAGCTCTAATTTCATGGAACTGTTTTGTGCATAGGACCATGTGTGCGGTCAGTCAAATAATTGACTTCCATGGAAAAGTCGAACCCCTGAACCGATCTGGGTGATTTTTGGATATGTTGATCACCCAGATCGGGGCTGTATTTTGTGGGGTTTTCGTGTATATTATGTGCATTTTAGGATGTTTGTAACTTGTATGTTTTTGCTGTATCTGGAGATAATTGAGTGTATACAGTTCCTGACTCAATTATCTCCCAGGCACAGGGAAGTGATTACCCTGTTTTGTGTGGGAGTGTCATGGGTGTGTTTGGCTTTGTCCATAAATGTATAAAAGCAGGCCACCTGGCCAGATTAAAGCATTCCAGCTTGTACTCCAAGAACTATGTGTCGTGTCAGTAACTATGTGGTTACTGGGAGGGGAAATGGCTAATCACTTCTCCAGCTTGTTCCAGTGTGGAGGATTCAATGGGGAAAGTCCTTGTAAGGACTAGAGCTCCCAAGACTGAGTGTCATCCAGTGCTTGGGAGTGGATAGAGCAAGTTCCCCATTCGGCTTCAGGACGGAGTGGTTGCAGGAACCCAGTCAAGTCACAGCGACTGTGGGGCAGGAGTGCTGAGGTTTGTCCCCTGTTCCAGCCAGGAAGCGGTCCTTGGCAAAGGTACCCAGGTATAGGGAGCTCAGTTACACAGGTGATGAAAAATTGTCTGGTGACCTCCACCCAGGTGAGTCTCTTTAAAATCTCATAATAACCAACGAGAAAGACCGGCCTTTAATTACGATATGGCAAGTGGCCAGGTTGTCCAAATAACATCTGACAGATTAGCCCGTCCAGTCTGTTTCCCAAGTGATAGCAGCAGCCATGATTGGGTACAGTTCACACAAAGCAGATGTAGTGAAGAAGCCCAGAAGAGAACTAACTTCTTTAGGCCAAGGGCTCCATAGCCACTTGTTACCCCAGATGGCAGCAAAAGCAGTGTTGGCCTCTGCATCTGTCCAGAGTGTATGAGAATTGTCCGAAATTGGGGGTATGAACATGGCGAGCCCATTCCAGGAGGTGAGAAAAGTGTGCCACATACGTAAATCGGCCGTCGCGTATGTGTCTATCGTGGTGCGTGAGTTGTCTAAGGGGAGGTTTGGGAATAAAGAAATTAACTGTGAGATAAAAGATCTACCTTGTGGAATGATCCTCATTGCAAAATTGAGCGACCCCAGCAGGGATTGAAATTCCTTTTGGTTACAAGAACTTAGTTGTAAGTACAATTCATTGCTCGCTAGGGTGCGCCCAATCTTGTCCTGGGTAAGAGGATTTTAGACTGAATTTAGAATTTAGACTGGGGACCGTGTAGGAATGTGGTGCCGATAAGTTGATGATTAGTCTGTGTTTATGTGATGCCTAACCCGTGATGATCCCAATGAGGTTGGTTCTCCATGAAGAGAAAGGAGGGGAATTGAAAGGCCCTAGCACAAAACCCTGTCCCAATTCAATTTTGATAAGATCATCAACCAACTCTGGGTCTGCTATCGCGGTTTGCAAATTATTGCACTCGAACGTACCAGCCGGTAAGTGGATAATGCCCGTATGAAACCCTTTAGACAACCCTTCAGTGAGAAATCTAACCAAGTTTTGTGAGGGGTGGTGTTGTAGTAGAATAGCAAATAAAGTTACATTGATGCAAGTGAGGTAAGGTTTAGGGAATAGTTTATTAGGGCAAATGGTTTTTGTGTGTGCCTGTAAACAGAAGGCACAGACGTGTAGCAATCTACAGGAACTAAACCCACAAGATCCTGCATTAAAATTATTATAAATCTGTGATTTTCCTCAAAAAACGATATCTCTACCCAGTTTACCCTTCAACCCTCTAGTTGGCCTTGCAAAGTTAGGGACTGAGTGGCCATGTTCCACTTCAGCCGAATTAGGACATAGATTGGTGGAGTTTGCCATGGATGCACAAATCCCACAAACCAGGGACCTGAGGCCTGCAAAATGCTTGCAGAATAGCTCAGTATCTAAACTGCTCCAGTTTATGCTGTAGTTAAACTGAGCCAGAGCTGCAGCCACCTTCGCAGAGAAGGAACGGTGGTAGTCATATAAGGCTGAACCACCGTATTTACGCCCCTGATCCACAAGTTTATGCAAGTATACAACAAAACAAACATAAACACCACAAACTCAGTGCTCTGATCCCAATATTCAAACCCCTGGGTGCAAGGGTCTTAAGTTTATGTATCCAAAAAGATTCCCTTTGGGATAACTTTTTGACCCTATCGCCCCCACGCCAGAATGGAAGAATATGTTCAATGCCCACACAACTAAATTCTCTAAATGAAAACAGGGGACGGTTACTACAATGGGCCGAAACCGGATGGGACACCAGTCCCTTACGAATGTTGTTTAGATGTTCCAAAATTCTAACCTTATCCCAAAGGGAAACATTTTGGATACATAAACTTAAGACCCTTGCACCCAGGGGTTTGAATATTGGGATTGATCTAGTGTGTTTCTTGGACTGATTCTTGGGTCTTTTTCTCCCTCTCTTTGTCATTATTTTGTATGTATTTCTATAAATATAAATAATAAAAATAATTTTAAAAAAATGCAGTATTGTCTGCTTTTTTTAATGCAGATATGTGTACTAATGAAGCTATATATTATAAAATGAGAATTATTTGATGTCTTAAGAGAACATTTATAATAAATAATTGATTATGGTTTCTCAATATAGTAAGGATGTGTGTGCCACTTTAAATAGACAGTTTTGAATTATGAAATGGTGTAGTTTATTGAAATATACACTTATAAAATATATGCCCAAGTTTTGCAGGGGCTATTTTGATATTCTTGTTGTTTACATTTAAGATACTAACCCATTTCTCTTTTTTAATTTAGAGATTAACTGTATTAAGTCAATTTGTTATTTTTTGGCTACATAGCCGTTTGTAGGATCACTTGTATGGTTGCTCCTTGTTGATGTGGTTAAGATAGAGAGATGGAACGCATTTGGAACGCATATGGAACGCGGAAGTAAAAGATTACGTCTACTTCCGGTTTCGTCTTTTCCATTGAACGCGCCCAAATTTGAATTATACAAGTGCCGAAAATACTATCAGCTGGAAGGAGCTATCCCAGGACCAATGAAGAGCTGGCTATTGGAAAACTCCTACATTATGGACCAATGGGACACTGGGACTAGCCCTATTTATAGGGATTATGTTAAGGGGGGAGTAGGATGCATTATTTTACAATTTGCGATATTGTATGTTACTTTTTATAGTGCGGTCCCTGAGGAAGTTCTAGTTTGAACGAAACGCGTTGGACCTATTGCCGCATTTTTAATTTTTATCTTTATTGGATTTTTGATTATTACTTACCTGGAGTCCCGTGTTCCATTGGCTGCGTCGCATTGGCAAGGGGAATCACTAGCCCCCCATACTATCAGGGGAGGCACCTTATGAACGCTCTTCTTTTCATCATCTTGTGAGTGCATTCATTTAAAGCGCACGATCCACTGTATATACTGTATTACACTACTTTGTTTTTTGTATGTTCTCTCCATAGATTATACAGCTATATCCCAAACTTTGTTTGTGGTTCTATGCTTATGCAAGTATACATCTAGCTCTTCCCTTTTCTCTGGATAAACTGAGCAGTACACATCCCTGTAGATGCCAAAACCTAAGACAAATTCAGGTATGGACATTTTTTTATTTAGCCTAGGATCTCTAGCCCTCAGTACTATTGATATGTCCCCATCCGAGTATGTCCTGTTCTCAAGGACATCCTGGGAGGCAATTAAGAGCAAGACTAGGTTAACATCCTTGCCCTCCATGATGTCTTTTTTGAGATTGCCCGGGACCATATGCGCTGGATTTATATTTTCTGGGATTTGAGATGGGACAAGAGAGTTACCCAGCATGGCAGATGGACCTCGACACATAATAGAGGACATAAAATAGAATCTGGAACAGCAGGCCCCACTGGCATAATAGAAGAACAGACTGCTTCCAATTTTTCCAGTCTATCGATAATCAGTCCAATGGATGACATTAATGCGGTGAGCATAGCATGAACATCTAGTAACTGGGAACCACTAGGCCTCTCCCCTGCCCCCGAGTTGTCGGTGTTTGTATTAAGAAGTCTGAAGAGCTCCACCTTCCTTGCAGTAGCTATGAATGGAATACATCATTTAGAGAGTTCAACCATGAGACGAAGGATAGTCCATGACCTTAGAGAAATGGACTAGCCGTATCAGCGCCATGGGCAAGGGTATCGGACCTAACTTGGGTGCAAGGAAGGGTGTATCAAAAACTTGAGACATACTGAAATATATATACATATTATCACCATCAGTAATAAGTCCTAACCAGGTACTGGCTGGCTAGCTAATGCCAAGTGGCGAAAAAATTATACTAATACAGCGTGACAGGTGAGGCCCTGCTAGAGAGGCTCTAGCTATGTGTTGGCCTGAGGGGATTTGAGGCCACCGAAACATTGTGATGGGGTGTTGGCCTCTCTGTGATATTTAATGCAGAAGATAGTATGGGAGTGATAGGTGAGGCCCTCTCTTTGCAACCATGCAAGGCGAATAGCTATGTTTGGGTCGATGGGTGAATACCTCCGAGTATGAGGATGGGTGTCGGCCTCGCGGGGTCACTAGACTATGGCAGGAGTCCAGAAAAAAAATTAAAATAGGGATTGTAATTGTCATACCTGTGATAGAATCAGAAATGATGATTTTTAGTAGAAATTAGGAGAAGGAGGATAGGAGTGGATACATAAGTAAACCTAAAAATGAAACCTAATACAGTATCTGAGTATGTGAGATAGATAGACATGGGCCAGATTGTGGACCCGAGTAATATAGCGTAACCTACCCAAATCCTAGGAGAATTTGGTTCCACGAATGGAAGAACCTTGTGTAATGAAAACAGTCTGGTCTGAAATTGACACCTACAAAAATATCAAGATATTAACAAAAAAAACAGGAGGGATTATCTAAATAACATAGACATAGAAACATAGAATGTGATAGCAGATAAGAACTATTCGGCGCATCTAGTCTGCCCAATTCTCTAAATACTTTCATTAGTCCCTGGCCTTATCTTATAGTTAGGATAGCCTTATGCCTATCCCACGCATGCTTAAACTCCTTTACTGTGTTAACCTCTACCACTTCAGCTGGAAGGCTATTCCATGCATCCACTACCCTCTCAGTAAAGTAATACTTCCTGATATTATTTTTAAACCTTTGCCCCTCTAATTTAAGACTGTCCTCTTGTTGTGGTAGTTTTTCTTCTTTTAAATATAGTCTCATCCTTTACTGTGTTGATTCCCTTTATGTCTCATCTTTCCTCCAAGCTATACATGTTAAGTTCCTTTAACCTTTCCTTGTAAGTTTTATCCCGCAATCCATGAAACAGTTTAGTAGCCCTTCTCTGAACTCTCTCTAAAGTATCAATATCAATAAATTGACAGAATAGGGAAGTTGACAGAAACAAGAATAATTCCTCTGACTAATAGTTCTGCAATGCACCTGCGGGTAGAACATCAAAAAGACATGAGATGTCAGCCACATAGCAGGTTCGATATACCAGAATTAAAATTGTTATTTAAATGAATAGGAATAACCACGAGTTAATTAAAATCTAACTGTAACAACTAGCTTAACCAGTAGGGGGCACTGGTCTCGAAGTAACATACAACCGCAAAATGGTGGAGACAGGCAATCTGGAAGAATCGTGCAAGCAGCCTATGCTTAAACTGCTGTTCAAATTAATTCAAACAGGAGAGCGCAAAAAATAGTAATAGTAAAATAAAATTCCTTATGATAAAAATCAAGTTAAGCGGCTATACACAAAATAAAGTTCCTTAAAAGTCTTTATCTAAATACAAATCATAAAAAAGTGTCAGCATTTTATATGATAGCCTTGCAGTGGGCAATCAATTAAGATGTGAAAAATTACTTACTTATCCCTGTGATTTAGTGGTATATATATTATCACTAGAGATGTTGCGAACCGTCTGCGAACTTCTCGCGAACGCTTCGCCACGGTTCGCCACAAGCTGTTCGCGGCGAACTCCGGTCAGCTGACACATCCTGGCCAATCTCCAGCAGACCCTCCCTCCCAGACCCTCCTACTTCCTGGACAGCATCCATGTTGAAAGTAGGAGGGTCATGTTGAAGTAGGAGGGTCTGGGAGGGAGGGTCTGCTGGAGATTGGCCGTGACGTGTCAGCTGACCGGAGTTCGCCGCGAACAGCTCGTGGCGAACCGTGGCGAACCGTTTGTGAGAAGTTCGCGGACGGTTCGCGACATCTCTAATTATCACCTCTATGCATCACATCAAGTTAGATTATACACATAACATATATTTTAAAAACTTGCTTAAGAGTCCAAAAGTTCCGAATGGGCGTCTTTAGAGGGTTAATCCTGTGCTGCCGCAAAAGTGTAATATCTGTAAATACATTGTGGCTCAATGTAGATTGTACCTTAAAATTATACAAAAAAAGCTTTTCATAGTGTAAAACTGCGTTTATTAGTATAAAAGAAAATTCCCTTCCCCCAAATAGAGACCCTAACATGAGCAAGTGGTGATACTTGTTTCCAAGATGTCACAAACACATTAAGCAGAATCAGAGGCTTAGCAGCCGTTTGCCGTCCACTGTTCTCTGTAGTATAAAACTCCCGCCCGATCTCAGCGCTGATGGGGTAGAGTATAACGAGTACACTGGAGATCTTGGTGTGTGGTCTGTGTCAAACAGGCTGTAGTTGTCAGACCTCTGTATCCTGAATGCCGATAACACTTCAATGCGTTTCGCCCGCTCTACCGGGCTTTTTCAAGATAATTTTATTATCTTCTTATTAGGTCTCATTGTATTGAATATTTGATATTTCTATATATATTTTAATTTATAATTTTTTAGTAATATTCCCCTTTACATATACTATTTCATTTTTAGGTGTGCATATATATCTGCCACCAGTAAGATACCTTTTTAACCTATTACTTTTATAGTTTTTAGTAACGTTTCCTCCTAATATTTCATAACCACACTTGTATATATATCTGCCACTCGTAAAATACTTCCTGAATCCAACGGATTATTACTTTTTTCTTTTTTTTTTTATTGTAACCGCCAGGTATATTTTATAAGGAGAGCTATTACATCCTTTGTCATTATTTACAGTTAGGGTTTCTATTAGAGTACTCAGTTTGACGTGCATTTCCAGCGATATAATTTGAATAGGTTGTGAGATTTATCCTGCATGTAGTGTATTATTTATTTAACTGTTCATTCATATAAAAATGATTGTAAGTGTAAGTTATTATATCCTATCGGGATTTACATTTTAGGCTGCTACATTTTATTCTTTATGTGTCCCTATATTTTTCGTAAGACCGTATATTTACGAGACACTTTCCGTACATAGTGAATAAAATATTTAAACTATTCATCTTTAAAAATAAAAGATCAAGTATATTAGTTATTATATCACCTGTTGGTAGCCACATTTAAGGCTGCTATATCACTTTTTATTCTCTATACGTCTTTCGTATCTGTTATAAGAATTAACCCTTGAGCTATATCTAATAAGCCCTTTCAGATAACACAATGTAATACAGAGTGTACCTATCTTTTTCACGAGCACATCTGTTGTAGCACACACTCTCCCAAAAGGAGATCTGTTTCGTTCTAATAATTATTTTCTTTGGGTCTCTTGTAACTCTTAATAAACTAGCTTTACTTAATGGATCATTCCTTTTACAATGAAATTATTATAACTCTTTAGGCCTCTTGCAACTCACACTAAAACTAACTTTACTTAATAGATAATTCTCTTTAATTGATTGTTCCTAGAAAATAGACTGTGTGCAAGTTAAGGTACATAAATCGAAGGTCCCTTTGTTGTATGTGTATGTATTTTATCTTATCTTCTGTAAACGATATTTATTATTTTGGAGGGATTTACTGTCAGTTTACACCACATTACGTAGTTTTTTTCAAGTTCTTTATATTTATGTTACAATAATAGATGATACAAATGCAAGATTGTATCCTTTATTGATAATTGTTGCCATTTTAAATTGAGACTCCTCTTTTATGTCTGTTTTATGTTACATATAACCACATATTCTGGGAATATATACCTACAGCGCCTATTCCCGAAAATGGATAACGTAACATCTTCTACCTTCAAGAAAATTAGTGGCATATTGAAAGCTATTTAACAAGAGACTCCATCCGGACATTAATTAAAGAACATTATCATCCAGAGAAAAGATTGGTATTTAACTAAGTAAAAGGAACAAGAACCCTGATTAAAGATATGAGAGTTTATTCATTGACGGAGCTCAAGGTGAGTGTGTCCGTCAATTATCTTAACGTGAGACCATATGGAGGTGTGACCCGCAAACGTATTACCTGAATGTGGTAATTACGCTAAGGGAGAGAAACACCAGTATTTTATCTTCTAATTAAGTGTGTATATAAATAGTCAACCACGGACTAGGAATCATTAGACAATTTATCCGGCTGAGGAAGCTACATCAGAGTAGTGAAACACGTTCCGGTATTATTTGGACATTGTGCCATTTTTATTTATATTTGTTATTAATAAATTGTTTGGAAAATTTTTACATCCTGGTTCCCAGTTTTTATCTGCAATTTCATCCAGGGAGTGCAGTACCTAACTGCTCAGTGTGTGACTACAAGAGCCATAGGGGCTCCACGTATGTAAGTACCCATTTGACATTACATTTATTACGGTACTACATACTGTGCTACTCTATTATCCCGTCTTATATATCCACTCCAGGACAGGACACATATTGCCTATAGGGGTGCGTCGACTGTACGAATCCGGATGATATCTACACTAGAGCTAGGTTTATAGCTCTCCGTTTGTGAGTATGTAATATATACCATTTATACATATATGTGATAGCTCTGTATCCTCTACACTATGTTTTATTATTGAGAAAGGTACAACGATGGTGAAAAAGGAAAAACAACTTCCACCGGAGTTACACTGGTTGTGGGATACTTAGGGCATAACCCCGAATGAAAGATAAAAGAGGACTGGAAGGGTTAAGTTAAATAAACAGACCCACTTACAGACCTAGTATCCTTGAAGAGGCTGCTCTATCATGGATAGGTTTAAATGCCTTTGTGTTTTAAGAGCAAAAAAAGGAAACTTTAAATTTTTAGTAATCCCTAATCGGGCAATGAACATGTAAAATGTGAAACATGTGCCAATGTGAAAATCAAGCATATGTATACCCCTTGGGGATGATAGGTAGATGTAATAAATGCGAAAAAAATAATAAAGAGATATTTGGGGAAATAAAAGGCAGCAAACACCAGGTTGGCTATCAGATGAACCAGGGAACTGACACAATAAAAAAAAGGAAAACCAACAAATATAAAACGAGTACCGTAAGAGGGACAAAAGCACCCAACAAGACCCACAGTAGTCATTAGAGAATAAGCAAATAAAGTATTAAGACAGGGATTTTGTAAGGGGGTGTGGTGTGACAAAGGCAGTGATCAAAAAGAGAGGTAAGTGATCATATCATTATTATGAAATTATGTTTGGCGTTGCTCTAGCCATATATCTGCCCTTCCTTTTCAGTAGTAGTAAAGTAGCTCCTTCATACTCTCCCATAAAAGATCCTTAGGTACTTGAGGGAGCAGAGATTGTGCAGTGTAGCGACTAGGGTGTTAAGCCAGTGGTCCACACAGTCATGATCTACCAGCAAATTCCTCTCAGCAGAGTTGATAAAAGAGAGGCCCAGCTCTTCTAGGAAGAATATCACTTTGAAGGGGAATCCCTATAGATCCTGAATAGTGAGCTCAATTTAATACTTTGGATAACATTTAAAATGAATTAATATTTTCATATTTCTATATATTGATATTTTTTTTTTGATATTTTAATAGTTTGAAAAAATTATTTTACATGCTTATCAAAAAATATTAAGGCATTTGAAAAGCTTATCCAAAAATATTAAATTGAGGCCATTGTTAACTCATAATAAACTTGTCATATGCTTCATTAGTCATCTTCTGGCCAGAGTACCATGAGAAATGTCATTGCATATCTGTACTCGAATATCATTCACTAAGACCGGGTGGCATCTAGCAGTAAGTAAAAACCTAGATTTTACATGACAGTAGTGTAGATGGATAATTGTCTGGACTTCCAATGGGGTTGCGGGGAGGATTTACCAACCCTGTGACATAGTTCTAATATGTATATATCCCGGGGTAAGTCTTCATATGTATAGGTCCCAGGGTAAGTCTTCATATGTATAGGTCCCAGGGTAAGTCTTCATATGTATAGGTCACAGGGTAAGTCTCCTAAGAGGCATTTAAGAAGTGACAATACTAAGCTGTTTAAATCTTTGACATGAACCAGGCTCCTGACATCTATCTTATCTAGACTATCTGGGTATAACTTAATCTGCTGATATGCAAGTGTTTCAATATTTCTTTAGAGAGGGAATTTTTGGAACTGGCCACGTCATTTCTTTCCAGAAGTAATCTCACGCAGCTCACATACCCTGGAAGTCAAGTTGACCGCAAGATATGTAACCCTCTACAGTTGCATCTGTTCAAAACTTTACATACATCCCTTACTCGATGGACTACTTTCAAGATCTTATTGGTGGGTCATGGGACATGTAAATGTATTAATCCGCTAAATGCATTTTACTATCTTTCAAATTATATTCCACAAAATTACAGTTTTAGCAATGCTTGCAAATATCAAAGTTTTATATATCTTCATTTGCTGCTTTACCAATTGCATAGTTGTAAAACCAATATGAATTCCACATCCAGCAGTTCACGGTATCTGGCAATTCATAGTATGCACTCACATGCTGGGAATTGTCTGAAACTGATGCCTAAGCATTGCAGTTGGAGGTTCATGATCTACGAACACTACAATGGTAAAATAAGTGTACCCAGAATCATGAAAAAAATGTTCAAAGGAGATGCAAAACAGGTCCAGCTCTTTCTCACATGTGGTAGTGTTCTCCTTCCCTTGTTTAGTTAGAAAATATATATTTTTTAATATTGTATATTATGTATCTGCCACATTTTTCAACATTTCCAATATTTATTGGGTATTTTGAATAAAGAGGCATTTTTGTACAGAACCATTTATCAGCTTCCTCTTTTTGGAGTGCAAGGACTCTGACTTAATATCATTATTGCAATAGGCAGATCATGTTTTCAAACTCTGTACTGCATAGATAGTGAAATCACTCTTGCTATTATTTCCAGTAATGTATAGGTTATAATGCATAGTTCACCTTCATGTGTCTATATCCTTGATTAAACTACTTCAAGGGTTATTACTCAACAACAAAATAAATCAGGTTTAATCTTTTTTTTTTTTCTCTAACGTGCCTTACTGAAAAGACTTTTATGTTTGCTATATATATGGTTTTACTGACCTACATCTTATATTTCCTGTTGTATAGAAAGCAATCACAGACAAACATCAAAGGTACACTAAAACCACTACCTTCTTATGGTCTATAATTAATTTGTCAATGTTCTGTTGAGTTGCAGAACCACTAATATTGCAAGAAATGTGAAAAGTATTAAATAGTATATCCAAAATTAAAATTAGAAGCGTAAAAACCCTACAGTGATTACACTTTACTGGCTGTTAATTGAAATGGCAGTAAACTACCCTCTGTTTTTTTTAGCCCTATTCTAGTACAAGGCATTTTGTCTAAAAGAAGTGTCAAATGTTGCTAGAAGGAAGAAGATACAATTTGTGGAAAAGTACAAATCTACATTAAAATGTAATTGTATGTACTTGAAATTTTGGAGTAAGCAAAGAAACCCCCCCCCAAAAAAAACAAAACCATTTCCAGGCATTCCATGTAATTGATCCTAATATAAATTTACATCTTTTGATTTATTTACCAATCTGGGTGTGACGGGCCACCTGGTCATCAAACCAGGATACAGGAATCCCTGACCTTCCACCTTCTCCAAAAGAACTATATCACTATGGACTAATCCTCCATACCATGTCTCCCAGCCTATGCGGAAGAGCCTATGGCGGGTTAGTCCATAGTGATATAGTCCTTTTGGAGGAGGTGGAAGGTTGGGCAGTACTGCATCCTAAAAAAAGAAAAGTATTAGCGCTATTTGAGTAGTGTATCTTTTAATCTATATATTCGATTTAAAAAGCTGCTAATCACCGTGAAAATCTTTTAGACAAATGTGGTGAAAAATAGAAAGGAGTACCGGTGAAGTGCTTATGTGAAAAAAATTAGATATGGAAGAAAGTAAACTTTTACCCAATACTTTCTTTCTACGTTTGCCAATAGTCTCTTGTTAACCTTTAGGTAAAACAGAAAAAAATACACAGCATAGTGCAGATTTTATTTTAAAAATAAATGAATTTATAAATAAATGCCAAATGGCAACTCACAATTTTCTGAGCTATTTAATCTAGCTCAGATTTTAGCGCCTTAGGATCCATATAGGCAACCCTCTCCCTTCTTCTTATTTCTTTAATCCAATCCTCTATGGGTACAGGAGGGGGTATATGGTGCAGTACTGTTTGTATTATAAATAATATATGTAAAATAGTGAATTAGGTACTCACAAACCCAGAGCCAGTATACCCAGTATACAGGCTCACTTCAATGCGCATATTTGGTTTAAGGACCACATTCCTTCTTTACGTCAGCAGGAAAAAGCCATAAGTGTATATATTTATATATATATATATTTTTTTTTTTATAAATCTTTTTATTATCAGATTTTCCACCATAAATACATTTTACAAAAGAGTATTAAAATACATTCATCCACATAAAAACAAACATAAAAGGACAAAAAAAAAAAAAAAAAATATCCCCCACCCCACAAGAGTTCTACTGACTTCCAACTTTAACTTTTTCAGATGACATTCCTTTTACAATTGTAATAATTTTTTCTCCCAATTTTCCCATAGGCTCAAATCATCCTTCAGGAGCTTGCAATGATCCTTCTCCATTTTAAGTTGGTAAACCAACTGAATTGTTATTAATTTGATGTTAAGAGGGGTATCTCCCTTCCAATTTCTTGCTATTATTATTTTACAAGCCATTAAACAATGAATAATTAGAAATTGATTTATTTTATTCAATTTTGGCCATTTATAATGTAATAACATTACTTCAGGTTTTAAAGACATTTTGACATCGCACAGTGTATGAATGATGAATTGAGCCCACTGCCATACAACGATCACTTGCTTACATGACCACCACATATGAATATAGTTTCCTTTTTCCTCTCTGCATTTCCAACACTTTGTGTCCCTAGATACATCGAATTTAGCTATTTTTGTTGGCGTCATATACCATTGGTTAGCCAACTTAAAATGTGTTTCTATCAATACAAAGGAATGAACATATTTATTGATTTTTTGTGCCGTAGATAGCCATTCAGATAATTCTATATTTGTTTTTAATTCAGTATTCCATTTTTTAATGGCACTGGGCGGGACGAAATCATCCATTAGATCCAACAATCTAACACAGAACAGTTGCTTTGTCTTATTCTGGTATAAGATTGTTTTTAGAATATCGTACATCTTACCTTCTTTTACTAATTCAGCTTTCTCCAAGTAATGTTTTACTCTATAATAAGTATATATATCTTTGTCAGAGATCTTAAATTCCTCAACCAACCTTTTATAGGATTTAATTTTATTTTCTTTAATCAGGTCCACTAAAATATTTATTCCTTTTTCTTTCCATAATTTTAAGGAGATACTCTCCATATTTAATTCTATTATTTCTAAGTTTTGAAAGTCAAATATCTTATTTACCAGATCAATTTTTTTCCTTATTTTTTGCCATATAGGAATAATCTGTCCTAAGATGTACGATCTGGATAGATTGCGTTTTTTTGTACCCCAGACTAATTCTAAAGTGTTTCTTAATTGGCTAGAATCTAGTTCCAACCACCACCATACTTCCTCTTTATTTTGTTTCATTTGACTAGCCATAACATGCGTAATAATTCCTGCTTCATAATATTTTCTTATATTTGGATATCCTAGACCTCCCTTCTTTATTCCTCTTGCTAATACTCCATTTTTAACTCTAGGTTTTTTCCCTCGCCATACAAAATCAGAAAAAGCCTTATTGATCATTGTTAGCCATGCATTCGGGATTTCTAATGGAAGCATTCTAAACATGTATATCCATTTTGGTAGAACATATGATTTCAAAATATTTATTCTTCCTCCCCAAGATACTTCTAATTTTCTCCATTCTTTCAAATTCTTATTAGTCTCTTTCAGGAGATCCATAAAATTTATTCGCATGATACGTTCTACGTTTCTACAAATTTTAATTCCCAAATACAAGAACATTTTAGCTTTAATAAAGCCGTATGTTTCTTGATAAAAATCTATTTCTTGCTTTGGCATATTCATATATATGGCAGTTGATTTTGTTTTATTTAATTTATAGTTTGATACTGCACTATATATATCAATTTCTGACATTGCATTTAATATTGATATTGATGAATTCAAAAAAAGAATAGTATCATCAGCATAAAGGGATATTTTCATTTATTTCTGTTTTGCTATAACTCCCTTAATGTTTTCATTATTTCTGATTCTGTTAGCTAGAACCTCTAGAGTTAAAATAAACAATAAAGGGGATAAAGGACAGCCTTGTCTGGTCCCGTTGTTCAATTTGAACCAGTCTGAACATATACCAGGGCCAATAGTTCTCGCCTTTGGATCTTTATATAAAGCTAAAATTGCATTAAGCAACCAACCCTGTATACCTAATTCCTCTAAAGTAAACTTCATAAAATCCCAGCTGACCCTGTCAAAGGCTTTTTCAGCATCTAAAGACAGGATCAGCATGGGACTTTTTTCCTTTTGTGAGAAATCTAGTGCATTTATCACGCGTCTCATGTTATTACTTGACATCCTGTCTGGGACAAAACCTGTTTGATCAGGGTGAATTAATTGTTTAATGACTTCTTTTACTCTGCTAGCTATAATAGAAGAAAATATCTTAATATCCACATTTATTAATGATATTGGACGATAACTCTGTACTCTAGTTGGATCTTTCCCAGGTTTCAATAGGGGTAAAATATTTGCTTTAAGCATTTCCTCAAGGAATCTGCCCTTTTTAACTGCAGAATTAAAATAATTTTTTAAATGTTCAATCAAGTGAGGTTGCATAATTTTGTAGAATTTATTTCCAAATCCATCTGGACCTGGCGTTTTATAGGTTTCTAATCTATCTATTGTTATCTTGATCTCTTCTTCCCTAATCTCTTTATTTAGATTATTTATCTGTGATTCTGTTATTTTATTCAGTTTAGCTGATTTGATATATTTTTTTATTATTTCTGATGGAGTAGTTACTGAAAGACTATATAAATTAGCATAGTACTCATTAAATGCATTCCCTATCTGCTCTGGTAGAAGGGAGATAGTATCATTAGTTATTATTTTATCAACCTTATTGGTCATATTTTTTTTTCCAGCAAATTGGACAATATTTTATCCGCTCTATTAGATTTGTGATAATATTTAATTTTAAGTTTGAACATATTTTTTTTAATTTTTTCATATGTTTTTTCCTGAATTTCAGATTTAATTTTCTCTATTTTTAACTTAGTATCTTTGGTTGGGTTTTCATTATTAATTTTATTTAATTTATATAATGCCATATAAAGATCTTGTATGTTTGCACCTTCTTTTTTTTTCTTAAGTTTGTTGAGCATTATACAGTGTCCCCTTATTACTGCTTTAAATGAGCACCATAAAATATCATTCTCCACTGATCCATTATTATTCTCTTCAAAATAACAGATAATCATTTTCTCTATATAATCTTTATGCTCCTTACTTAGTAATAGTGATTCATCTAACCTCCAAGTTATATTCTTGTTGTAATTTACTCTATTACTATTAAGTTCCAAACTCACACTATCATGATCTGACCATATTACTGGTTTAATTTCTATTTTAACTGTTTTATCTATTAATTTTAGATCTCCAAATACTAGGTCTATATGCGAATATGAATTATGAGGCCAGGAATAGAACGTAAATTCTTTCCCTGCAGGATTGTTAAGTCTCCATATATCATATAGACCTTCTTTTTTCATCAAGTTGTTAAAAATCCTTGCGTTCTTTAAAACTTGCTTGTCCCACATAGTTTGTTTTTCCGAGAACTTATCTAGTAGGGGATCTTGAATACTATTAAAATCCCCTGCATATATCTTTAATCCAACTCCTATAGTCTCAACCTTATTTAATATTTTTCTCTATAGACCTATAGGGTTTTTATTAGGCAGATAAACATTAATTAATGTAAAAAGTTCCTCATTAATTGTGGCTATTAATATAATGAATCTTCCCTCCAAATCTATTTCCAAAAATTTTATATTTATTTTTAAATCTTTTGCAAAAAATATTGCAACTCCTCCCTTTTTCCCCTCCTCTCTAGAGGAACAAATTTTTAAAGGAAAAGAACTACTGGTCCATCTCTTTTCATCCTGTTTACGCCAATGTGTCTCTTGGACCATCGCAATTTGAACATGTTCTTTTTTTTAGGTAATCTTGAAAGGCTAGTCTTTTTTGAGGAATATTTAAGCCTTGAATATTTAACGTTATTAATTTAACCATTGTCGTATAATAATATACCATTGTCGTATATTATTATTCCCTTTTTTTCTTTTCTTTTTCTTTTCTCTTCTTTCCCCTTTTCTCTTTTGGACCATCTAGTGAACTCCCGAGGACTGCAAGAAATGCACCGCAGGCCACAAATGTTTCTTTTTTTGTATGTCCCAATATTTTGTGGGCTACCACAATTAAAATTAAAAAAAATATATATAAAAAACAATGTTGGCTACCTCATCCTCCTCAATTATATATATATTTTTATAAGAATTTTATATTGTGGAATAAAATAATTTTTAATATAGTCAATAAATTATATATTTTGATACACTTATGGCTTTTTCCTGTGTATGGAGGAGGGTAGGGAGTCTTTTAATTTTTTATTTATGTAATAAAATAAATATTCTTTATTCCTCCCTTCTTACCTCTACTGGGAGGAGGTTGGACATTTCTGGATCCCTGGTGGTCCGGTGGGGAATCCCTGGTGGTCCCAGTGGTGAGAGTGAACTCTAGCCTGAGCTACAGGGCTAGAGTTCACTCTTGCGAGATTTGGAGCGTTGCCATGGTAACCGCGGCACCGCTCCGTGCTCGCGAGAGGAGGACCCGGAGGAGCTGCAGGTATGAGCTCCCGGGTCCTCTCTCCCTCCATCCCCTACGGGCTGTCAGCACAGTGCCTGCGGACCGGGGAGGGAGCCCTGCACTAGCCGAGAAGGGCCTGCCTTCTTGGCTGAGATCATCAGTATTGACAATCATTGTGATCACTTCTGATGATGTCAGCCAAGGAGGCAGATAAGGGGCAAAGCCAGCACCAGCAGAATGGAATAACGGTAAGATTTTACTATATTTAGGTGGGCAAGAGGGGCCAGGGGGATATATACATGTTTGTGTTCCTGACCCTATATTCTTCCTTTAATAATAAATATAGTTACATTCCTACACACAATCACACTCAGCCAGCCACCTACATAATTACACTAAGCCAATCAGACACAATCACACCCAGCAAACCCCACATGCAATCACACTCATAGTTACATAGTTACATAGCTGAAAAGAGACCATCAAGTTCAGCCTTCCTCACATGTTTTTCCTGTTGATCCAAAAGAAGGCAAAAAACCCAGTCTGAAGCGCTTCCAATTTTGCAACAAACTAGGAAAAAAAATGTTCTTGTCCCCAAAATGGCAGTCAGATATCTCATTGGATCAAGCAGCTATTACCCCACTAATTAGAAATTATATCCCTGTATGTTATGTTTTTGTTTTTAAGTATTTATCCAATTGCTGTTTAAACATCTGTATGGACTCTGATAAAACCACCTCTTCAGGCAGAGAATTCCATATCCTTATAGTTCTTACTATAAAAAAAACCTTTCCTTTGCCTTAGATTAAATCTCCTTTCTTCCAGCCTATATGGTCAGTTGCCAATCACACTCACACACAGTCACACTTGGCCAATCACGCACACAGTCACACTCTGCCAACCACATACACAGTCACACTTGGCAAACCACACACCATCACACTCTGCCAACCACATACACAGTCACACATGGCCAAACACACACACAGCCATCCTTGGCTAACCACCATACAATCAAACCAGACACACAAGATGAGAGGGGGCAAGGAGAAGCAGGGAGCAGAGGGAAGGTGTGAAAGTGGAGGGGCTTCATTGTTTCTTTTTCCGACGTCCTGAGATTTCTAGTTATGCCCCTGTTTCACCTTTATTATACAATATAAAAAAATAATATCTCACATACATACAATCTTTGGAGAATGGCCTTAATATTTCTATATGGCCTTAAATGTTTTGATTTAGTCATAACTATTCTGTTGCCATTACACAGCCTATCAGATCCTGTGTTTTCACATGCTCTCTCCCCATTAAACCAGGGAATAGCCATTGGGACATGCCTCATTATGTCACCTGCAGAGGCAGTTTAATAGGCAGAGCCAGATTAAGGTCGCCCAGGGTCCTAGACAGGATACCAGATTGGAGACCCTTCACAGAGCCCTTGGCTCTTTAGTCTGTGTGTTGTGTGTGGTGGCTGCAGGTGTTACCTGAAGGTCTCTGTCCCCTGGATGTAAAATGGTTTTCGCGCCAACTGTTGGGCAAAGTTTAACTGTTTATAAATTACCTTTTATAAATGCTGCTCTTATATTCACTGCTCATTTTCTACTGCTGGATGAGCATCATGGGTATACAGTCCATACAGATTAAAAAGAAATTTTAACATTAGATGTATGTTTTTGTTTTTTTAATGTAAGAGTTCCTATGTAGTCCCCCCCACCCCCTTAAGAGGCAAAAAAAGATTACTAACCTTTCCACCCCTTGCCTTTCTGCTTGCCTCTCCACCCTTTGCTGAGGTCATCAAGAATGATTTACATTCTGCTACATAGCTATATTGTGGAATATATCCTTACCGCATTTCCATACATTTTTTGTATTGATCTTCTGACTTTTATATAAAGTATTGCTTTGCATATTTAATACAACTAGAACCTTAGGCGATGAGCCTCTAATGAAATATTATTATTATACTTTTTTTATAAATCGTTAACACATTCCATAGTGCTGTCCACTGGTACAATTGGTAGAAGTAAAAATAACACACAGACAATACAAAATTTAAGCCGTTTTTTGTATGTCAAGGTGTGTGTATTTGTGTTTGAATGTGCCAGTGTGTATGAATCTGACACACCGATACACACACACTGGCAGATAGTGGCACACATATACACACACTGACACAGATACACAAACCTTGACACACAATGTGTATCTGTGTGTGAGTATGCATCTGTGTGTCAATGTGTGTATCTATGTTTCAAAATGTGTATCTGTGTTTGTATGTGCTGATGTGTGTATATCTGTGTTTATATGCGCCAGTGTGTGTATCTCTGTGTGTATATGTATCTGACACACAGATACACACACACACTGGCACATAGTGGCACACAGATACACACTGACACACAGACACACACCTTGACACACAGATACACACCAACACACACATCTTGACTCACAAATACACACACACTCAGATACACACAGTGACATATACACACATTTGCACCCACAGATACACACTGGCACATACACACACTGAAACACTCAGATACATGCACACACTGCCATACACAAACACACAGGCACATACATGCACACACTGCCATACACAAACACACAGGCACATACAAACACACTGACACATACTTAGATACACACAGTGACACATACACAAACTTTTACATACAGATACACACTGACACACTCAGACAAACACACTCTTTGACAGACACATATACACTCTCACTGACAAACACACATACTCTTTGACAGCCCCCTTCACTCTCACTGACAAACACCCATACTCTTTGATAGACACACATACACTCACACTGACAAACACACATACTCTTTTACAGACACACATACAAACACATATACACTCTGACTGACAAACACATACACTCTCACACACTCACTGACAAGCACACATTCACTCTCACTGACAAACACTGATATGCACTTTGACAGACACACAAACACATACAAACTCAGTAACAGACACACATACTATTTTTTATTTTTTAATCCACCCAGCCCCCCTACCTTTAGGAGAGCTGGCTTGGAGTCCCTGTGGTCCAGTGGGTCTGCTGGGCGGCTGGCGCGCGGCCTTGAGGCCCAGTGGGGCTGCCGAGCAGCTGGTGTGCAGGCGGCGAGGGAGGAGTGATCTCCCTGATGCCGGAGCTGAAGTGACGTCATATTCCGGCTCCAACATCACTGCTGTGCGCACGAGGGAGCTGAGCAGGGAGATCACTGCTCCCTGGTCCCTCACCGCCCGCAGCAATTTTATTTTTTAAACTCTTGGCGGAACCCAAATTGGTATTCCACGGAACCCACCAATTGGGAAACGCTGGTCTAGAGATTAATTAATCTCAAATGTATTAGTGCTTGAAGTACATTCAGTACTTTTGTTAAGTTAATTTTATTTTTAATAAATTTACAAAGTTTTCAAAAATTCTTTTTTTTTGCCTTGACATTATGGAATATGGAACATTGATTGATGTGAAAAAAATAATTGAAAGAATTGGAACATAAGGCTGCCACAAAAAAATATGTTGGAAAACATTCTTTGATGTAGTGAATGTGTTTGTGTATAGATATATACATACATTGTAACAGAGCTTCCTTTACCCTGGTTGGGTACCTCCGCCAGCCACAGCTTCCTCTTTCTATCAACTCGATCCAAAGTCTTCCACCGGGATCCAAATGCAAAGTGGGGTGCTACAGTTATGTCTCTTCTGTGTTCTGATGCACACACACTCATTTTTATCTTCCTGGTGACTAATTATAAAATCATATATGATACGGAACCCTTCCATTGGTCTACTTTAAAAATTCAAATCTATGTTGCGATATTGGATGATGCATATACACTTGTAATATCATGGCCCTCTGTAATTAATCACAACCCAGTATGTGGTATATATACTTCCTGGCTGTCCTTGTTTCCCTGCCCTGTTGTAGTTTCAGTTTACTCTACTTTACTTTAAGAGTGTGTTTTTGTCTGTACTTACCTGTTTTTCTTACTGTGACTTGCCTGACTATTCTTGCTCTCTGTTATCCTGACCTTGGCTTATCTCTCTTTTTCATGTACCTCTGTTATCCCTGAACTCTGCCTGTTTACATTTATTTTGTCTCTTCTTGCAGAAATTCTTACTATATTCTAAGTCAGGGGTAGGCAACCTTCGGCACTCCAGATGTTTTGGACTACATCTCCCATAATGCTTTTAAAGCCATATTGCTGGCAAAGCATCAAGGGAAATGTGGACCAAAACATCTGGAGTGTGAAGGTTTCCTACCCCTGTTTAACTGCTAGCCCAGCCACTCTAAGAACTGGTAAGCATTCTTACTTTATCTTTAACCTAGGTTTGTTAATTAGGATCAGGTCAGTCTTGACATTACGACAGGACTACTGGCAAACTAAGAGCAACAGATTGCTCCATTCGAAGCACTTATGAAAGGCATGGATCACAGGATGGATCAATTTGTGCAAGTTTTGTAAACAATCCTTACTAGAACAGCTTGTCACCAGCCAGAGAACATTGCTTCTTAAGTAACAGCTCAGGTTGCATAACAACTAATCTCTCCAGACCCCAGTGCTACCATGAACCTTAGCTCACCTCCAACTTACAATGGGGATGCAAGTCAGTGTAGAAGGCTCCTTAGTCAAGTAGGGGTAAACTGATATGATATATTACCATTGACCTTTCCATCTGATAAAGCTAAAATTAGTTTATCATGAATTTATTAGGAGGGAAGGCTCTGGAATGGATCAGCCCATTATTGGGACAGGATGATCCGCTTATGTTTGATTATCCCAGCTTCTTGACTATCTTTAAGCATGTTTTCAGTCCTCTGGGTAGAGCCAAGATTGATGGTAAAAAAATATTATGAGGATCAAACAAGGCTCCAGATCAGTAACAAAGAATGCCATCAAATTCCATACCCTGGTTTCTGAAACCTCTTGGAATAACAGTGTCTTGGTTTGTGCATTTGAGGAGGGTTTATCTGAAACCCTGCTGGACTATATCCTTCCTGAGGGTTTAGAGGTCCTCTGTAATAACTTTAAACAACATTTGTCAAACAAATTAAAAATAAAGACCTATTACAAGTTCAAGTAGTTGATTTTCATACAGGAATGGCAGTAAGAACTGCACCTTTGAAGACAGTTTATTTTTAGGGAAACCCAAAAGCGTAGTTTAGGTGATAATTTGGTTCGTCAACAATTGAGCAATCCGTAAAGGGTAATCCAATAGTTTAGTTTAGGTGATAATCTGGTTCGGCAACAAATGAAAGGCCCTTAATGACCAAACTTCTGGAATAAAAGGGAATCATGACATGTCACACATGTCATGTGTCCTTAAGGGGTTAAGGGATAATCCAAAAGAGAATTTCAGTACGGTCCAGGTCATTAAATGGTGAGTAATCTGAGAGAAGAGTTTAGTACAATCCGGGTTTAGCAACAAGACCACCGTTATAAACATTAAGGGAGTTCCTTGAGAGTTGTGATAAGACAGTCCAAGTTCAGCAACAAGAATGCAATTATAAACATTAAGGGAGTTCCTTGAGAGTAGTGATAAGACAGTCCGAGATCAGCAACAGGAGATTGTTCAGTTAGTAATAAATCAAGGGAGAGCTGGAGTGTCACTTGGACAGATTAGGACGGACCCTAATTAGAAGAAAAAGATTGAACCGCTCTGAAATTGAGACACATTAATTGTGCACAGAGGCACTGACGTTGAATGTTTAAATACCTAAGGGTCAGAGTTTCTCTTAAAGGGGTAAAGATGAATTTCTGAAGTACCATTAAAGAGACCTTTACAAACTCATATCTTTGATGTTAGACATTGATAACAGATTAAGAGACAGGTCTGTTGTTAGAGACAACAGACGCAAATCTATTATTAGGCCCCTAGAACGTTACCTCCTGAACCTCTAACAACCGAATAACCACGTAAGCCTTTGCAGTTAGGGTTAGGTAAGCTCACAGATGCAGAACAATTCTTCAGGTGCAAATGTATCTGCATGTATTGTGGCACAAAGGGACACCTCAGAAACTCTTGTCCCTCTAGGCTAGAACATTCTCTGACCTAATTTTGTTGAGGGGACCGGTCTTGGGTGTATGTGCTATGTCCCCTAAATTACCACATTATCAACTGTCTTTTCCTATCACCTTAGAATGGGGTTCTGATTCCAGTCTTACCAGTGCTTTAATTGACTCTGAAGCTGCCGAGAAGTTTATTGATTCAGATTTAGATTCTCCAGACTGTCTATCCCCATTTATGTAAAAGAAACACCCTTGACCATTGAGGCCATAGATGGCAGACCTCTACTTAATCCTGTTTTTTACTTATGAGACAGAATATCACTATGACTATAGGTGCATTACACAAAGAAAACATTTAAATTCCAAATCATTCTGTCATCTGTCATAATTTGGTGAGAATCAGAGTGTGATGAGTGGAAATACATGCAGCGGACACTGATATGAGTATTGAGTTACATAATTTGGGTTTTGCAATTCCCCTGTCATGTTTCATTACTTGATCAATAATGTCCATAGGGAGTACTTGAATAGTTTGGTCATCTTGGCAACATTTTTATACACTCTCCTGATCTTAGAATTACTTGATTTTCCCCACCCAATTGTGTTAAAGACTTTCCAGAGATTCATGGGTTTTGCCAATTATTATCATATATTTATTCAAGGCATTTCTAAAATAATTCAAATTGAAAATGTACGTATGATGATGGAGCACCTAATATTATCTTTTTTTCTGTCAGAGAATCACTTCTGACCGAAGGCTCAGAGTCACATAAAGAAGAAAAAAGAAGCATATAATAGTGAAGTACTGCGAAAGCAAATTGACAATAATAATAGGACCATGGAGATAAGTATCTCAATATATAAATGTGCCCAGCGATATTAAATGGTGGTTAATAAACGTATAAAATATACTATCTGTAATTAAACAGTTAGATTTAATAACATAAAAATTCAGCTGATAAAATTTCAACTATTAATGATAAAAATCACAATAGTTAAAAGACACAGCTTAAAAACAATAATCCATATAGCCTCTTACAGGATGGAAGAAAATTAGTATAAGCAGTTAGAGACTGCTACACACAAGCACCTTTTGTTCCCAGTGGAACTCTTATGCTGCTGTTGCCTCAAGCCGAAATCAGTGACTCCTCCACGGAGAGACGATTATGAGACCTCATGGCTATTTTGTAAAGTGTTCCGGGCTAGTTTCCTTAGATGCTATCAATCCCTGGGCTTTCGGACATATTAAAAGTTTGCAAGACTCTCACTATTTAATTACGTTACTCCGTCTATGCGTTTCTCCTGTTGGCTTTGTCAGGACATCAATGTGATGATTTTACCATGTTTGTTGTGGGTATTTAATAACTAATGTGTACGCCCTTATGGAGTAATGATTGGATAAAATAGTAGTCCAAATTTGCGTAGTTGCATAGTCCAGATAGTTCGTCAAGTACTTGTTATCTTATAAAGCAGTTTATCGTAAGAAAATCTATTAAACATACAAAAACTTATTATACCAACAGTAAATCACAGCACCATCCCTTATAAAATTCTGACTGCTAAATATAAACAAGGGAGAAAGAAAAGATGAAAAACACTTTAGTAGATACACACTTAAAATGAACATTGCAATTTGCTTTCATAGCATGCATGTAAAGATATAGGGAAATGTAAAAGGACACAGAGAGAGAAATATTCCAATCACCTTCTTTACCAATATCTGATTATTCATTCTAAAACCTAACTAGTAAAATTATAAATACTATGTTCAAATGTTAAAATTTTATGGGGGGAGGGGGATAGTTGTTGAAAACTCTGTTTAATGCAATAAAATCACTTCATAATTGTAAATATCAATCCAGAATTAATTAAAACACATGTAAACTCATTTAAACGTATAAAACAAACCTATAAAAAAAATGACACAATTCAAAATCATTATTCAAACTGTATGGAATAAGCGTATTCAATTAAAAAATCCACCTCACTTCCGTCTGCCCCAATTTAAAAAAAAAACTCATCTCCTCTTCAATTTCGAGTTACTTTTTGAATGCCTTAAAATTTTTAAACTGAAGGGTCTGCATTATGGTGTTCTTTTTGCTAATGTTGTATAGGTATATATATGCCCCACATATTGCAAACCACCAGTCAGCTGAGCAAATACACAACATTCTCAGTATGACAGGTTATACACTCTTCAATAATATATGTCTTGTTATTAATATTAAATTGATTAGTAGATCTTTTAGTTGATTTATTGGTCTGACAGGCCTTACAATTACTCAACCATAGAAACCTTCTTTTAAACCTACAAATTTATTTATGGTTCTATCACTTATCTCTATTTTTCTCACATTTAAAGGTTAAGACTCTTTTTAGATTTGCAAGTCCCCTGTATAAAATAGTGTTGGACAGGGTTAGGCAACCTCCGGCACTCCAGATGTTGTGGACTATATCCCCCTTAATGCTCTTACACCCATAATGCTGGCAAAGCATCATGGGAGGTGTGGTCCAAAACATCTGGAGTGCGAAGGTTGCTTATGACTGGTGTAGGATACACTGGTAAAAAGGTGTTTACAAGTGGGTCCTTTAACAGCAGGTGGCAATTTCTATTAATAATGTTTCTGACTTTTTTATTATGACTCCCAGAAAATTTACATACAAAAGATACCCCATCTGTCTCTATATTATCCCTTTCTTTATTTTTAGTGTTGTGGGAAAAAAAATTAACCCAATCCATGTTAGTAAAATTCCTATTTACTCAGCATAACTATAATCAGCATTATTCAACTTTCTATGTGATTTACCTAAAATGGCTGCTAGGGAGTTTCCCCTTTGACATCGACTAACACCCTCATTAATAAGATGGTGCTGGAATCTGGGGGAGACCTCCAAGATACCAGTGACATCACACCCGGTAGGAAGAGCACTAAATGAACCACTTAACACCTAACCAATTATTGATATATTATTCCATGTTATCTCTGACAATGCATATGATGTAATTTTGCTTTATAAGGGACATGTCCCCCCCCCCCAGAATAAACATTCCTCAAGTTTTTCATTAACCCGAAACATGTGTCTGGTGTGAATTACTTTAGGAGCGTGCACGCGTTACTTCTTGGTCGGGGGCAGATACGCAAGATAATCAATTTATTTAATTGATTCCACATCATTTAGTTTTATATTCTAGTTGTGATTTCCTATCTATCTGTTGTACCTCCTTTATTGATTTCTTTAAAAGGCTCTCTTCATAACCCCTAACTTTAAAATCCTTTATAATTCTATAGCCCTGGTCCATGAATGCATCCATAACTGTGCAATCCCTGTGAACACAGATTAGTTGAATTTTTGGTACATTATACCTCTGCATCCCTTTAGCTTCTTCTCAAAAAATCTGAGTCAAACACAGATTATTTACGATATATAGGTAATAGAGAGTTGCTGAATATCATAGTAGCCTTGAAAAAAATGGCAATACCTTCTTGAGGCTTCTGTTATACTTATGATGATTTTGACAGACCACAAAAATCTGTCCTATATAAGGGATGATAAGACTGAATTCTAGACAAGCACATTGATCTCTTTTATTGTCACACTACAACTATGTAATATCTTACAGACCTTGTAGAAGGAATATCAAAGCTGACTAATAGGGACTGTTTGTCCCTACTGAAGAAATAATTAATGTCCTTGACTATCTGCATGGTACTAAATTTTTGGTGACACTCTCTGACTTGTTACAGCCATTGCCTATACCCACCAAAAGCCATGGATTTATCTTTCGATAGATTTCCTGGTGAATTTACCTCCATCTCAGGGCAATATGGTTATTCTCATGATTGCTGAATGAGTCAGAAAACTTCCAAATTTTGTAATTCTACCCAAGTTACCATCAACTGCAGCTGCTGACCTAACTAAGATATTTCAATTTCATGTTATTCCTCTAGTCTCTGATAGCGGCTAACAATTTGTCTCTAAGTTCTGGAGGGGATTTTGTGCTAAGATGGGGATTACTTTGTCTTTTTCATCTACCTATCATCCACAAACCAAATGAGCCAACCAATCCTTGGAACAACATCAACGATGCTTTGTGTCTGGTATGCAGGACAACTGGATGGACCTGCTTCCTTGGTTGACTTTATACACAACAACTCGGACCATGAAGCTTTGGAACACAGTCCCTTCTTTATGAAATATGGATTTCATCCTGTTGTCTTCCCTGCCTGCTTTCTTGATAAAGGGATGCCGGTATTGGACTCTCATTTATTGCAGTTTGGGAGAAGGTCCGTGCCATCCTAAAGAAGCACGCCATGCTCCAGAAAAGCTTTGATGATCAGCGCCTTAGAGCGGCTCCATCCTATCAAGTGAGTGATAGGGTCTGTTTATCATCACAGAACACCCATCTTCAGGTCCCACATTTCATTGGTCCTAATAGGATTATACACAGAGTCAACCCTGTAGCACAGTATTTCTCAACCTTTTACGAAGAAGTACACTTACAGGTTTAAAATACTGAGTACCCCTGCCTCAAGGAAGTAATTTCTATTGACTTAATTTCCAAATAAACCTGTAGACTGACATTTAATCCCATATTGAAGAATAAGCCTGAATAAATACACAGTGGACACTGATACACACACAGAGGACACTGACACACACACACACACACAGGAAACTGACACTCACACATTTACACAAAGAGGACACTGATACACACAGAGATTTATACACAGAAGACACTGACACACAGAAATAATTTATTAGCCAAGTTGAAACTATGCTTTAATTTTGAACACATAACAAATTAAGCTAGAATGGCACATTCTATACAGGTTACACTAGGGACCTGTCTTCTTCGAGGCAAACAAGGCATCTGCCTTGGGCGGCACTTTGCAGGGTGCAGCAAAAAAAGCCACCCCCCACACCTGTGTCCTGGAGGCTCAGGAGCTGGTCAGCTGGACACTTTTGAGCCTCCTCCCTGAGGCTGACAGCGGGCAGCGAGGGAGCATACTCACCTGAGCTCTTCCTGCTCAGCTCCCTCCGTGCTGCTTAATGAAGCCCGGAGCTGGAATATGACGTCAGACCGGCTCCCGGCATCACTAAGCGGCGCGCTAGGGAGCTGAGCAGGAAAATCAGAGCTCCCTTGTCACCTACTCATCCTGTCCGCCCCCTGCCTGCCCAATCAGCGACCCCACTGGACCGCAGGTAAGGAATACACTCCAGCTCTCCCAGGGTTTCTTACACCAAAAATTGTGCTATTTTCTCGAGTGCCATGGTATTGTTTAATTTAAATTGTATCCATGAGCTTGTTCCTGCGGTTGTGGCACTACAAGCATGTTTGTAACGTTGAGCACCGAAAAAGAAAGAATGAAAAAAAAAACTAATGCAAAAAGATGATTTAATGCCTTTGTTTTGATACATAATATAAGTTCTCTAGTGAGTGTCACAGGTAATATGATGTATATATGTGATGGAGCAGAGGTACTCTGACTGAGTACCTCTGCCAAGTCTGCTTCCTATCCGCTTTTAGGGTCCCAAGAACTTCAGCCCCAGTTGACGATCCCGACCAGGCTATAGCTCTCTTCTTCTAGGGAGGTATCGTCCCCTCTGTCCTTTGCCTCTTCATCTCCTCTCACAGGCAGATATCCACACCTCTGCTACTGCCCTTATAAAGGCATTTGTGGCTCTCAGGCCTTGCACTTTTATTAACTTGTCCCAGGAGACAGGGGCCAGGCAGCCAGCCAAAAGGTCTGAAAACGCTGTTACTGGGACCCCTGAATAAATCAATCAGGACACACAGTTCCAAAAGGAAGTAACATAATCAGCTTTATTATTACTCGGGACTAGCACATATGTTTCATTAAATCAAACTTACAGTGACAAACTCAATTTAATACAAATATCCAAATCACATGGGGAAACATACAGTGACTTATAATAACACAATAACATATTTATAAAGAGTTAGGGGAGATAATAAAGAACAAGACATTTCTCCCTGGCTGCAGAAACCATAATATGCAAATCTACCTTAAAGTGACAGAATAGTCACCAGAAAAACTACAGCTTATTGAATTTGTTCTGGTGAGTAGAATCATTACCTTCAGGCTTTTTTCTGTAAACACTGTCTTTTCAGAGAAAATGCAGTGTTTACATTACCTCCTAGTGATAACTTCACTGGCCACTCCTCAGATAGCTGTTAGAGATCCTTCCTGGGTCATGGCTGCTTAAAATGCATCCAAACATTCAGTGTCTCCTCTCTCTGCATGCAGACACTGAACTTTCCTCATAGAGAGTCATTGATTCAATTCATCTCTATGAGGAGATGCTGATTGTCCAGGGCTGTGTTTGACTTGTGCTGGCTCTGCCCCTGATCTGCCTTCTTGGCAAGCTCAGCCAATCCTATGGGGAAGCATTGTGATTGGCTCAGACCACCACTTCTGCTGATGTCAGCAGACGGGGCAGGTCAGACGGGGCAGAGCCAGAAGCTACTGACTTGAATACAAGTGAAATGTTACTATATTTAGGGAGGCAAGAGGGGGCAAGGGGGTCTAGATGGTGGTTTTAACACTGTAGGGTCAGAAATACATGTTTGTGTTTCTGGCACTATAGTGCTCCTTTAATATGCTACTTCTGCCTTTTGCTATTCTGATGCTACCAACAGATTGCACTCTACAGGCTCCACAGGCAAATCCACCTAGTTGGTAGCAAGCATTAGCAGCACCAGAGAGCACACAAAACATTTAACACTAAACAATTACATTACACACCCTGCACCTGTAATGGACACAGAGTGATTTAACCACTTAACAACAGAGGGTGTACTATTACGCTCTAAACACCGCAGGGCATAATAGTATGCCCTCACGGTTTTTCTTACTTACCCGGTCGCCGGCGATCACGGTCGGGGGACTCACCTGGGATCACAGGGAGTCCCCCGTGGCGGATCCTGCCTCCTTCGCCATGTGAAATTGAGGTCCTTGCGAGGACCTCACAATCACATGGCCGGGTTAGCTGTCTGCTGCATTCCCAGCAGGGGACTGCCTGTAATGACAGTTAGTCCCCCTGCTGGCTGAATTCAAATAACTAGAAAAGCTACAATTTCTGGGGAAATTGTGTGAAGTGTTCTTGCCTCCACCAGTAGTCTACAACTGGACTGGGCGGAGTAACTGGGTGGAGTGGTTTGGGTAACAGTTGTGTGGTTGGAGTGGCTGAAGTAACTGTGGAAAGGTTGGACTGGGCAGAGTAACTGTGTGGAGTGTTTGGAGTGAGTAAAGATAGTAAACATTACAATAACCAATTGATTGATCAAATTTAAAAAGTGCACATGGCAAGCTTGATAGAGTGACAAATGCATTTCAATTTTTATTTATTTATATAGCACATTTAATTGCAACATTGTTGCCCAAAGTGCTTCACAGTTACATTAAAACATACATTTATAAAAACATTAGCAGGTGTACAAAAGGCCCTGTCTATGACATCACTTGCTGCTCCAGCCTGGCACAGGTCAGAGTATTTTGAGTTGCAAACAAATGGTCATATTGTGAAAACTATCAGGACTATGGCTTAGCCGTGGACATGTTTAGTGGCAGCAGGGACAGTTAAAAAATAACAAATAATAAAAAATAAATAATTAAAAAATATATAGATGTGTGATATTTCAAAACAGTAAAATGTATTACAACGCTATCGCCAGTAAAAGTGAAGTTTTTTGCATTTTTCACGCACAAACAGCACTTACACGGACGATATTATTGCTGTTTTACTGTTTTGAAACACAAATATTTGTGTTCAGCTAAGTCTCCCGAGTACAACAGTACCCCTCATGTACAGGTTTTATGGTGTTTTCAAAAGTTACAGCGTCAAATATAAGGCTTGTGTTTCATTTTTTTCACATTAAAATTTGCCAGATTGGTTACGTTGCCTTTGAGACCCTATGGTAGCCCAAGAATGAAAATTACCCCTATGATGGCATACCAGTTGCAATAGTAGACAACCCAAGGTATTGCAAACAGGGTATGTCCAGTCTTTTTTAGTAGCCACTTAGTCACAAACACTGGCCAAAATTGGCGTTTTTTGCATTTTTCACACAAACAAATACTAACGCTAACTTTGGCCAGTGTTTGTGACCAAATGGCTACTAAAAAAGACTGGACATACCCCATTTGCAATACCTTGGGTTGTCTACTATTGCAAATGGTATGCCATTATGGGTGTAAATTTAATTCCTGGGCTACTCAAGGCAAGGTCTCAAAAGCAACGTAACCAATCTGGCGAATTTCAATTTCAAATGTAACGTGCTATATTTGACCCTGTAACTTCCCAAAACACCATAAAACCTGTACATAGGGGATACTGTTTTACACGTGGGACTTTGCAGAATACAAATATGTGTATTTTATTGCAGTAAAAGCAAACAGTATTATGACATTGTCAGTTAAAATGTCATGTAGAACTAAAAAAATAACAAAATTTCTTATTTTCTCCCATTTTTTTCATATTAAATTGTTTCATAGCTCAATATTTGATATTTAATGAAAGCCCTGTTTCCCCTGAATAAAATGATATAAAATAAGGGTGGGTGCATTAACTATGAAAGAGGTGAATTACGGTTGGACAGACATGTAGCACAAATATACAGAAAAATACAATCTAAAAAATGGAAAAGAGAAACAACCAATAATGGTGTAGAATTATAAACACCATAAAAGCGCTGGATTAAAATGTACTCACAGAATAATCGTTAACCGCAGGCATATAAATGGTTACAGATGTAAGGAGTTCAATCCTCTTCTCCTTTGTCCTTAGAGGGATTTAAAAGAGAGACACGGACATAGTGCACCAATAAAATAACAAATATAAAATTTATTAAGGTTACACTCACACTTCAGTAGAATTCAGCATATAGCAGTGATGTAGTCCAAATCAGAAGGAATAAAATAGAAGCCTCTTGGTGGGAAACAAACAGCTGAATAGCCAAATGTAATACCAAAATACAAAACAAAAGAAATACAAAAAATGAAAAAAACGAAAATAAAAGTCTCTTTAAAATCAGTTCACTTTGCTGTGAGGGTCTCTCCGTCCTACGCATTTCATTCAATTGGACTTTGGCAGGGGCAGTTGCGGATGCATTCTGATCTCCTCTAACCTTCTTTTAAACACACTTTTCGCGCCTTCTGCGGTGTTAGGAATACAATCACCTGGCTGTGTTTGCGTTCCACATGCTCCATTTTTTAGATTGTATTTTTCTGTATATTTATCTTAAAGAGGACCAAGGGATCTTCATACAATCTATTTTTCCTCATTAGGGTAAATCATATTTCATATATTTTTTACCACTGTGGTGTGCACGTGTGTTATATTTATATATACATGTAGCGCAAATGCCAGGTTTTGTTTACGTTTTGTTTTGTTCACATTTTGTATACATTTGGCTCAGTCCTTAAGGGGTTAAACGTAAGAATAGTCCAAGGACTTACATAAAGTATCTGTCTTAAGCTACTGGTGATGGTGACTACCATCACAATACCACAACATCACAAATATATATATATACACATACATATGCAAGCCACACAGACACACCTTTATCTTTCATTTAAGGTGTTATGAAAACAATGTCTGTTCTAAAGTCTTTTTTTTTAATTTGTGTTATATGTGATCGGAAACCACAAGCTCTTCTTCCTCAAATGTAACCACAACAATGTACTTCAACCTTTTGGTCCTCTATGTACCACATCTATACCATCTGAAATTTCTACTCACTGATACTGTAGTATAGTAACTGTTTTAACTCCCTCCATTTTAACTCAATGTGTACATGGACTCAATTGAATTAGAAACAACATTTAATCCATCAAACCCCATTTATTTATTTTACTTAACCAGAAAGAAATGGCAGCCTTCATCCTTTACTCTGTAAAAGCCATTATGGCTCAAATAACATTGCCTGAATTCTTGTAGCCTAGAAGAAGAGAGGAGAGAGAAAGACTTCTATGCACACAACTTGGTTTAGTAACAGACTGCAATGATACCTGGCTACAGCATAGAATCATTATGTTGGAAGGCAGGGCCTGAAGTTGTGGGAGGGGCTATAGACCTACTTAAGGGACTCCCCCCTTCCCTCACTTACCTTCGTTGGTCTAGACGAACAGCCTGTTACTCGCAGGCCTCCGTCGCTCCCGACTTCCTGGTTCAATTCGTCACTTCCGGCGAGACGTGGTGCCCTCCTCTGACGTCACGCGCCGACTTCCGTCTGCTCCACCGGCTCCTAACCCGGCACGAACGGCGGTTTCCAACCCTCCTCGCCTACCCGGTCCGGTGCGGTAAGCTGAGCTCCCACACAGGCACACTGAACAGAGACTCCATTACCACTTAGGAGTCTCTGTTTTCCAGCCGCCGGGGGAATCACGCTTATAGGGGAGGCAGGGGGAGAGGGGTACTTTTCTTACTGCCGGGACGGGAACAGGCCACAACCAGACCCCTATAACATTAGGGGTCCCTGTTCCCACCGACCACACACTTGGGGGGGGGGAGGGAATAGATGATAAAGGCCCACCTTGCTTAAAGGGGACGTTCTGCTGCTGGTTGACCCTTAGTTCAACCAGCCACCACCATTTGTTATGCATAAATAGGCACTTTCGGTCAATAATGTTTACAACTGGTATATTTATATGTTGAATTAATATTAAGATACATTAAGTACTTTTATATATAAACCGTCTGTGTGTTACACATATACTGCTAAATAGGATGCTGGTTAAATTAACTATACACATTTTTAATATAGTGTATGATTTGCTTGTTAAATATGATACATGTCATATATGGTTACTTATTACTGGTTAAGATATGTTAAGAGTTATTCTGCAAGTATAATAGTAACGTTAAGTCTTAACAAGCATTATGTACATTGGGGGTGGGGGGACGGTATTTCACAGCAATCCCCCCCAGAACTCTTACTACGCCAATTTTATATATATGTTCCACATGAGAGTACATTATCTTAAATTCTCATACCCCCAGGAATCCACATACCCTCGGATGGTTCACCTAAGCTAACCCCCCCTCCCCCACTCAAGAGACACCTGAATTCTCTTACACAGAACCGGTGCTCAATTTTCTGCAGGTATGTTGGTTACACGCTTCTTTTTCTACAACGCCATGTTAGTTAATTCCCTGTCCCTTAATCATAGAGGTCCGCGAGGCCAACTCCCATCCTCCACTTCGAGGTACTTTACGCCCCTCGGGCCAAATCATAGTTAGCCGCCTCGCAATTATATAGAGAGGGCGACACCTGTCACTACCAACCCCATACCCACCCCCCCCCCTTCCTCCCTACTTACCCTTGGAGAGGCAACATCCCGTTTCACTGGGCAGATTACCATACCCCTCGTGCCAACTCATAGATAGAGCCTCTCTAGCCACTTGGCACTATCAGGGCCTCACCTGCCACGAAACCTAGATTGAAGTTTTTCGCCATCTGGCACTAGCTGGCTACCGGCTATTCCCCAACAAGCCACCAACAATGCCTATTATTACTTTCAGTATGTCCCTGCTCCCAGACGATGGTGAGGATATGTCAGTCCCTAGCACCTCGGCTAGGTCACTTACCCCGACGCGTAAGGACGACATAGGAAGTCCCTCGTCCATCAGATCGTGGACTATCCCTCGCATCACGGCGGAATTACACAAACGCAGTATCCCTTTCCCGGCCACGGCCAGGAAAGCAGAACTGTTCAAATTGCTTAGAACAAACACCCTTATTACGGACGCGGGGGAAGGCACTAGTAGCTCCCAAGACCCGACTCTCCATGCTATGGTTTCCTCCCTAATTTCTTCTATGGGGAAGGTCAACGACAGACTGGAAAGGCTGGAAGCACGCAGCTCCACCATAGAGCCACCTGTGCCTCTCGCTGAAGCAGCCCCGGTCATACCCACAGCAATAGCGGGTAATCCTATACCTAACAAGGCAGCGGCACACGTTATTAACCCTGCCCACATGGTTCCGGCCAATCTTAAAAAATACATCGTGGAGGGCAAGGACGTAAACTTGGTCTCTTTGCTCATTGCCTCCCAGGATGTAGTGGAAAACCGCTCTTACGACTACGGGGACATCTCTGTTGTTTTAAAAGCCAGAGACCCCAGACTCAGTAAGAAATTGACCATTCCCGATTTGTCCTGTCTTTTGGTATCTTTAGGGATATCCTGTGCACAGTTCATCTGCATAGGAGAGAGGAACTGGACTTATATATGCATAAGCTGGTGGACCTGGGTAACAAATATGGTGGTTACACCTTTTATGACTATCACAAGTCTTTTTCATCTAAAGTGTCAGCCACATTGTCCCAGTATGGCATCCAGATGGATTGGAGCCAACTGGACAATGAATTGTTCCTCAGACACTTTGCGGGGCTCAGGACACCAGCTTGTGCCATATGTACGTCACCCGCTCACACAGCTTATTTGTGCCCTCTCTGCCCGGACAGCACTCCCAGCACGTCCCTACAGCACCCCCTTAAAGCTGAGAAACAGACCAGAGACAAATTGGGTCGTCCGGTAGTGTACCTAGGCAAGTCATAAATTTGCAATAATTTCAATGAAGGCTCCTGTGGTTACAGCGCTTGCCGCTTATTACACGTGTGCTCACACTGTTTTCGGGCACATGCGAAATCCATGTGCACAAATAAAATGTTCCAGAAACCTTATTTGTCTCCAGTGAACGTTCCTGTACTTGAACACATGCTGTCCACTCACCCCTCTAAACACCTGGTGGAATTTTTATGCACAGGTCTCACCCACGGGTTTCACACGGGGCTCATTTACATGCCAACAGGGGTGTTAGAATGTCACAATTTGCAGTCAGCCACTAATAACCCTACTGCAGTCACTAACTTGCTACAATTGGAAGTGGACCAGGGATTTGTCATCGGTCCTTTTGGTAATCCCCCCTTTTCCAGCTGGAGAACTAACCCTATCGGGCTGGTCTCAAGCAAAAATTCAGATAAACAAAGGCTCGTCATTGACCTATCCGCACCCCACTCTTCAGCCATCCCCAGCCTAAACTCATTGATTCCTTCGGAAGAGTTTTCCTTACAGTACTCCACTATTGACCACGCTATTGCAGCTATCAGGTCAGCAGGGGTGGGGGCCTGGCTTAGCAAGAGGGATATAGTCAATGCTTTTAAACTGTTACCTATACACCCCTCGTTATGGCACCTGCATGGAGTTAAGTGGCAAGAAGCCTACTACTTTTTCACAAAACTCACTTTTGGGGCCAAGAGTAGTCCAACGATTTTTGACACATTCGCAGAAGCTTTGTGTTGGCTCCTCCTTAATCCCAGTAGGTGCCAAAATGTGATACACTATCTGGATGATTTTCTGTTCATCGAAGCCAATACCAACCCCCCGTGTAGCCTAGACAAAGCTGTCAAACTATTCACCGCACTCGGGGTCCCCGTATCACCCACCAAAACTGAAGGTCCAGACACAGTCATCAACTTTCTAGGTATTCTGCTGGATTCAGCAACTATGATGGCCAGCCTCCCTAGAACAAAGATTGATAACATTCTACATGACATTAACCACTACATGCACAGGGGGTCATGCAACCGTAAGGAACTACAATCACTGTTGGGTTCACTAAATTTCGCCATGCGCATAATCCCCCAGGGCAGGGCTTTCATTTCCAGGCTCCTCGCCCTGTTCCCCACCTTCACCAACGACTATGCCCGCATATCCTTGAACTGCCCTGCGACTGCCGACCTTCAGATGTGGTACAAATTCCTCTCTGACTGGAATGGTAGGAGCATGTTCCTTCCACAGCTGGATTCTCGGTCACCTGTCATTTGGACAGACGCAGCATCATCCGCGGCATATGCGGCCATTTTTGGCACAAATTGGCTCTGGGGGACGTGGCCAACAGAAACACAGGGCATCGAGGGGTTTCACACTAACTCTGCCCTCTTTGAGGTATACCCAATAGTTGCCGCAGCTGTCACTTGGTCTAGGTTGTGGGAAGGTCAGTCAGTACGCTGTTTCTCTGATAACATGGCAATATGCCACATTATCAACAAGGCCGCTCTTCCTCCTTGATAATTATGAACTTCATTAGGAAACTGACATGGCTGGCAGCTACCCATCACTTCCACATTGTATGCTCCCATGTTCCCGGCATATACAATACGGCAGCTGACCAGCTATCTCGCTTTCAATTTCAGGCTTTCAGACGGTCCCTACCCTCGGCAGCTCATATGGCAACCCCAGCGCCAATCTTCCAAGACCTTGTCATGGAGTAGATGAACTACTTCAGCACAGCCTCACTCTCACAAAATTAGCTTTGTCCACTAGCACTCAACACTCATATCACAGAGCTTTTCACCTATATAAACGATTCATGTCTGACCATCACCTAACCAGCTGGTTCGAGGTATCGTCACTAATGGCTTTTGCATCCTTTTGCCACCTTAAGTTAAAATTATCACATAACACCATTAAGCTTTACCTCACGGGATACAACACCACATGTATTACTCCTTCCCTAACCACAAAGGGTTCTTAACCTCATACCCCATCCGCACACTACTGAAGGGTATAGCAAAGGCAGATGGTCCAGCAACGCTCAAAAGATTGGCTATTGACATAGAAATGTTCAAATCCTTGTCCAACCTACTCAACCAGGCACCATTTGAACCCAATACAAATGCGGTTATTAAAGCCGCCATGTATCTGGCCTTTTATGGGTTTCTTAGACCACGAGAATTCACCGTTAGTGGCCAACTACATAACCAAGGGTGCCTCCTGACGTCACATCTCACGAAACACACAGACTACTACGTCCTGTCTCTACCTAAGACTAAGACAAGTCAGATGGGGGAACCAGTTCACATAAACTACTACCCCACGGGTAACAATTGGTGCCCAGTAAAAGCACTAGACATTTTCTTAGCCACGAAACCAACACAACCCGCAAGGCCTCTACTAATGTTGCACGATACCATTCTCACCACAATGAAATTCATGCTTTACGTTCGAATGCTTATCACCAGGCTTGGTCTGAACCCTAGTAGCTACTTGGGGCACTCCTTCAGAATTGGATCGGCCTCCACAGCCTCTAGCCAAAACGTTCCCGTTCATGTCATTAAAACACTGGGTCGCTGGAAGTCCTCAGCTTACGCCACCTACATCCCGCACCCAGTCCAAGAGCTTAGGAGGGCTTTCATTAAGATGTCTACTTAATAATGTATATGTATTTATGTATTTATGTTTACCGAATAAATGGTTATCTTGCTTTTCTCTTTTTGCCCACTTTATTTACCGGCCTACAGCATACATCGGTTTCGGCACACCTCAACCGACTATTTCCTTTTATTGTATTACTCTCCACCAGAGTATTCCATATCATATGAGAATGCCCCGAACACAAGTTGGAAGGCAGGGCCTGAAGTTGTGGGAGGGGCTATAGACCTACTTAAGGGACTCCCCCCTTCCCTCACTTACCTTCGTTGGTCTAGACGAACAGCCCCACCCTCCACTCCCTTTAACTATATATATTTTTCTATGTAAGCCCACTTTATTTACCGGCCTACAGCATACATCGGTTTCGGCACACCTCAACCGACTATTTCCTTTTATTGTATTACTCTCCACCAGAGTATTCCATATCATATGAGAATGCCCCGAACACAAATAATGTATGTTGTAATTACACCTAGACAAAGACATAATTTTCAAATCAAGTTCTTTTGGCATGTCTCAAAATGTCTTTAGGCACCTTAGCATCCCTGTAGGGCCAGTGGAGAGACCTCGGTCTCATCTCAGGGGGAAGGGTGACACCTTCGGCCCCCTGGGATGCACAATGCTGCTGGGGTGGGAAACCGCTTGTCTCCTCTCCCTGTAAAATACTCTGCTGCTGGGGAGAGAGACCAGTTGTCTCTTCTCCCGGAAACTCACACTGCCGCTGGGGAGGAAGGACGACACCTTCGGCTCCCTGTACTGCACACTGCCGCTGGGGAGAGAGACCGGTTGTCTCTTCTCCCTTAAACACACTCTGCCGCTGGGGAGAGAGACCGGTTGTCTCCTCTCCCTTAAACGCACTCTGCCTCTGGGGAGGAAGGACGACACTTTTCGGCTAACTGTACTGCACACTGCTGCTGGGGAGAGAGACCGGTTCTCCTCTCCCTGCAAGAAAAACTGCTGCTGAGGGGGAAGGATGACACTTTCAGCCCCCTGTGTAGATCTTTTGTTCTTGTGCCTCCACAGTGCCCTGTATAACCTGAGCTGGAAGTGCCGCACTGCTCGGTTCTCCTCGTCCAACTCTTGCATGGTTGCTGTGATAGTCTCTTCCGGAGGATCTGGGCCATACCTGGCTAGCCGCCTCTCTACCTCCTCAATGTAAGCATCGCCCTCATAGCAATACGTCATGTTTGCTTGGTGTCTCCAGGATGCTGCTCCTCGCACTAGAAAGCCATCCCACTGCTGCCACCAATGTATTGGAGCTTCCTGTACCCCGGTTGGGTACCTCCGCCGACGGATGCTCCTAGTGCTCACCAAGGACCATCAGCACCGCACCAGACACCATAACCACTGCAGACACCACGAACTGCTGCACCTTGGTTGAGGTCTCGACGTCTCCTACCCACCCTGGACCTACGACAAGGCTCCAGGTTCCAGTGGGTGATTAGTTTGGATAGGAATTGGTTTTTATTCTGGGATTCTAATCTATCTCCGATCTCATGCTCTTCTGTGGTGAGTCTGCTTGAAGTGGTGCAAACCAATTGGAATGTTCCAAATCGTTTCTCCGAGGTTGGAAATAACTTGATATAGGTTTGCTTTTTTGTCTGTGGTCCTGTTCTAAAAAATCATTGTGATTCGGAGATTGATTTAATCTAGGGTTTGAGTAATTAGTTTGGGTGAACCTCTCTTCCTCCAGAGGGCGAAGCAGGAACAGCTCTTAGAAGAGCTAGTGATTATTCAAGGGAGTATGAAGAGCATAGCAATCCCTTGTAGCAGTTTCCCCCAATAAGAGACAGAACTCAGTATTGAGGGTGAAGTAGAACAGAAGGTTTAATGGTACAGCTGCTCTTTTATACAAGTTTTACAGCAAAGGTGCCACCCATGTGGACCTAGTTGGGCACCAAGACACAAAACATGTAAGCCAATAAACACACTGTAACAAGGAACGACATTCCCACATACAGTCAGCAAGCCCTCCCCTCTGCCTGTGATATAATTAAGCTAGCTAATGGAATAACTTAATTATCCACAGACAGAAAATATAAATTTTTCACAAAAACACAGAAAACACCCCGAAACGCCACATATCCCTGGATAGCAGTGATCTGGGTGAACAACATATCCAAAAATCCCACAGATCAGAGCAGGGATTCAAAAGTTCTATGGAAGTCACATTTGACCGACTGCACGCACATTTTCATGCCCAAAACAGTTCCAAAGAATTAGGCTGTGCGGCCGGTGTATTTCCAGCTCTAAGTTCCGTTTGAATGCACGAACGGGGGCCGTTCGTGCAAATAGTCAAAGTTAAAGTGGCGTTCGAATTGTCAAACGCACTTCTATTTCCGTCGAAGTGTTGAAGTCAGGAGAAGGCAAAGTTCAGCAGTGTCAGTGCCGTCGAGTGTCCGATTTGAGTTTCACGACTCGACGACCAAACACTACTGCACGCGTTCGACTGAATTAAAATGGCTGCTGCCACATGTTCGTATGTCGAATGGCGGCCACTTCGACTACTTCGCCACTTCAGCTGTTTCTGAAGTGCAACTTCGAAAGTGCAAATCATTTCCAGTAGAATTTAAAGGGGAAGAAACAGTGTTTTAGAATCCAATATGCCCAAATAGTGTTTTTAAAGGGCGATACACCCCAGGGGCCATAGTCACAGGGCAAGAGGTTGGCAAGCAGACCTCTCCAAAATCCAGTGTCCAAGTGCAATTCATCACACTTTGTATTCTCAACTATTTTCTGCAAAGGCTGAAAAAAAGAGAAGATAATAATGTTAAGATTTGCATGATTAAAATGTTTGATGTATCCCCTGACTTTGTTTTTCTTACTACAATGCCATATTTCTTTTTAATTTACTATTAAAGGATCACTCCACACCACAAAAGCACTACAACTTGCTGTGCTTACTCAGTGAGAAGGCTCTGATTGGTTATTTCCCCGTGAGGGACTGAAGAGCTTTGCAAAGTGAGAAGGGTATTTGAAAATCACAAGGAAATATGTAAACTCAGCATTTAAAAAAACAGAAAGAAATAAGTATAATTTTAGTGAAAATCTCCAAAAATCCCAAGCAGAGTGATAATAACAACATACACTATATTACACAAAAGGCACACAAAAAAGAAAATTAAATAACACAAAAAGAACAACTCTCGAAAAATATATGATCTATACAGATATTAGTCAACGGTCAATTTGTCTACAAAACCACATCTGTATATATAAAGTACTGGGGGTAAGTGTGAACAAGATAGAGTGAATAAGAAGATGAATCAAATGTAAGATTGCCATTGCTTCCTTCTTTCCCTTCTTTCTGTTTTTAGTAAACTCTAAACTATTGAGGCACATTAAATATTCGATTTGTGCATATATCAGAGAGATGTAGACTCCAAAATATATAGACTTGGATATATAGATGCAAATTGGAATATAGAGCAATGTAATAATGTTAATGTTTTGATATTTTGTATAAAGCAATCTAAACTAACATTATAGCTAGGACTTAAGATGCTTTGTATAACTGCAGTATTTAGATGGTTTCCTGGTGTGATCATTCAGTAGTTTTATTACAGCCTAAGGAAAAAGGCTCTTTGGACAGGGATCGGAGGTGGGAATTGGATGAAGGGCTTATAAGTGACCTAGAGGTAAGTTGAGAAATTTCCAAAGCTATTGACTTATACTTTGCTAAAAATGACTTGGAGTGTTTGTCAAAGGGTACTCTTTGGATTGCATTTAAGGCTATCAGGGGCACATTAATTCGATAGTCCATCGTAAAAAATCTTGTTACTAAAAAATTAGCCAAATCCATACAGAAGACATAAAATCAATCACAATAATGCTCTGTTGGAAACTGTTTCAATAAAACATGCGGGACTTAATAGATCATCCACAGAAAGAGTAAAGAATACCCTGCAGAGAATGGACAGACTGTTTTCTGAAAAGGCGAATATACAAGATACTCTATTATCAAACAAACTGTGAGACAACTAAACATCACATTATACTGCTTGAATAATCAGGGACAGTCAAAATAATAATCAAATCCTCTTGGGATTGCCAAAAAGTTTGTGGTTTACTAAAAGATCTCTTTATGACACAGTACAGTAGAAGGATACTGGAAGAAATGCTGATCTGCTGTAAGAAGATTTTTAGAAGAATTACATTTGAAGTATTTAGAGACAGTGAAATATTTTTAGACAAAGATGTTACTGAGGAGGAAGTGTTAGAGATTATGAAAGCCTGAAAAACTAATAAGGCACCAGTGCCAGGTGGGTTCTTTGCAGACTTCTATAAATAAAATTGTTCTGTTCAGGTTCCTCATTTGAGAATACTCTCTAATTATGTTCTCTAAAGAAAATATTTTAGAAAAGGTTGTGCTTGTTGCACAAACTACCGGCACATCTCATTAATAAATGCTGATGTTAACATCTTTGAGGAAATCATGGATACCCACTGCTAGTACGTTTAGTCATTCACCCAGACCAGCTTGGATTTATTGATGGCCTTGAAGCTCTGAGGAGAATGATAAACCTGATAGATCCCTTTGATGTGGAGGGCTGAAAATGACACTTTAACACACAGGTTTATTGTACTTTATTAAGACCATTTCCTTTCAAAATTAGCAGCATGAGCACTGAATATTTGGGAGTGAAAGGTACATCTTCATGAGATGATCCTTATAGTGAAACTATCCACTGCTATTTAAAGAATTACTTATTGATCTAGTCTTTCCCTTCAAAATTAAGCTTTTTCTTAAAATACTATATTTGTCCAGAAACGTAACAATACTGGTAGTTGTAAAAGATCTATTTAAGCTTCAAAAACATATGCTTAAATCTGGAATAAAAGCTAGACTACCCACTAAGGTTCATCTCCGCCGGACACATAGAAGATTTTATTTGTTCTCCTCTACAAATGTCAAAGCTTCTTTGGACTAATTTACACAAAATAAAGCTGAAATATAGCTTCCAAATGCTGTATAAATAGACTTTGACGTAAGTGTGCTTGGATAGATAGTCTCCCAAATCATTGAAAATGTTGCTTTCCTTAAATATTGTAAAAGTGATCCTGGAAACTTTGACTGGTGGTTTGCTAATTCTCAATTGATGGTAAGAGTTATTGGTCAGCGTGGGCAAAAACCAACAGTTAATATGCTCGAAAGTAAGTTTCGGATTATTCAGATGAATTGACAATTTTGTTCTGCTGTTGTAGGATCCTGGGATAGATTGGTGACCTGGTAGAGACTCCACTCTGACACCTTTATAGATGTATAAGTTTCAGAACTTCAATAAGGGATCAATCACAAGAATACATACTATGCTCCAGAATGAATTTGGAAATGACAAATTAGCTTTCCACATTCTTTGGGAGAAGGATCTAAGCATTTTATGAACTGAAGAGGCCTGGAGACAAACTTATTGATTTGTTCCACTATTAAATAAACAGGTATAAGTATGCAAAAAGGTGGTATGGAGACCCGGTCAAACTGGTGTGTGTTTATCCAGGTCTCTTTCCATTTTATTTTAGGGTGTGTAGCTTTAAGGGTACATACGTTCATATGTTATGGGAATGCAAGAAAGTGGCTACATTGTGGAAATCAGTATTTGCACTCTATAATCAATTGTTCCAGATCAAAAAAAAATGTATTCTTTATTTTAGTACAGATATACAAATGTAGACATACAGCACACATTAAAACCATTAAATAATATAATAAAGCAGTTAAATTAATGATCTTATAGCACAAGAAAACAAGGCCTTCTAAAGCAGTAATAATGAATTTGCATTTGCACGGAGCATAGGCGTATGGTGAAGGACTCTGTCCTCACATCAGTCCAAGTTTGTGTAGGCAGTAAAGCATAACATAGAGTAGTGTGGTAAATATGATAACAGTGCACATATAAAACCTTTTTTCGTAAAACTAAGAATACTTGGTATGATAATTCAAATAATAAAACTTGGTATGGTATAAGTGACCACATTTGTCAAACGCATTAGTAATAATAATATACTAATACAATATGCATCCAAGAACATGCAAATGTAAATGAGATACATTGTGCAAAAAATGGTAAAGTAGCATAGTGCTGTGTAGTTTAACATATCAAAACGGACACAGTTAATGCACAGGAATTGGAGGTATTACTGCATAGAAAAGCATACTAAGGCAAAACCTCGTCCAGCATAGGTAGCTATACGATATCGTATGAAGATGTATTCAAATGTAAGCATCTGGGGGGAAAATAGGGTATGGTGGCAAAACATCATAATTCAAATTCCTAGAAATGGACTAATTTTATGTTTAAAGGATCAAGTGGTATCCCATTATAGCTATATAACAGAGAAAAAAAAAGCACACATTGTCATATCACCCCTGAAAAAGGCCTAGAAAAATAGTAAAAAGGCCTTTTACGCAGCGACCCTCTCTTGGGCAACAACTGGAGTACAACCCAGTGCCCCCAATGACTTTGTACCTTGGCCGGACATTATACAATGCCAAATACGCCCAAAACATTTTTCTTTTGTAGCTCACCAATGGCCCCCCCAAACTCCTGCCCCCCCAGAGGCAACATGTTGTAAGAGTGCAGGGCAGGTGGGCATTAGGGCTGTTCACACTTTTAAAGCCCCCTCCAGGATACAAAGAAACAAAAAAAAAAAACACCCAATAACCCCCAAGCCAGTCTCCGCCCTCCATCTGTGCAGTCCATGGCAAAGTGGGCACTCAGAGGGCCATGTAATCTACGCGACCCCTCCCCCAAGAGTCCGTTGCCAACTCTCAGCCTGTATCACTTTAGCTCCTGTTGGGCCTGTGTCACTCCAAGTCTCTCCTAACGCCAGCCACACTCTTGATGCAGGCGTATATCACCCTATGCCACCAGTACACTGAAGGCTCAAGCAAACCAGCCCCACAGGTCTCTCAGCATTATGGACATTCACTCTGGGTCTCCCCCAGACTCAGACAGTAAAGCTTCCACAGCCCCAGAGAGCGGGTAGCTTGCAGGTTTCGCGGCGGGATGGCATCTCTCGAGCGAACAGATGTTTCGAACAGCAGCCCTTCACCTTCTGCCTGGGTAGGTGTCAGTCATCACTATGCGATCAGGTAGAGTAATATGCAGCACCCATGGGCGAGAGTGGGACCTGCAGCCAGAAGAGGCAAACACTGTTAGTAGCGATCCAGGCTATGGCAAGAGCTCCAGCCCAAAGGCTGGGTTCTCCCCCCTGGCAGGGGGGAACGGGACTGGGCCGCCATCTTCTTCTTTAGTGCATATATTGCAGTCCCGTCACTCTCAGTAGTGCAGATGCGGGCGGCAAAGTTCAGGCCCTGCCACTACATATACACAAAAAGCAAGTAAAAAGTAGGCACTAGTAATAAAATCGTCTAAAATATAGCTATCCAAAAAATATATTATGAAGCTGCACCAAAAACAAGTGTAAAACTCCTCCAAACACTCATGTGTAAATACTTAAAATAATAAGGTGCGCTGTGTCTTTAAGACCCAATTATACAAAGTGCCACAAGTGCAAACTATGTAATAAAGTGCAAAGTGATACAAAGTGCACTTAAAGTGTGTAGTGTTAATATAAAATATTATACATACATATGTCCTCTCAAATGGAAATATACATAAAAAGAGACACAGAAAAAAAACAATAGTGTAAAACCGTATTAAAAGATAAGATATAAAATATAAATGCCAAATATTGCACTCACAAAAGTAGAGCAGAATAAGCCTTCTGCATGAGGACAATCCCCAGAGGAAAGCATTGAGTCAATGCTGTTTTATTAGGAGGGTCTGATGCACTCGCAGTGCTAGCAGCACATGCCTATTAGGTCCCTCTGTCTGATGAAATAGGAGAAGGAAGAGCGTCAACCCAGCAACAAGGGTTAGAGGCGCAGGAATCTGTTGAGTAAATAAAGGTGTTTTTTTTTTTTTTAAACCCTATCTGCCAGAGGGGGGAGCCACAAGGAAGGGGTGGGGGGACACCAGAGGGTATTATAGTGTAAGAAATACAACTTTCTATTCCTTACACTATATAACCCTTTTAAAGTTTAAAAATGTTTGTATGTGTGGCTATTAAATGTATGAATGTTGTATGAAAAGGCTATTAAAAGACATTGCTTCATGGGATTCCCTTGGACTGTTCGGGAACCGAACCAACCTACGAACTGCAGACCACCTCTGAGCTTAATGACCCTTGTTAACCTCTCTTGACACTTCAACTTTGACGAACACATGCTTCTTCCCCCCACATGCCAGGAGAGCGCCGTTTGGTACGTTTGTTCGTATGAACCATACCATTTGTACGTTTGTTCGTATGAACCATACGAAAAAGCGCTAACCATCAGCCAGAGTGTGCGTTTTATATTTCGTTTGCATGTAAAGCCCGAAGTTGACCGGCCAAAAGCACAAAACGCCCTGGAACTGTTTTAGGGCATAGGTCACACTGTAATTCTTGAGCATATTGTGGGTGTGTTTATGGGTGTGTTTGTAGGTGTGTTCTGGGTGTGTCTACTGTACCAGATTCTGTATAAATGTGAGCCATTTGGCTGGGAATAAACAATTCTTTTTCACCCTTCACTAAGCCTCGGCTCGTGTTTGAGTGATACTGCGGTTACCCCTTCAGCAATACTACAATCACTGGCAGCTATAATCACTCTGGAGCTATCCCAACCAGGAAGGGGCGACCACAGGAGGTAGAAACCCATTTCAGGAGGGTGTACCGACACATCATGTTTGGAGAAGTTTTTCTTAAAATATATATTTAGAATTATACTTGTAGTGATACTAATTACATGTAATGCTATGCATTCTTGTACATGTGCTCCCTTTCTTAATAAAATTATTACAAAAGAAAATGAAGCATGAAGTGAACTCGTGAATCTGAATTAATGCCATCAAGGATCTATTTTTTTCCATTGCAAAAATTGACATCTTACAAGATGTCTCTGAATGTTTTGCATATGTACCTGCAAACAAAAATATAACCACAATACACAAATTAATGGAAAAATATACTTAACAGTAACACAGAAACAACTTCCCACAGATCACCTTCAGATGGAGGTGATCTGAAATATACACAACACAAGTGGGATTCAGCTGGTATTTCTAAAAAAATAATTAAACAAAATAGTGTGAAACCGTTAAAAATAAGAGATGCTGGGGCGTGGCCTGGAGCTCGACCGGAGCAGCCGCATGTCAGCATAGCTCCGTGCTCCCGCGGCCTAATTAATTAGCGGTACAACCACCCGATAGCAAAAACCGCACACAGACCCCCGGGCAAGATGGCACAGCAGAAGGGCAGGCGGCAGACAGACAGAGCCGAAAAAAATAACTTTTTCGGGGTCCGGAACGCGCCACACAAACACGCGGCTGCATTAGAGGAGCCACAAGATGGCGCCGAGGACGACGCCAGCGAGCTGCTAAAGCCTTCCCAGCCTGAAGCACCAGTGACCCAGGGGATCCTCCAACGTATGCTGGACAGCATGCATGACAAACTGCAACACACACTACACACTCAGCCCTAAAAGAAATCAGGGCAGACATGCAAGATCTGGGTGCCAGGACCTCAACGCTGGAAGACCAAATGGCAGAACAGGCTGACACCCATAAAGAATTGAGGGCAGACATGGAGGAGATGCAGGACACCTTGGAAGCCCTGGGCAACAAAGTAGCAGACATGGAGGACAGATCGCGGCGCAACAACCTCAGGATCAGGGGTATAGCAGAATCGGTGAGCACGGCAGATCTCCATGCCCACCTGCAGAGCCTGTTTAAAATCCTAGCACCGGATTTACCCCAAGACCTACTCCTGCTGGACAGATACCACCGAGTTCCGAAGCCCAGATTTTTAACCTCCGACGCGCCAAGAGACGTGCTAGTACGTTTGCATTACTTCCACGTTAAGGAAGACATTATGAGAGCAAGCAGACAGCGCCAATCCCTTCCGGAGCCGCACCAGAGAACAACCATTTATGCAGACATCTCAGCCGCAACACTGAAAAAGAGGAAGACTTTCGCAGCCATTACAGAGCAATTGCGGCAACATAAGAAGCCATACAGATGGGGATTTCCGGTAAAGCTGCTCATCTCCCATGAAGGCACAATCACAGCCATCCACACCCCTGAAGCGGGCCTGAAAGCTCTCCAGGACTGGGGAATACCGCCTCCACCCGCCCCAGCCGCCGCGCCGGACCGCAGCGGGGTCACACCCATGTGGCGGAAGGTGCCCAGACGCAGATAGACGGCGCAAACTCCGCAGGACGTGGCAAGTAAAATTGAGAGACTTTGGGACTATGCATAACTCATGGGACAATACTAAGAGGGGGGGGGCTGAGAACCCAATAGCATGGGTCACACTACGGGACTAGAAGGACACCCTAGAGTTAGGGTTTGCTACAGACCCCACAGCACTACCCAAGCCACGCACAGCGCGGGTGACTAGCTTATCACAAGACGGTTAGGCCGCAAAAGGCTTCACACAGGAATGGAAGCAATACGCTTCTTCCCCCAAGGCACCTTGGACAGGCGCCAAGCCAGATATAGGGCAGTTTGTAAAGTTTTAGTTCTGTTCTGTTATTACCCCAGTTGTCAATCAGAGAATGCACAACACAATGACCACATCCCCCACACTCTACCTAGGGAAAGAACCCCCTATGGGGACACAACACATCAGATTTACAAGGGAGAGTCGCCGATCGAAATGGCTGGGTAAGGCGACTACCCCACACATAGACACCGACAATCAGGGTAAGCGAATAACACCTTTTAAACCCCCATGGGTAACAGCCCTGCAAAACGCAGCCTACTACGCCGGGATTTGAAACAAAACAACCCGGACGTAGTGTGCCTACAGGAAACTTTAAAACTAACTCACACTCCCCACTGTTCGCACAAGACTTCCCGCACCAGTTCCACGCTACCTATTCCAACAAGTCAAAGGGAGCCTCCATACTTATTAGCAAAGATGTAGCATTTACCCTTTCACACTTAGAAGTGGACGAGGGAGGGAGATATGTCCTGGTGGTGGGCGACTTTAATGACATCACGTACACGATCATGAACATCTATGCCCCAAACGAAGGTCAAAAACTTTTCCTCCATAAAATAATAAAGAAACTAGAAACAACACAAAAGGGGATTAGTATAATATGTGGGGACTTCAACCACGTGATGGACCCCACGGTAGACTCCACGGCGTCGCCAGCAGCACCCAGAATGCGACCGCTCAAACGGCAATGCAAAGCAATACAAACACTACTCAATACACACCACTACTACGACGTGTGGCGGGCGACACATATTGGGGAAAGGGGCTACACATTTTTCTCCACGGTACACAACACGTACTCCAGGATTGACGGCATACTAGTTAAGGGACAACACCTAGACCAAATAAAAGAATGCGACATTAAACAGTTCACATGGTCAGACCATGCACCGGTAGTAGTGACTTTGACCGACCTATACGACTCCAAGCACAGAAGCCCCTGGAGACTTAATGCCTCTCTCCTCAGGGACCCCAACTTCTGCAAAACACTAGAAAGAGCACTGCGACACTACTTCGCGGAAAATACGACAGCCCAGGTATCCCACAATACGATTTGGCAGGCACACAAAGCCGTAGCACAAGGACTCTTGATCCAAAGAGCAGCAACCCTCAAACGACAGGCAGATACACAATACCAGGAGAGGCAGAAAGAACTACTAGACATCACGACCCTAAACCAAAGGAACCCTTCACAAGACCTAAAGAAACGCATTGTTCAGCTCACACAAGACATGCACAAACAAGCATTAGATAGAACAGGACAGCACCTCCAGAGGCTTAAAGCGACACAGTACGCTCAAGGAAACAAGGCAGGCAAACTAGTTGCACAACGCCTCAAAACAATCCAAACTAAACAAAAGATAGCACACATCCAAACGGAAGAGGGTCACAAAATCACAGCCCCCAAGGACATTAGCAATGCGTTCGCCAAATACTATGCATCCCTTTATAACCTGGTGAATGATGCCAAAACACATCAACCTAATTCACAGAACATACAACAATACTTGCACAAGATACCAATGCCCTCACTGACATTGCAACAACAACACACACTCTCAGCCAGCGTCTCCGAAGAGGAGGTAGACGCAGCAATCCAACAGCTCCCAACAGGCAAGGCCCCAGGCCCAGATGGCTTTGCTAACTGCTACTACAAAGCATTCAAACCCATCCTGGTGCCATATTTAACGAAAGCTTATAACGAACCCACCCAACAACAAAGCTTACCCCGTGAAACACTATTAGCCCACATCATAACGCTACCCAAGCCGGGGAAACCGCCCACCTGCCCCCAAAACTTCCGCCCTATCTCCCTCCTCAACACTGACGCCAAACTATACGCCAAGATATACGCACACAGGTTGGGAAGCCTGCTTCCTCACCTCATCCACTCAGACCAAGTGGGGTTCATAAAAGGCAGACAGGGGGGAGACAACACCAGGAAAGTGCTTGACATAATATACAGCGCCCAACGCATGAGAATGGGAGGCGTGGTGGTAGCACTGGACGCAGAAAAGGCCTTCGACCGACTGAACTGGGAGTTCCTGGAGGCGGTCCTTACTAAGGTCGGGATACCAGAGGGCTTCCTTTCGGCGGTCAGGGCTCTATACAACAGGCCAACGGCCCAAGTCCTAAACGCGGGGTTCGTGTCAGATCCCTTCCACATAACTAATGGATCACGCCAGGGGTGCCCGCTATGCCCACTACTATATGTTTTAGCGCTGGAACCGCTAGCGATAGCCATAAGACAACACGCCTCAATACATGGGGTGACTATAGGGGATAAGGAATACAAAACAAACTTATTTGCCGACGACGTGCTGCTCACCCTGACACAACCACAGATATCTCTCCCTAACCTGGTGGAAACAATTTTAGAATACGGACGGCACTCGTACTATAAACTAAACATTAGCAAGACTCAAGCCATGGGAATAGGGATGGGGTCGGACGCTCTAGATAGACTTAAATCGGCCTTTTCATTCGACTGGAGAACAGACCACATTACGTTCCTAGGCATAAACATCCCGACCCAACTAAATAAGCTAATAGAAAAAAACTATACCAAACTATACAAAGAACTAGCAGCGACTCTAGAAGGTTGGGAGGGCAAATATTTATCTTGGGTAGGGAGGCTGGCAGCATTGAAGATGATGCTGCTTCCCAAACTCCAATATCTTCTACGCACACTACCCATAAAGCTACCAAAATACTACTTTAAAACGCTGCAGAGTCTCCTGGTCCGATTCATATGGGCAAAGAAAAAACCAAGGGTGGCAGCCTGGGTCCTACAAAGACCGATCGAAAAAGGGGGGCTGGGGCTACCAAATATCCACACCTACTACAAGGCCGCACACATAGCAGCTATCAAAGCATCTACGACAGAAGGGGAAACCCCACAATGGTCCAAAATAGAAGCCCACTGGGCGGGAGGGTATGGCTTGCACAACATATTCTGGCTACCAAGACACCTACGCCCCGCACACATCGACCCCCTACCGACCACCTTAACCACCATGGCAATCTGGGACGAGACAAAGGGTGGGGAGAGGGCCCGGGACAGTATACCAGGGAATGCCCCGATCTCCGTGATCGCGGTAGGAATCCCAACATTTGAACATAAACAATGGAGAGATGGAGGGTGCACAACAGTCACACATCTATACAAGGAAGGGAAGTTAATGACCTTTCCAGACCTCCAAGAACTATATCACCTCCCAAATAGAGCCATATTCCCATTTCTACAACTGAAGTCCTTTCTCAAGGGGATAGAAGTACAAAACACACCACAGCAACAAGAGTGTAAGTTAGAGCACCTATGCCTCTCACCAAAACCAGTCAAGCGTACACTATCCACGCTGTATAAGGAGCTACATAATGAGCCACGGGACACCATTATGCCATTCCAAAAAGCGTGGAACGGAGAACTGGCATACGTCCTATCACAGGAGAAATGGGAGAGGGCCTTTAAAATTCACAAGGGGAACACACAATGCTCCACACACTTAGAAACTATAAGGAAGCTACAATACAGGTGGTATATGGTACCAGAGAGGCTATCCAAAATGTACCCAGACTCCCCCAATAGATTCTGGAGATGTGGGGCCCAGGGAGGGTCAATGGGACCCACATGGTGGTCATGCGAGAGACTAGCACCACTCTGGGTGACGATGGAGCAGGAAATAGGGAAGCTGATAGGTAGACGCTGGCCACTTAACCTTGAACAATGCGTACTCTTTATGATCCCCACAACACTGAACAAAATTGAGGAACGACTAATCTTCCACATGCTAATTTCTGCAGTAACACTATTAGCCAGAGCATGGAAATCAACCCAGGTGCCAAACAGGGAAGCTTTACTAAACCAAGCAGATACCAATTGGAAGTATGAATTAATGGCCTTCAAACACCTGACACCACAGGGAAACATTAAAAAAGCGGGGGAGAGATGGAGGGAATACAGGGAGGGATCAGAGGGGACCCGGAGCCCAGTAGCACCACAGGGGACCGCTGCGAGGTCTTCCAGAATGGGGGAAACCAGGACATAGCCATCAGAGGGTCACCACCCCCGTAAGAAGTGGAAAGAGACAATAGACGTGGAACGTCTCAAGCAGTCGCAGAGGTTAGAATCACACCCCCCCCACAACCACTAACCACAATAGGGGTTGGGCTCGAGAGGTGACGGCCCTAGAGTGATGAGGGGTACCGGTTGACAACACAAAGGAAAATATAAAATGGTCATTGTGTAACACTAATGTAACACTAATGTAACTAATGTAACACCAATGTGAATTATTGTTCCTGCACTATCCCATTTCTTTTTTGTACCCTGGCGAGCAGGCGCCGCAAGATACTTGACAACTATAAAATAAAACTTATTTTCAAATTGAAAAAAAAAAAAAATAAGAGATGCTCTCTGATGTAGATTGTACATTATTTTTGAATAAGAAGCGCTACAAGGGTGCCTCACCCAAAGTAGTATCTCCTTCTCAGGAGTGGAGTTATCACCATGAATAAGGAACCAGTCAGAACTCCGATAGGAAGACAAGCTTAAAGTGGCTTTTATTTTTATAAAATTATCGGTTTCGTCCTAACTATGGGACTTTCTCAGAGACCAATAAAAAAAAAAAAAAAAGCAGTAACAATAATAATGCTCCCAAAAGCAGCCTAATCCCACCTACACTTGACTCCCCTTAAATAGGGATAACCCATCACATGTATTGGTGCTCCAATGGGTGTCTTCATTTCTTCTCAATTTCATTGGAGAATTCAACCTCTACTTCAACTGCTTCTTAGTGTGTAATTGCGATTTCTACTGATTATTATTGAGTGTTGCCTTATTACCCACTGGGCACCATAACTTATCTATTCTTATATATAAAAAACAAAACCATTGCCCATGACTCCCCCTATTGTGAACAACCAGCTAGAACATCAGATGAAGGGCACCCAGGTTTCAAAAAAATATCTAGTAAATTGTGGCAATCTGTTTTCACATTTACATGAAAAACACAAAACAATTTACATAGTGTAATACTGTTTATAACCTTAACCAGTGAATAAAAAATGTGTAAAGTGCAACACAGAATAAAGGTGGTTGGTGTCTTATGGGGCTCCACCATACCCTCCTGATATTTCATGAATCGGACTTGAATCTCTATCATCATCACTAAACACATCCATGATAGTCCTTTTGCTCCTCTCTGTATGTCTTAGCTGCATGTCCTTCTCAGTGGAATAAATGTTATTTATCCAAATCTATGGATTGAGGAGTCGTCCTTTTTTTTAGTGTTCCTGCAGAGACTGAGCATGCATGCCTCTCCAAAGACCAAGGTACACTTAGCTTTGCATTGTAGATAGTTTCCATCTTTTGCAAGGATTTTTTTTTTCTCAATAAAGAAAACACATACATTCTGAAATTATATCAAATCTCTTATTTAATTGATCACTCATTAGACATCCTCTAATTTTAATTATAGTATGGAGGAAAACAGAAACTGTAACTGAACTGAAGTAGGGGAGCAAGAAGACAAAGAGGGTATGACAATTAGGAGAATAAATGTCAGTCCTGGTTGACAGTAGTGATGCACCGAACGGTTCACTGGCGAACAGTTCCTGGCGAACATAGCGTGTTCGCGTCCGCCGCGGACGGCGAACACATGCGCGGTTCGATCCGCCCCCTATTCGTCATCATTGAGTAAACTTTGACCCTGTACCTCACAGTCAGCAGACACATTCCAGCCAATTAGCAGCACACCCTCCCCAGCAGACCCTCCCACCTACTGGACAGCATCCATTTTAGATTCATTCTCAAGCTGCATGCTTAGTGAGAGGAGGGAAAGTGTAGCTGCTGTGGATTAGATAGGGAAATGCATAGCTAGGTTAGGGTATACAGTGACCACTACAGTCCTGAAGGACTCATCTGATCTCTGCTGTAAGGACAGCACCCCCAAAAGCCCCTTTTAGGGCTAGAACATCAGTCTGCTTTTTTTTTTTTTTCTGTGTAATGTAATTGCAGTTAGTTGTCTGCCACTGCTGCCAGCTTCTGTGTCAGGCTCACAGTGGATACTGTGCCCATTTGCCCAGTCAGTGCCACCACTCATATCTGGTGTCACAATAGTTTGCATTTAAAAACAAAAAACTTTTTTCACTGTTATAGATTGAATAGCAGTCAGTGTCCTTAAAGCTGGTGTGTCAGGCTCACAGTGGATACTGTGCCCATTTGCCCAGTGCCACGACTCATATCTGGTGTCACAATAGCTTAAGCTTGACATTTAAAAAGAAAAAAATTTTTTTTCACTGTAATAGATTGAATAGCAGTTAGTTGTCTGCAAGCGTCTGGGTGTCAGGCCTCCTTCAGCGTGTGTTCTGCAGACCTCTGCCCGTGTACTTTGCCACTCATATCTGGTGTCTCTATAGCGTGCTTTTACAAAGAAAAAAGTTTTTCAGTGTAAGCTAATAGCAGTCAGTGTCCTTAAAGCGGGTGTCAGGCCTCCTTCAGCGTGTGCTCTGCAGACCTCTGCCCGTGTACTTTGCCACTCATATCTGGTGTCTCTATAGCGTGCTTTTACAAAGAAAAAAAGTTTTTCAGTGTAAGCTAATAGCAGTCAGTGTCCTTAAAGCGGGTGTCAGGTCTCCTTCAGCGTGTGCTCTGCAGACCTCTGCCCGTGTACTTTGCCACTCATATCTGGTGTCTCTATAGCGTGCTTTTACAAAGAAAAAAACTTTTTTCACTGTTATAGATTGAATAGCAGTTAGTTGTCTCAAAGTGGGTGTGTCAGGCTCACAGTGGATACTGTGCCCAGTGCCACCACTCACTCACTGGTGTCACAATAGCTTGCATTTAAAAACAAAAAACTTTTTTCACTGTTATAGATTGAATATAAAAGTGGCCTCTTTGAGAGAAATATTTCCCACAATCAGAACAAAAATAAGGTTTCTCTCCTGTAGGGCTCCTCAAATGATGCTTAAGATTAGAAGCGGCTGAAAAGCATTTCTCCCACTCAGAACAAAAATATTTTTTTTTAACATTCTCTCCACTTTGAACGAAATGACGTTTGGGAAGAGATTTTGTATGAGTAGGTTTTTCATGTACGATACGGGAACATGATTTAGATCCTTGGTAAGTTTTGCGAGATCCAATAGTGTGTATGTAGGGGGAACAGTCAATCCATATCTGCCAAGTGACCCTATGTAGGAGGAACAGTCTCTATTCTGCCCTGATGTCAGCTCTTGCGCTGGGATAGCCGGCAGAATGTCAAGCTGTGTACAAGGGTCAAAGGGAGGGCAGAGGCCAACTGCACTCTGCCCAGCTGCCAGCTCTTCCGCTGGTATAGGCTGCAGGACATCAGGCTCTGGACAAGGGACATAGGGAGGGCAGAGGCCGACTGCACTCTGCCCAGCTGTCAGCTCTTCTGCTGGGGTGCATAGTCCGGCTCAGTAGCCAGGGGAACATGGGAGTCAGTGGGGGTTAACATCTCCTCTGTTAACCCTGGGGCCAAGTTAGGAGTTAGCTGGGGAGGGGAATTCGTACTTAACCCCTCCTCCTGTTGTCCCTGTGAGGGTAGTTGGGGATCTGGACAGGCTGTCCAGCCTCCCTGTAGGTCGGGCACGGAGACCATGGTCCCCTCTGCGCCATCTGGGAGATTGGTGTCTCCCTTTGGTAGGGTAAGCTGCCGCTGGGGAGATAGGGAGCTGTGCTCCTCTCCCTGAAACACAGCCTGCCGCTGGAGAGGGAGACCGCCTGTCTCCACTCCCATAACATTGTCCTGCTGCTGGAGAGAGAGACCAACTGTCTCTGCTCCCGGTAGGACACACTGCTGCTGGGGGGGGATGGACGACACCTTTGGCCCCCTGGAATTCACACTGCCGCTGGGGGGGGAAGGGCGACCCCTTCGGCTCCCTGTAATTCACACTGCCGCTGTGGAGGAAGGACGACACCTTCGGCTCCCTGTAACTTGCACTGCTGCTGGGGAGAGAGACCGGTTGTCTCTTCTCCCTTGTCAACACACTGCCGCTGGGGAGTCAGACCGACTGTCTCAACTCCCAGTGATGATGGTTGCTGCAGGGACGAGGGACCGACAATCTCCTCTCCCTGGGATGCTGTCTGCCACTGGGGAGAGAGACCGGTTGTCTCTTCTCCCTTGACAACACACTGCCGCTGGGGAGTCAGAGCTACTGTCTCAACTCCCAGTGATGATGGTTGTTGCAGGGACGAGGGATCGACAATCTCCTCTCTCTGGGATGCTGTCTGCCGCTGGGGAGAGAGATCAATTGGCCACAGCCCCAATCTCCGCAATCGGAGCTCAAATTCCCATGCCGCTCGATTCTCCTCATCCAACTTGCGCATGGTTGCCAGGATCGTCTCTAACAAGGGATCCGGGCCATACCTGGTTAACCGCCTCTTTGCCTCCTCCCTGTAAGCGGCACCCTCAAAGCGATAGGTCATGTTTGCTGTGACCAGGGGCGCTGTACGAATATTAGCGTTGCCCTCAAATTGTAATTCCAAACGTTACCGGTGCCTCTGCGTTGCTTCTCCTCGCACTAGGACGTCATCCCACCGCTGCCACCACTGTGACGGAACCGCTGGCACCCCGACCGGGTACCTTCCACCGACGGATGCTCCTAATGCTTTCCGAGGACTCCAAGCACTCTGCCCGACACCATAACCACTGCAGACCCCACGAACCGCCGCAGCTTGGTTGGGGTCTCACCGTCTCCACCCACTCTGGACCCGAGACCAGGGTCCAGCTTCCAGTAGGTCGACCTCTCCAAATTCCAGAGAGCAGGAACAGGAACAAGCTCTTAGCAGAGCTTAGTGATTATACCCTGGGGAGTATAGTGATTATAGCAATTCCCAGAGTGTAGTTTCTCCAATCCCCCAAACATGAGCCGAAACTGTATGAAGGTACAAGATGATCTGAACCTTTAATGGCACATACTCTGCTTTTATGCAATTCTCCCCTGCAAGGGAGACGCCCACAGACAATTATACATTACCCAATCACACAATGGTTACATCCCACACATCTCCTCTCCTTAGCCTGAGAAGTAACCCAATTATCAATACATTTTAAAACACACTTTTTACCCAACTTTCATAACTCTAAAACCATACATCCAATATTAATAAAAGTCACATATTATTAATCAGCACATCCCAAATACAAACATACCAAAAAATCATGCAAATCCTTCCATTAGTTCAAAAGTTAGTTAGAAGTCCTTTGTAACCAAAGGAAGCATGGCTTTTCCTGCCCAAACCAGTTCCCACTGGTCTGGCAGTGTCCCTGGGACAACTCCCTGCTGGAGAACAATAGACAGGAAACGGGGGAGGGGAAGAAACACACCTTCCCATGGATTCCAATGGGAAGAAACTGTCTTTAGAAGCCAATAAGCCCCAAATAGTCTTTTATAAATGGCAATACACCCCAGGACCATAGTCATGAGGAAGGAGGCTGGCAATCAGGCTCTAAAAGTTAGCAAGGCAGCTTGTCACCCAACAACCAGGGACAAAGGCATTTCGTCAAGGGGCTCTGAGGACAGGTGCCAAATCCATCTGCCAAGTGACCCATAGGAGGAACACCTTATTCTGTTTGTGTCAGTGTGTATCTCTTGAGGACAGGTGTCAATCCATATCTATTAAGTGACCCTATGTAGGAGGAACAGTCTCTATTCTGTTTCAGGTCAGTGTGTATCATGGTTCGAAAGACAGGTGTCAATCCATATCTGCCAAGGACCCATATGAACAGTCTCTATTCTAGTTCTGTGTCAGTGTGTGTAGGGGCCTTGAGGGTGTCAATCCATATCTGCCAAGTGACCCTATGTAGGAGGAACAGTCCCTATTCTGCTCTGTGTCAGTGTGTATCATGGTCTCTGAGGACAGGTGTCAATCCATATCTGCCAGTGACCCTATGTAGGGGGAACAGTCTCTATTCTGCTCTGTCAGTGTGTTTTAGGGATCCTTAGGACAGGTGTCAATCCATATCTGCCAAGTGACCCTATGTAGGGGGACCAGTCTCTATTCTGCTCTGTGTCCGTGTGCATCAGGGGCTCTGAGGACAGGTGTCAATCCATATGTCAAGGTGTTAATATGTCATATGTCAGGTGTCAATCCATATTGATTGTGATTTAGGAATGTTAGGTGATTTCTGCCCTTTATGGATTAAGAGCAGACTCTGCATCAACTGTGTAATTTTCCATGGGAGTTTTGCCATGGATCCCCCTCCGGCATGCCACAGTCCAGGTGTTAGTCCCCTTGAAACAACTTTTCCATCACTATTGTGGCCAGAAAGAGTCCCTATGTGTTTTAAAATTCGCCTTCCCATTGAAGTCTATGGCGGTTCGCCCCGGTTTGCCGGTTCGCGAACATTTGCGGAAGTTCGCGTTCGCGAACCGAAAATTCCGTGTTCGCGACATCACTAGTTGACAGTACTAATGTTTAGAAAAATGTTTACAGTAGGTAGTTTACAAAAATATATTCTACATGTGTTTAATATTGAGAAAAGTAGCGTAACAGCATTCATGATTCCTTTTTGATTTGACTGCACACTTTATATTTTATGCAATGCTTACAATCAGGGCCGGCGCTACCTGTAAGGCGACCTAGGCAGCTGCCGAGGGCGCAACTTAGCAGGGGGCGCCGGATCCCTGCACCAGGAATCACTGGTGCGGCCCCAACATGCTGCGCCGCCTGAGCGCTTTTACAAGCCTCAGGCGGCGCAGCACTGCTGCATGGAGGGCGGCCGGATTTGAGTGACCGGCAGGAGGGAAGCGCAGAGCACTCCCTCCTGCCGGTCTCTCAATGTAGCGTGGCCGGGCAGCGCATAACGCGGGATAGGAACCTCTGTTTCCTGTATCTGGCCGCCGGCGGACTAAGGACCACTGGGGTGGAGGAGTAAGAGAGGGAGGACTAATGACCACTGGGGGAGGAGGGGGGACACCAAGGACCACTGGGGGAGGAGGAGGAGGGGGGGGAGACTAAGGACCACTGAGGAGGGAGGAGGGTGTCCCAAGGACCACTGAGGGAGGAGGAGGGGGGACAAGCACCACTGGGGGAGGAGGAGGAGGGGGGGACCAAGGACCACTAAGGAGGAGGGGGGACCAAGGACCACTGGGGGAGGAGGAGGAGGGGGACTAATCACTGGGGGGGGAGTGAGAAGGAGGAGAAGGAGGGGAGACTAAGGACCACTGGGGGGAGGAGGAGGGGGACTAAGGACCACTGGGGGGAGGAGGAGGAGGGGGTGGGATTGGGTACCAATGGGGGAGGAGGAGGAGGAGGGAGGGGGACTATGGACCACTGGGGGAGGAGGAGGAGGGGAACCAAGTGACCACTGGGGGAGGAGGAGGAGGAGAAGGAGGGGACTAAGGACCACTGGGGAGGAGGGGGGGGGACTAAGGACCACCAAAAGGGGGGGAGGGAGGACCACTAAGAGGGAGAGGGGGGAGTGAGAAGACCACCAAGGGGGGACTGCAGAGGGACAGGGGGCCAAGGGAGAGCACTAAGGGACAGAAAGGGAGAACACTAATTGACAGGAGGGGAGAGCACTATGAAATTTTTTTAACAAAATAAAGAGCTGCTCCCCTCTCAGTCCCTATCCTACCCCACAAACCCTCTCTTTTACACTACACACATACACAATTCATCCCCACACACAGGGGCGTACCTAGAGCATTTTGGACCCGGGGTGGGTCCTATTTTTGGCACCCCCCCTTGCTCCGCCCCTCAACTTTAAATATAAAAACAACTACAAATTTTTTTTAATGTATTTAGCACTAAGCAGTGTTTGTGTTTTTGAATGTATGCATGTTTTTGTATGGAGTATATGTGAGTGAATGTAGCAGTGTGTTTGTATGTAGTGTTGGCGTTTGAATGCAAGCATGCATTTGTGTGTTGTGTGGTATTTGAATGCAGTGGTATGGTTATATATAATGGTGGGGTTTGTATGTAGTGTTGACGTTGAAATGCAAGAGTGTATTTGTGTGTAGTGTTTGCGAGATTTTTAGATGCCTGCACATATACACATACACGGACATACACACACAAACACAGTCACACACAGATACACATTGACACACATGCAGACATCGTGGTGACTCTAGGAACAATATATATGGGGGGGCACATAAGATACCACAGTCAAAGCAGGAGGGGGAGGTGGAGCAGTAAAACTTCTCACTAGGGGATGGGGTAATATGCTGCCATTGGCTGTCTGATGCCAGCATGCTGTGTTCTGCATGCTGGCATCTGATTACACATTTGCATATAATTCACATTAGCCACCCAGATTTCTTGTTATGGGCTGGCTGACACCTCTTAATTTCAATCTTTGTTTAGCAGATAACTCCTCTATTTGCTATCCTTTGTGGGATTGCCATATTTAAGGACACCAAATAAGGTGCTATCTGCTAAACAGCACCCTCATTTGGTATCTTTAAATATGGAAATCTCAAATACGGGCACCAATTCAGGGAATGATCTACTAAACAGCTAAAGGATAAAAAAAAGCCCTTTTCTTATTTTCAGTTGTTTAGTAGATAAATCCCTTATTTGTTATCTTTATGTGGGATTGCAATATTTGAGGACAGGATATAAGGGAGCTATCTACTAAACACATACACAGAGATACACACAATCACACACATAATCACAGATATACACAAGCACAATCACATACACACACAAACATTACATACATACACACATTTAATAATTAAGAGGTCCAGTCCCTGGTGGTCAGTGGTTGCTGCTGGGATCTCTCGCACGCACGCCCTGTAATGACGCTAAGGCCGCGATGACATCATATCCTGGCTGCCTGCTCACACAGTCAAAGACAGTCACAATCACAGTTACACACAGCACACACTCTCTAACTTACAGTAAGCATGGGCTGGAGGAGGAGTGGATTCAGTCCCTCCTGTGCTGTAGTTGAGGAAGCAGGGATTCCTTCCTGCTTCCCCTCTGTGTGCAGCAGTATGAGGCTGCATTTAGCCCCGCCCCCACATCCGTCTTGGCTCCGCCCCCATGGCCAATCTGGCTCCGCCCCCAAATCTCTGTGCAGGTCTCCTGCTGTATTCCCTGCCCCTGCGTGTGAGCTGTGTTGGCTGCCCGGCGCCCCTGCTGCTATGGCCCCCGGTGCAGCCACACAGCTCACTGACTCCCAAGTCTGGCCAGCCCTGGTGGCACCCCCCTACCTGATGGCACCCAGGGCAGACCGCCTCCCCCCACGCCCCCTTAGTACGCCACTGCCCACACACACACACACAAACATACAATGCATCCTTACTCACACACAGACACACCCGAAACACACAATGCATCCCTTACACTCACACAAACACTCATTCTCTTACACACAGAAACAAAATGCATCTCTTACACACTCAATGCACCCCTTACAGACACACACTGCATTCAATTACATACACAGAAACACACCTTGCATCCCTTACACACACACACACCCAGAAACATACAATGCATTCCTTACACACAAACACACACTGCATCCCCTATAAACACACTACATCCCTTACACAAATTGGTATCCCTATACACTACATTCTATAAGAACACACACATTGCATCCTCTACAATAACACATAAAACATCCCCTATACACATACACTCCACTACCTGTGAGAGAACTCACGGGTGGGCCATATAGGTGGATTTATGGGTGGGCATTGTAGGCATACTCACGGTCAAGCCCTGGGGACCCAGACCTTAAGCTGTGTATGGGGCACCAAAAAATGGCGCTGCTTCCTGTTCTACACCAGACCTGTGGAGCCAGACTGAGCCCATCATCAATCCAATATATTATTAGTGGCACTAATCTCTAATTTACCTCACATTAAATGGATACTATAGTCACCAGAAGCACTACAGCTTAATGTAGTGGTTCTGGTGTCTATAGCCTGTGCCTGTAGGCTTTTAATGTAAACACTCTGTCTTTTCATATAAGACACTTTGAGAAGACTGGCGTTGGCCCATATGGCAGAGCATATGGGCAGGGCATTGTGATGTCACATGGTGGGCAGGACATATGGGGGGTGGCAATTTTTTTTGCCTAGGGCGGCAAAAATCCTTGCACCAGCCCTGCTTAAAACGTACTCCATAGCAAGCTATGATATGCTCACCAGGAGTTAATTTCTATATAATTCTATTCACCAAGGTTAAATATTAACTTGACAAAACAAAGTTGAGAGTGGAAATTTCCAGGACCTGTTTTATATATACAAGAAAAAAAATAAAAAATCTAACAGTGAAAGGATTGAATTATCATAGATTTTTACAGGAAGTCCATAGTACTCATCAAGGAAGTGGCTGCTGGGTTGGTATTTGACTCATAATGTAAGTAAAGAATGAAGGATCAAAATATAATTCATAGTCGTCAATAAACCAAATTTGGGTACCAATGTACTTATGTACTGATAGAACATAACAGCTATTTTTGTTAATTTTGCTTTCTGGTTGTTCCAATGTAATTTTTTTTTTTCTATTTTAATGCACCCACACATTTTTCAAAAGGACAGATGAGACTTTATTTTGATATTTGAATAATTTGAATATTTCTACACAACTGTGGCAACTAAATAAATGCAGTTATTTTAGGAGTACCTCATTTATATAGAGCTTCCATAACTTTTTTTGGGAAGCTACAGATTGTGCATTGCAGGGAGTGCAAAATGTTATATTATCTATCTGTATGCGTGATAGCAGTCACAAAATTCTAAAGGATATATTTTAAAAAGGTTAATTCCCAATATTTTGTCCCTCTGGGTACTATCTGACTATTATGTAGTGGTGGGTTTCTGTAAAATGGTTTCAGTAGTACATGGACCTATTTGTTTCTGCCCTCAGAAGTCATGTTGCTTTGGTATGATAGAGTTATTATTGTCCAAACAATATAAGTAATCTATTCTCTTTCACGTGTTATTAGGAGCCGTTTATTCAGTATTTTTCACTAAAACATTAATTTGTGACTTTTTAGTGTACAGGGTGTGTGGATATGGGGAAATACTCCAATATGTGTTTATCGACATCTCCTTTGTACTTCAATGCCCCATGTGCATTGAATACTTTTAGGGAGTTTATAACCAACTTTTCAACTGCTGTACATTGTATTTGGATTTTTAAGTAGCCACCATTTGAAATTAGCACCTATTTTTGTAAAATTATTTCATTTTTTTTTTAAGTAGACACTTTCATGTTATTCTCTAAATGGGGAATTGCACAGAACTGAGAAGGGCACAGGAAATTTTGAGCTAAAACTAAAAATCTAAAATGTATAGTTTTCTTTTCGTATTTCCACTTTATTTTATTTACTCAAATATGTACACAACTTCAGTCTGTGTGTATGCAGGGGCATATTTATATTGATAGTTTTATGTGTGTGTAAATACAGGGCCATATTTGTATGTAATGTGTCAATGTGTTTGAATGTAGGGACATATGTGTGTGTGTGAATGCACGGATGTGTGTGGAGGGTAATGTGCGTAAAGAGGCGTAGATGTGTAGTGGATTAATGTGTGTTTGTGATTGCAGGTTTTTATTTTGTGTATGGTAGGTACGGTCTGAAAAAGTGGTGAATTTGTAGCCCTCACTGTCTATAGCCCATTCCCAACTCCAATAGCTAGTTGCCCATTACTGCCCCATAGCTTGCAGTCCATTCTACTCCCCTATTCCCTATAGGTGGAATAGGGGAGTAGAAAGGACTGCATATTCTCTGCCCTCTGTAGTTAGTAATCCATTCCCCTCCCCCCATAGTTAATAGCCTATGTTCCTCCTCCCCCTCCTCATAGATAGTATCCCAATCCCTCTTCTCATAGAGAGTACCCAAATCCCCCTCCCAATAGATAGTAACCCATCCCTTCCCCCATAGATAGTACCCCAATCCCCCCATAGAGAGTATCCATATCCACTCCCCATAAATAGTACCCCAATCCCCCCATAGAGAGTATCCATATCCCTCTCCCAATAAATAGTACCCCACTCCTCCCCATAGACAGTACCCATACCCCCTCACCATAAATAGTACTCCAATCCCCCCATAGACAGTACCCATATCCCCCTCCCCATAAATAGTACCCCAATCCCCCCAATACAGTACCCATAACCCCCTCCCCATTAATAGTACCCCAATCCCCTCCATAGAAAGTGCCCATATCACCCTCCCCATAAATAGTACCCAATCCCCCAATACAGTACCCATATCCCCC
>OW240914.1:154798109-154822996 GCA_933207985.1 Pelobates cultripes | reverse complement strand
GATCTTCCCTGTCGGCCTCATCCAATGGCCATCGCGGCCCACTGGGCATTTTCCCATTATGCCTGATGGCCAGTCCGAGCCTGTTTTTTTCTATGAAGGGTCTGGTAGGATCCTCCATAGATCAGTGTTGTACCCTTGCGCATGCTCTTGGCTCTTGACAGCTAAAGCGCCAGTAGCTGAACTGTAACAGTAGGGAGAGCATGGCGGCAGTATAACTCAGCTCTCAGATGTTTGTGGGTGATAGGCGGACGAAAAAGGCATTGCACTGCCTGTGGAGCAGTCACTGTCAGGGATCTTGGCAAATTAGGCAGACAAGACCCTAGACAGTGACAGAGCAACTTTAATTCCTTTTCTTATTAACCCTCCCAATACCAATGTTAGTCTCCCTACAGTGACCACATTAGCCCTTCTTTCTTCACTTATCATTGGTACCACATTCCTGACTGATATATATTGCCAGGTCTGCACTGGACAAAATGGGTACCTGCCTAGTGGGCCACAGTAACCATGGGCTGAGGCCAACAGGGGAGATCAATGGGTCATCCCACCTGCCCCCTGCAGGGTCTGCGCTAAAGAAGAGGATAGAAGGCTCCTTCAAAGACCTACCTCACAGCCAGGCCACCCTAATGCCGAGTGAGAGGAGGGAGAACTTGGTCTATACTTCCTCTATCCTCAGCTCCTTCTACTGTATCAAAGCATTACCATGGAATGCTATATTCTTTCCCCAGCCTTGGCTGGGAGGTTCTGTCTGCACATCCAGAGAATGTAGACTAGCAGTATCTCCCATCGGATCACCAGGTATCAGGATTCCTCTCTCTTTGGCCCAAGTCTCCAGGAAGGAGGAGCTGTTTTTTTAATAAAAAATGTGTTGGTGTCTTTTTTATATATATAGCCCTTATCCCGACATTTACAACAGTCCATACATTATAGCTCATATCCCCCAATAACTACAGCTCTTATCTCCCCATAGACTACAGCCTCTACCTGCCCACACACAATGCAACCCCTATACCCACATACACTACAGCCCCTATCACCCTCACATTCTACAACCTCCATCCCCCACACACTGCAGCCATAATTGCTCCTATCGTCCGGACATACTACAGCCCCTATCCCCCGCCGCAAAAACACACTACACCACTAAGAGATCTCTTCATACACACTACACTGCAAACAACATCAATAACAGAAACACAACCCAACAAGCAGTCTCCCCCTTATAAAAACCCACACAAGCAATACCACAAGCAGAATCCCTACATGCACCTGTCAGGATTGGCCTGACCCTAACACACAAACCTAGGTATATGCAAGGTAGGTATGTATAACTGTCCTTAGAGTGGCTGAGCAAAGACTGACATTATAACAGGAGACCTATGGGAGGGTTCCATGTAATATATAGTGTCATAATGAGGCACCAGGAAGCTAGGGATGAGTGGGTGTGCACCAGAACACAGCAGAGACATCACTTCCATGATCGCACAGTGACACGAGGACAGGTATTGTGACATTACCCTCCTCCAGCACCACCTCCTGGGTGGACAGGACATGAACGTGAAGGAAACCTGGCATGGAACTTTTGAAGCAGGACCAGGATCTTGGGTTCAGAAGCTGGAGCACAAGAATGTTACATAGGATGGCATGAACCTGTCCCCATATAATCTAGCAAAGTGGCTAAATGGGAGTCCAATCCTGGCATCCCTTTATCAACAAAGGATGCTGGGAGAACAGCAGGATGAGAGTCGTAATTAACAAAGAAGGGACTGTGGCCTGACACATCATGATCAGAAGTGTTGCATGAAAATGTGGCCTAGGAAAGCAGATCTGCCCAGGTGTCCTGCAGATCAGATGCAAAGCACAGTAGATATTGTTCTAAAGACTGATTGGCACAGTTAGCAGAACTATTGGTTTGTTGGTGATAGGTGGTCGAAAAAGACAAAATGATCCCCATCTCAGCATTAAACCGCTTTACAAACAAATTGCAGTCCTCTAGCAGAGAATATAACTTGGGGAATACCATGTAACCGGGTTATCTCTTGTGCAATAATCTTAACCAGGTCAGCAGAAGACAGTAACTTGGATAAAGGTACGAAATGTGCCATTTCACTGAATTTATCGATCATAAATGACCCTGAGAGGGAGGAAAGTCAACCATAAAATTTGTAGAAAGATAAGTCCATGGTTTAGAGGGTATCGGTAATGGCTGTAATAATCCACTAAAAACTTGGTACAGGCTTGGTACAGGCTAATACATATTCTTTGATCTCTGTACATAAAGAGGGCCACCAAAAGTAATGGGACACCAGATGAACTGTTTTGTTAATACCTACATGACCTGCCATTTTAGTACTATGCAGATAATCAAGGATATTGATATGGATAGGAACAAACAGATTCCCAAAGGGTCCTCAGAATACTCTCCATGAGTTTGCTAGATACAATGGTTCTAAACAAAGCTACTATTTTGTCTGGTAGTACAACTGATGAATTATTTGAGTTATCAGAATCAGTAGCTTCAAACTGTTGGGAGAGAGTTTCAAATTGTAAAAAGTCTTTAGTTCTGACGTGGTTTCTTTTTACCAGAGAGTGCATTATATTTTACCTATTATTCAGTTTTTCATATGAAGGATGTGTTTTCAGTTTAAGTTTTCTATAGGAGACCCAGAAAACAGCCCATTGGAGTGTGAATTAAGTACAGTGTTCGACAATAGCTCTTCAGACCTTCTTAACAAAGAAGTCAAATGACAATAAATTGCTATTAGGAGACTGTAAAATACAGTCAGAGCCAACAAATAAAGTGAAGGAAACCAGACCAATGACCTCAGGTGGTAAAAACAACCTATTAGCAGTGGCATAATAAGTTTTTATTGTCAATCTGAAGAAAAAAGATCAAGCAGCAGTTCCTTTCCCACAGAGCACAAACTTCCAGAAGATGTCAGCAGAGTTCTTGAAAATAAAAAAGTCAAAAGAATTTCGGGGCTGAATTTTGTAAATGTGTCAGTCGTTGAAATGACTTTATCAGATAGAGATTCTGATTGTGAAAGCATAGTAAGCAAAACTTATACATCTAACACGGATCTGATTTCTGGCGTTTATGAAGGTGGGATGAAAATATGGGAATGCACGTTTGATTTTATAAGATACTTAGAAGACAATAGCGTAAAATTCGAAGGAAGGCAGACTAGACTACAACTGTACTCTAATAGGGGAAATAACCATTTACAATGTACTGGTGAATTGTGATAATGATAAAATAAATCCTTGAAAGAAACCAGTCATTTAATTTGTTCAAATTGTTTAGTGAAATCCTCACCTCTCTGGTTCTTAGTCATCTTTTGAATTCCTTGTAACCTGAGAAGGGAGGTATATGACTAATGCTTATCTAAAAATAACATAGAAACATAAATTGTGATGCCAGATAATAACCGTTTTGCCTATCTAGTCAGTCCAATTTTCTAAATACTTTCATTAGTCCCTGGCCTTATCCTAAGTCTAGCCTTATTCCTATGCCACGCATGCTTAAACTCCCTCACTGTGTTAACCTCTACCATTTCAGCTGGAAGGCTATTCAATGCGTCCACTACCCTCTCTGTAAAGTAATACTTCCTGAAGTTATTTTTTAAGCAGACACTGAGTGTTTTGTGAAATGGTGTCTAATATTATTTAGATGTTGCTCTATTTAGACAAGTAGAGGGTGTGCACTGCATCCCATCTAATTAAATCCACTAGGGCACATTAAAAAATAATAATATTTTTTGGAATTGCAAGTTTATGACAAGTTTATACAATATTTCCTATCTTTTACACAAACTACTTTTTATAACTTCTATGTGTGATGTTATGATTTGTGTGCATGTTTATAATTCAGTTTGAAGAAGCAGTTACATAGTTACATAGCTGAAAAGAGACTTGCGTCCATCAAGATCATCCTACCTCACATTTGTTTTTTCCTGTTGATCCAAAAGAAGGCAAAAAAACCCAGTTTGAAGCACAATTTTGCAACAAGCTAGGAAAAAAATTCCTTCTTGACCCCAGAATGGCAGTCAGATTTATCCTTGGATCAAGCAGTTATTACCCTACATTGAAAGATTATATCCTTGAATATTCTGTTCTTGCAAGTATGCATCTAGTAGCCGTTTGAACATCTGTATGGACTCTGATAAAACCACTTCTTCAGGCAGAGAATTCCACATCCTGATTGTTCTTACAGTAAAAAAACCTTTCCTTTGCCTTAGACGAAAGGAAAGTGCTCTGGAGCAGCAACATGAGAGCCCAGCAGGTACTACTAAACAGCGATTTGCTGGTTTGAATGAGGCAGATGTAAGTGCAATATTTATATATTTCCTGGTTGATCTACCTCCCTCTAAAGAAAAAATCTATTAATCTAGTGGTGGTAGATAATTTCTCAAAGTTGGCACAATTTATTCTGATTTCTAAATTACATACATCTAAAGAATAGTGATGTCCCGAACGGTTCGCCACGGACGGCGAACATATGACCCTGTACCTCACAGTCAGCAGACACATTCCAGCCAATCAGCAGCAGACCCTCCCTCCCAGACCCTCCCACCTCCTGGACAGCTCACTAAGAATGCAGCTTCAAAATGGATGCTGTCCAGGAGGTGGGAGGGTCTGGGAGGGAGGGTCTGCTGCTGATTGCCTGGAATGTGTCTGCTGACTGTGAGGTACAGGGCCATATGTTCATCGTCCGCAGCGAACCGTTCGGCGAACCGTTCGGGACATCACTACTAAAGAATTTTCTGGAATTTTTGCTAAGTAGGTATTCTGATTACATGGTGTTCCAAGAGAAATAGTGTATTTTCAGCGTATTCTAGAGGGGGTTTGGCACAGAAATGCCTATCCAAGTATGTTTTTCTTTTGCCTACCACCGTCAAACCAATGGGGCTAAAAAGGCTAATCACTGAAACAGTAGATTAGATGCTTCAGCTTCCATAATCAGGGCAATTTGGTGGACCTGCTTCCCTGGGCTGAGTTTGCCTGTAACAACGCCACGTATGAGTAAACTGGGTGCAGTGCATTCTCTATCAGTCAAGGTGGTCATCTAAAATAACCCATCTCAGCAAACAAATATGGTGATTTAGTTCCACCATATTGCCATGTTGTTTTAAGCCCACCACTACTTCACAGTACCCCAATATCGGTGGTTTCTACACTAATTTCAACATGGGAGACACATTTAATAGCGCTACTGCTAAATAAACTTAAAGGACCACTGTAGGCACCCAGACCACTTCAGCTTAATGAAGTGGTCTGGGTGCCAGGTCCATCTAGGGTTAACCCTTTTTTTTTATAAACATAGCAGTTTCAGAGAAACTGCTATGTTTATAATAGGGTTAATCCAGCCTCTAGTGGCTGTCTCATTGACAGCCGCTAGAGGGCTTCCGCGCTTCTCACTGTGATTTTCACAGTGAGAAGACGCCAGTGTCCATAGGAAAGCATTGTGAATGCTTTCCTATGGACTGGCTGAATGCGCACGCGGCTCTTGCCGCGCATGCGCATTCAGCCAGTGACAGAAGAAGAGGGAGGAGAGGAGGAGGAGAGCTCCCCGCCCGGCGCTGGAGAAAGAGGTAAGTTTAACCCCTTCCTCCCCCCAGAGCCCGGTGGGAGGGGGTCCCTGAGGGTGGGGGCACCCTCAGGGCTCTATAGTGCCAGGAAAACGAGTATGTTTTCCTGGCACTATAGTGGTCCTTTAAAGTATATACTGACAATGGATGTCATATATCTGCTCAATAAAAATTAGAATTAAAGTGGCATTACTATCCAAAACTTCCTAAAATGTATACTTTCCTGTGCTCACCCAGAACATTCTTTTCTCAGGAATGGTGCGGTCTTAGAGACCAAAATGTGTGTGTGTGTGTGTGTGTGTGTGTGTATATATATATATATCAAAATCTGTAATGCTTGGCACTCCTCCCTCCAGTGGAAATGTCACTATTGGTGCCTAGGTGCAAATCCCACGTAAATATATAAAAAGAAAAATTTAGGAAGCACTCCAGGTCTCAAAATCGTGGAAAAACTTTGTTTATTGTATTTTAAAAAATACAGAAACTGTGCATGTTCAAATTGATGTTTCAAGCCACTAAGGGTCTTTATCAAGATCTTGATAAAGATCCATAGGGGGTCGAAACTTCAATTTGAACATGCACAATTTATGGATTTTTAAAAATACAATAAATAAAGTTTTTCCACCATTTTGAGACCTGGAGTGCCCCCTAAATGTTTCTATCTATCTATCTATATATATATATATAAACAGATTAAGGAACAGCACACACATACAGATAAAGATACATATTTTGCATTACATATATATATATTCACAAGGCTCTTATAACAGATTTTTAAAATACACTTTAGCTCATTTAGCACTAGCACTATTTAATTTGTCTCCCACGTTGGACTTATTGCAGGACCCACCGATATTGGGGTACTGTGAAGTAGTGGTGGGTTTAACACAATGTGGCCATATGGTGGAACTGAATCCCTCATATTTGTTTGCTGAGATACGTGATTCTAGGTAGCCTTATAAAATGTAAAACTGTATCTGTATATGTGCGCTGTTCCTTAACAGCTTCAACTGTTCAAAAATGGTTTGCTGATTGACACCGTAGGGCAGCTCCTGTATATCACGTTTGTGAAAGGATTTAATTGTCCACATGAAACATAAGTCTATAAGTACCTTACATAAAGCTTGCATCTAGATTTATTGGCCCCTTTTGACTAGTGTGCAAAAAAATCCAGTTTCTTATGCTCTAGTTGTGCCAAAGAATCTGTATATTTCTAATGTGTTTCATACTTCCTTGCTCCAACATTTGACATGTAACCATACACCAAAAATATTTCTGCTCCTCCTGCTCTTGTTGTCAATGGTCAAGAGGAATATGAAATACAATCCATCATTGATTGTATCCTGTCCAAGGCAAACAGACATGGTCAAAATTTCAGCCTTGTGTAGCTCCTGTGTCAAAACCTCTAAGTACCGGCAATATGTTCAATTCTCTCGTTTTCCTAAAATTAGCGTGTTGAGATTGCTACCCTTCCTGACAGTTGCTAGTTGATTTGTGCTTCTAGGTGTTCATGCAGCGTTGTTTTCGAGCAGCGTTTCTTTATCCAGTAGATGTGAATCATATCAGGTCCTGGTACTGACCAACTTTTCATGTGGACTATTCGTAGAATATCTCCTATTGTGATGAAGACTGGTTCCTATTCCGTGAACATGCAGATGTCTTCTTTCAGGTCAAGTAGCCATTGAGCCTTTGTGTGATGTGTGTGTAAAAGTATAATGCATTCTCGGGTAGAGGTCCTCTAACACTTACAAAACACTACAATTTTCTCACACAGACAATGGATAAAGTATGTACCACTGGGTGAAAAGAAATTAGGCTTGGCACTTTGAGTAGGTGCAAATCATATTTGATTTTTCTTCTCCACGTTCTTTACTACACTGTGGTCACCACTGTACAAACATTAATTTAATTTCAATAAGCTTTTAAGATTAGACCTTCCCATGTCAGAATCCCAGTTGCTGGCACTAACCTCGCATCTTCTGGAATCATAGTCAAGAATCATGCCTTATGCAGACTTTCACTGAATGACTTTATTGCAAAAATGTCCTTTCTTTGTGCACCCCTAAATATTGTGAGGCAGGCCGAATTACATTAGTTATTTCAACTATTTAAGCTAAATCCACTAGCTGATCTTGTACTTTCATGGTTACTGTAGCACACATGGTCATTGTTTTTGCTTTAATCTTCAATAGAAAAAAAAAAAATAGGATTATTAATCAAAATGCTATTATTAGGCAAAGTGCTAAATGCTCTTAGATATTATTTTGGCTTTCAGTGTTGATCCTTATTTAGGGATTTCCCCTACATGTAAGATAGATTCAGTGTGTGTATTATTCTGTAATGCATACATACAAGTAAATACCATTGCCCTGTTAGGGCAGCCACCTTTCATTTCTTTCTGGTCAGAAACGTTGCTTATCAAAAACATGCAGGTAATTAAGTGATAATTGACATTCAAGAATACATACATTTTCCTCACACCTTCAAATTACGCAACTGTTGCTTCTGACGAAAGAGGGCTGAATGTGACCACGTTCGTTGAACAAGGGTAACCAAGATATTCAGTATTGGCTATTTAGATATCTAGATTCCTGATCAGGTAGTTCATTGATTAGGAGTATATCCAATGTCCTGACCTTAGCCAATAAAGTTACCTTGTTTGTCTCTTCTGAGTCACTGTTTTCCCCCCTCTACAGAAGTATTACTGTTAAGTGTGGCCAGCTCTAAGGGCTCGTAATATATCGTCATGTCTCTATTATTTTTCCTTTCACTGAGTGCCTGGCTCATATTTGTAAGTTTATTTAAGGACTCCAAGTTTTCTGTTTGCACCTCAGATAAACCTCAGGCTGCATTTTACCTCTATTTAACATTAAAGTCCATATATTTGATGGAGAGCTTATTAATTCTTTGAGAAATGCTATAACACTTAAAGGGATACTATAGGAATCAAAGTAACTTTAGCCTAATGAACCTATTTCGGTATATAGATCATGCCCCTGCAGTCTCACTGCTCAATTATCTGCTATTTAGGAGTTAAATCGCTTTTGTCTCAGTATGAGCAGCCCTAGCCCCACCTCCCCTTTCTGTGACTCACACAGTGAGTGCTTTAGATGTTTTTAATCTCCTGTTCTGTAAATTGAATTTTAATCACACACAGAAGGCTCCTGCAGGCTCTGGCAAGATATTAACAGAGCATGAGATAAAACATTCTAGAATAAACAAAGTGATTTTACTCCTAAATGGCAGAAAATTGAGCAGTGAGACTGTAGGGGTATGATCTATGTACCCAAATAGCTTAATTAGGTAAAGTTATTTTGATGCCTTTAGTATTCCTTTAAAGTTATACTATAGTTCCAGGAATACAAAATTGTATTTCTGGAACTTTATTCCCTCTGCCTTCCCCCCTGGCCCGTGCCACTGAGGGAATAAAGGGTTAACACTTTATTTACTTACCTGATTCCAGCGCTGAGGGACAAAAGTGTCACTCTACGAAGGGGCGCTATTGTGCATGCGCAGTGAGTTTGGTACGTGTATTAGGACTCCCCATAGGAGAGTATTGAATCATTGCTTTCCTATGGGGAAAAAGCTGACACTGTATGTCCTCATGAGGATGTCCAACTACAGGTTTCGGAAAAAAAGTCTGGTAACATTTTTTTAATGTGATGCTCTGTTTTCTTTTAAACTTGTATCAAAGGTTTACCAAATGACATCTCAATCCTGTTAATTCAAGCAAGCAAAAGCAAACATTGCCAATGAGTAGGAGAAAGAGAAGCATTATTTCATATCATAAAGGACAGAGCTTATAGCAATGATTGACAAGAAGCCAAAATGGAGAAGCCTAGTTCCAGGATAGATGTAAATACACCTAATTTTGTCAGACCTCACAAATACTTATTTTTAAAAATAAATGAGATAAGTAGACATAATATTACAAATCCTGTGAAATAATGGTTCCCTTTAATCAGGCACTCATGCAGCATTTTCTAGAGACTTGGTAACTGGAGTCCCCACAGGTCAGACTCCTCAGAACAAATCTGGGGTGTTGGCCAATCTGAAGGGAGATATGCATAATGTTGAGAGGTATAAATCCTGTAGTTGCAAGGTATGGACAATGTTTACCCAACAGATAACATTGAAACAAGTGTACACAATTGGCCAGTTTTTTTTAGACAGGGTAACAAACTCTTGTCTGTATAACACCATCATCTATTTCACTAGCACGTAGTTTAATATATAATATTAGAAAACAAGTTAGATAGAAATCTCTCGCACCCATGTTTAAACAACATAAAAGTGTTCTAGCAAAGCTAGACAGGTGTGAAAATGTACAAAGATAAGCATGGTTCATTAGAAAAATGTCAACCTCAACCGCTTAACACTGTTGTGATAAATGACTATGATACCATATTTTAGCTAGACTGGGACAGTCCCCTTTTATATATATATGTCAACAACATATTCAACTGCATGATCTCAGTTACTTATTTCATTCTGGAAAATGTTATATATCTATAAAATGTCACAGTGGTATAAGTAATACTCTCTATTTACCATGTACCAAACCATGTCCATGGCAAATGCTAATATTTGAAAGGGTGCTTCACACAACAAAAATACATCTTAACACAGTAGTTTTGGTGCATAGACTTTGCTGTCTGACAAATGTAACTATAGAGTAGCATTCAGATAATGCTACTCTATGAGAAGCATCCAACTAATGCAGAGATATGAGTGCTGCGCATGTGCTGTAGAGCTTCATTATTTTTCTATGAGACGTAATGAATAGGCCTGAGATCATCATCACTGATCATCTTACAGAGGCAGAACAGCTGTTGCTGCAAGATTGGTACAGAGCTGGTGAAAAGGTGAAGTTTGGTCACTTTTTCATTTCCAAAGGGAAGGTCCTGAATGTAATTTTTCAAATTTGTAAAAGGCTCACTTTAACGTTATGAATAAAAATATGTTATTACAACATTAGTCTTCCTTTAACTATTTGTTATGTTTATATTTCAAACCATTTCTTATAATTGACATCCCTTCCGATAAGTAATATGTATCCTACTTTAAAGCTAATCACTGAATACATCTGCTTCCCAGTATATCCCACTAACTGATGTGGTTGTGCTATTAACCATAGAAGGGTGGCTGGACTGCGGAACACATAGAGCAGTGAGTACTTTGCAAATAGCCCTTCAAACTCCACACCTCTTAAACACTATTTATTTTTTTACTAAACTTAAACGTAACCCTTAATACCAGGTTTAATGCATCTTAAAAACTAGACACTCCATGTACCCCATATTGATTTTACCTCCACTCTAACCATAAACCCAATAATCCTATACCACAACTGTGAACCCTCTCAAGCTTTTAATCCTCTACGTAATCTAACTCTGAATTTAAACCCTGTCTAACCTGAAACCCAACTTTACCTCACCACTGCTAACATTATCTTTGATCCTGCATACCTTCACACAGTTGCTTACACTCACTAAACTCTCAGATTAAAATGTAATATATTACAAGCATGCTATATGCACATAGATAAATAGATATAGACATATGCAATTGTCAAGTGTGAAATATAAATATATATATATATATATATATATATATATATCTCAGAACCACTGCCTATTCATGCAGTTCCTTCCATATTGTGTGTGTTCCACTGTAATTTTCGTATACTGTGCCCCCTCCCCGTTTGGGAGAGCTCCCACGAAAGGAACTCGCTCGTCTCCCGAACGGGGACCACGCCCATATCCCATATAGAACGCAAGTTAGAACGTTCAAAAATAATGTTCTCACCTCGATCATCGGTGCAAGACTGCAAGGGAAACAATTAATGAAGGCTCCCCTGGGTGGCTGCTACAGTACAGATGAATGCCAGCCATGGGGAGCATTCGTGCATTGTTTCCTGACTCGTTTGTCTCCCGAATGAGGACCTACCCAGTGCCCCATTAGAATGTTCCCCCCAATTAATCAGAATGTTTGCACTTGCAACATAAGCGTGAAACTGCAACGTTTGCACTGGCAACATAGTGTGAAACTGCAAAGGAAGTAATTAATGAGTGCTTCTCTGGGTGGCCGCCCTTTCGTTTAGACTGACAGACCACCATCACTGAGCACCATGCCCACTGCTTATTCGTGTGTTTTCCCCTGTGTAATGTACGGTTCCCCCATGTATCTGTAATGTATTTTGTATATTGTGCCTGTTTCTCAGGCTCTCATGCCACCCCGGTAACTCAGTAAAATGTTCACACCAATCAATCAGAATGTTCGCACCTGCATCATAAGTGTGAAACCGCAAGGGATGATGAGAGGGAGCATTCATATCCTGAAAGGAGATGCTTCCCTTTCGGAATCTTCGCACCAGAACTCCACAAACAGGTCCCTGAGGTTGGTGGGGATACTGTTGGGGTACTGGTGGTTTGGATTGCCCTACCGGCTCCCAACGGAACTATAGTCACTGCCTTCCCCTCCCAGGAGCTACGAGGCCAGGCAGCCACTGGAGAGAGGCTCCAGCCCCAGCCCCCTGCTGGCCACCTGGAAGTCCATGCCGACCAGTCAGGAGAGGGAGCTCCCATTCAAACAGGGTTCACACCATCCTCCTGATGGGCCGGCACACGTGAGCGCTGATTGGTCGCTGCAGGGCATAAGCAACCAATCAGAGAAGGAGCGCCCATTCAAATAGGGTTTTGCGCCCTTTCTCTTGATTGGGCAGCGAAACCCCTCTCCTCCTTGAGCACTGATTGGCGCGAATTGGCTTTGTGCCTTTCCGCTGATTGGCTGTTGCTTGGTTTAGGAGCGAATTTTGAATCCAGTGGACTAAACCAAGCAATGCTGTGGAACTATTTTCGGGGAGGTACAGAGCACCAAGCCCAGACTTCATATGATGGTTTCTCGGGCTCTGTACATCCGATAGCCTACTATTTAAAGGGGTCCTAGATTTGAACCCTGTTGACTTGCTATGAAAACCCCTTGCACGGGGACATGCATAACAGCCGAGTGTGGCTCAATAAAATGTTGTTGTACCCCTGGAACTGTGTGTCATCCAGTCACTTGAGGGGGGGGAGGGGAATGGGTCTTGTTATACTCCAAGTGGTTCCTGAACAGCTGAAGGAAAGGAATAAGCGGAGGTTATCCGTGGTCCACTACAATATATATATTTATGTGGTAAGGGTAATATTGCCCTGGTGGTAGCATAATTCGTATACAACAGAAACATAGATAATAACACCAGTCGGTTGTTTTGTGCCAGAACCGACAATGCAGTAGTAAAATGCCTGTCGTAACTCATTAACTGGGTTTGGTATGTATAAGGTGAAAGCAGAGGATTTCCAGCATCCCATTGTTTTGATTATATGAGCTGTAATTTGGTTGAAGGATGCAGATGATGCTGCCCCTATGCAGAAAGAATGTCCTGCGCTAATGACTTGCGTTTAGGCCAAGTCTTGTCAATAGTATATGTTAGTGGTGGTAAGAGTGGAACTGTGTAGCTCTACTAGTGGTTGAAGTGGAAGTTTGTGAAAGGTGTTGAAATATATATGTCCAAAACTTTAACATGGCATCATTTATTAGAGGTAGGGAAAAGGGGTATTTCCATCGTGAGACCCGTTTGGCTGGTTTTGAAATGGTGAAGGGAAAGAATGTAATGGTCTATGGATTTGTGCATATTGTCCATTTTAAGGTAGTCTGTGGTTGTGACACTGCTGAAGGTAAATTCCCTTGGATGTAAGAATCCATGAAAAGCAAGCTCTATGGCTGTTTTAAGTACCATATTTGTTGTATATTCGAACGGAGCTTGTCTCTAACAGGTCGGATAACAACTGGAATATTTTATTGTGGATGGGTAGTGTTTCATGGGGTAGATGTGTGTCTGATTTTTGGATTCCCTTCAGCAGTGTTTTGATCTAGTATGATGAAATTAATCCTGTTTTGTTGGGGTGTTGTATTAACATGTGGTGTTGAATGTCCGTTAAATACAATTTGAAAGTGTTGAAAGATGACTTATTTAATGTGGCAAAAGGAAGTGAACCCTAACATGGTCTCCAAAGCAAAAGTGTCCTGTACGTGAAATTTCCACCAAGAACTTAGTGAAAATGTGAAAGGCCCTATTATAGGACTTCCTAGAGCAAACTAAAAGTGACTGGTGGGAAAGGTTATGTGCATGAGTCAATAGAACATCTTGTTCACATGAATGCAGGTGTTGTAGAATTATTAGGCCTCTATAAATCTGTAAGGCCCCTTTAAATCCTCTTGCTATACCTCTAAGAGGCCCCCATAGTTTTACAAGGAAGCTTTGTCTATAGAACATAGAATTTGCATGTCAGCAAGAAATAGCTTTGATAAAATGTGTATTTACTAAAATCCTTGAAACTTAACCTTGAGAAACTAACAAGTGCCAGCTACGCTCCAAATGGATAGCTGCCAAAAGGCCCCTCCCATCGAGTGAGCTCCTCATGTTAGCAAAATGGCGCTAAAACCTGTAGGAGTTAAGAAATGACGTAGATAGTGACCTAAGAATGGGGAGGGCATTTTACTAACATCTTAGCACCTAAGCCAATTAACAATGTCTATTTGTCTATATCTTGATTTTCTTCAATGATGTAATAATGCCTTTATAAGGGTCTGCGCACCCATTTTCTGTCAGAAGCCATTAAACTTCTCCGGAGTTCTTTCATTAACTTGAACTTTGTGTCTCAGTGTGAATTTACTTCTGCGTGCACGCAACTTTATTATCTTCAATTTGGACAGGAACAGATAGTCATTCAAACTAATTGGTTTGCAGTAAATTATCTACTACAATTGGCGCTTCCAACGTGGGGCTCTGGGCTATGTCCTGTCTGGGCAGCTGTCCAAGAAGATGCTGGGGGGGTGAATCCTGGGGGAAGGAAAAGAGCCTGATCACCTCTGAGTACACGGTAGAGATTGCTGCAGCACCTAGCCGGTATGTTCCTACCCCTGTGATTGACCTGTTCCAGTGTCTGTGACTGCTGCCGAGAGGACATCAAAGTCAGGTAATAACTTGCCCAGAGTCTTTGTATTGTTAATGATACCTAGTTTACCTGCATGTTGACTATCTGTTGCCTGGGTGTGTTTGTATTGGTATGTGTTTAACTTAGTACCCGGGGAGTGTAAGTGCCTGTTTAACTCCTTTTAGGTACCACATGCCTGTGGTAGTAAGGAAAAAGGGGGGTGGACCTGTGGAAGTTTTCCTGGGGGTCCTCTATTGCCTGTTTAACTCTTTTAGGAGCCACGTGGCTGTGGCTGTAAGGAAAAAGAATAGGGGGAATCTGTGGAGGATGATGTAGACTCATTGCTTCCTGGGGGTTCCCCAGAGTGTCATTTTGACCGCTTAGCTAGCCTCATCGGACACTTCTTCTTGGTAAAATTCCAGTCTCAAGCGCTGAGGCAGGTAAGATTCCAATTCTTTAGGCTATACAGGATTCGGGTTGGAAGCTGTTGCTGTTTCCTGTGGCTGCTGGTAGTGAGACTTGCGGGTGGGTCCGCAACAGGGACACTACGAGGTTGAGGGAGGTGGCTTTTGGCCACACGAGTAAAGGCAAGGGATAACACTGTTGAACTTATTTGAACTGTGATGCATGCACTGTATTTACACTGAAATGTTATTGTCTTAATTGTCTGTCACACAGATTCCTGTGTTTACTTCTATCTTACTCACTGTACTATTTACACTTTCCCCTCCTATTTCTCTTTCTCTGTTGAGAGAAGTGATTGGTCACACACTTCTCGCCACGCTCCAATCCGCGGCTACCACGGGTAGACGGAATCAGTGACTAGTCTACGTTTTGGGAAGACGTACTTAAAGAGCTTGCTCTTAAAGTAGCAGTCGAGCACGGTAGACGTTCTGTTCCTTTCTCTCTCTATGTCTGGGACGCCTTATATAGGGTGGATGGGACAGAAGTTAGATAAACCCAGTAAGGGTTGGTTAGCATGTGATCTAGTGGAAGACAGAGAAGGAGAAGAGATGGTTAAGAAAGTGAGTAAGATTGCTAAAGTATGTGGAATTACCGTACCTCTGTGCGGCAGATTGTAGCCAGAGAGCTGGCGTAAGTTACTGACAGAGAAGAAAGGGAAGCTGTCGGACCAAGATTTGGTTTGTACAGCAGAAGCCTGGTACCGAGTAGCAAGAGCTATTCAGCAAAAGGGATAGGTTGAGGAAGAAATTGATCACAAAGGTTTAAGATTGTTTGTGTATTATAATAATTGTGTTACTGGATGCTGATGGATCCCTATTCCCCCCCCCATCAGTCCTACAGATCTCGTCACCCTCATCCTCTCTCTGCAGCTCCCTGCACCTCCAGTCCGTTTCTCCCGTCAAAGATTTCTGGTTTCCAAACGTATAAGTCTCTGTCCTTCTGTCTTGTTACTTTACAGCACTCACATGGTTAATCTTCATGCCTGCAGTCTCTCCCTTTTTGCACTGTCTCACATTCTCCCCCCCTCACCCCCCTCCTCCCCGCCTACATTTCCGGGAGCTACTGATAAGAGTTAGGAACGGGATTTTTGCTGGAAAATATTCTAATTCAAAGGTTATGGTGTTATAGTTGTGTAATAATATTATTATTGTTGCCGTTTGTATATGTATGTATGTGTGTGTGTATATATATATATATATATATATATATATATATATATGTGTATGTATAGATTGAGTTTTGTGATAAAGTAGTGAGGATTGTGGGGGAGACACAAGAATGTAGATCAGTGTTGATTTACGGAGGTAAGTGAATCTGATACAAGAATAGTGGAATATTTGGACGTGTTAAGTGTATAGGCAAGCGTGATTTGTTGCAGAACTATGCAATGTGGATAGAGGGAATATGCGGAGTTAAGCTAGTATGTGAAGAGGAAAGTGATTAATGGTTTGAGGAAGATAAGGGAATTTGGTTGAATTCCGCGAGTTTATTTTGCATCATTTTATTATTTTAAAGTTATTTTAAAGAACATGTTTCTAGAAGACAGCTGTATGGGCTGTTAAATGCATAATGTTCTCAACTGTCTTATTTAAACTGCCAGGTCTGTTCATAGTTTAATATTTCATTTTGCAGAACAGAATGTTGCTTCTCTGACTTATTTTAATAGTTATAATATAGTGTATTGTTGAAAGTGCGTCAGCCACCACCCTACAGATGGCGCCTACTACAGAAGGAGGTTGACCCTGCCAGTCCCGTGACCTATCTACAGTCACGGTTGCTTCTAAAGTGACGTCACTTCCGCCCTTACCATGCCCACACCTCCTGTCTTCCTTTCCCACACCTATCATGGACGTCATCTCACTTCCTCCCTTGCTGTCATTTCCTTCCCCGCCCCTGTCATGGCTGCCTCCATCATGAGGCCTACCCCTATCATGCTCGTCCTATTTAGAGACATGTTGTTTTCCTTACACTCTACATATTATGAACTGAAACATTATAATTACTGAAACAATCATGCCATTTGTTTCCCTGTATCAGAAATTTGTCCGTGTTATAAAAAAAAAAAGAAGGTTGCTAAAATGTAATTTGCAACTGTGGTGTGACCTACAAATGAGATCTGTTGGACACGAATATAAGAGCATAACAGCTGATTATCCAGATTAATCTTGCAACAAGGGAAATAGTCAAATAATGCAAGTTATTTTAAACATTGAATCTTTGCTTAATCGAATCTTGCTAGTTACAGATCGTATGTTTACAGTAACATCCTATACGTTAAATGATGGTTTAGCATTAGAAGGGTTTGTGACATGTTTTATAAACCCAGCCACTACTGGTTATTCATTTTAGTTACAGGGTGGTATAATTGTTATAGTCTAATTAATATAAATGATAGTACCGCAATAGTTAATGTTTTATCCAAAGACATATAGGAACTTTACTTCACTTACTATTAACCATTATTTATAATGATAGACATGTTCAGACTGCAAAAAGCTATGGCTAATGACATAGAAAGGGGTTTGAGTCAGTAACACAGCCCATACAGAGGAGAGCAAACCCGCTGATGCTTAATGCCCCTGCCATGGCAGTGTCTACAGGGAACAAGGGGGGCCACTAGCCACTGTAACTTTACCTATTGAAGGTCACCCTACTGCTTTCCTGGTTTCCTGGTTAACACAGGTGCATCCCGCAGTGTTCCTAGAGAACAAGACCTGCCTGACTCATCGTTCCTGCCTGACACCGATGTCTCTTGTGTTGGTGCTGATGTCCTATCCCGCCTCCAAGCATCCATCACCCTCACTGCAGTCGGCCAGGTTCAATTAAATACACCTTTGTCACGAAAAGACACTACAGTTCTTTGTTCCCTTCCCATTTTACTGTGGAGATGATCTACCCACAACAGAACAATGCTCAATTAATCTTCTTTACTATCTAGCAGAACAAGGATGTGAAGCTTCACGTCTCAAGCTGCAATTCTGCCAACCTACTGTTATCTTCCTTGGCCATTGTCTGTCTCAGGGAACCAGACATCTCACTCGTGACCGAGTTAGAGCAGTACTGGACATTCCACCTCCAAGGACCTCAAAGACACTACACGCCTTCCTAGGCCTCATTTCCTATTGCCGAGCATGGATCCCTGAAGCCTCGCTCCTTATGCAACCTCTTTATGATGCTCTCAAGTCAGACCCATTTTGCTTGTCCACAGAAGCCCTTGACAACTTCTGTTCTCTCAAACGTGCTATTGCTTCTGCTCCTGCTCTTGGCCTACCAGACTATACCAAACCCTTTAAACTGTTTGTTTCCAAAAGACAAGGCCATGCAACAGGAGTACTCACTCAGGCCCATGGTCCTGGAGGCCGCCAAAGGCCTATTGGATTTTTCTCCTGCCAACTGGATATTGTGGCCAGAGGACGTCCCTCTTGCCTTCGGGCCATCTTTGCTGCCAGAGAGCTCATTGAAAGAACTGGGGATCTTGTCCTTGGCCACCCCCTGGTTGTCTTGGCCCCTCATGACATTTCTGCCATAGTCAACCAGGTCCAACTTAAGCATGTTACTCCTGCTAGGCATCTTCGCCTTCAATGTCATCTTTTGTTGCCTGACAACATTACCCTCCAAAGATGTCAAGTTCTCAATCCGTCCACTCTTCTGCCACTCCCTGAGGGGGGTGTATACTACGGATTCATCATGGACGAAACTTATGTTTTTCTTCTCACTGGCACCATCAAGAAGGAAATGCATCCCAACCTATCCTTTCATGATGGACAAGCACTCCTTCATGACGGAGCAAGACATGCCTTCTGTACCATGTGGTACAAACCAAACATCACTCCTGAACCCTGCTATGAAGATGAACTCTATAATCTGGTCGAAGTAAAACTCACTGCACAAGACTTCTACTGTGATTCTGAAGGCAACAGTATGGTCTTGATTCATCTACCTCCGGAACTCAAGCATTTGTACCGTCATTGGGACACTGCCATTCCACATGTCCCTGTGACCAAGTTGAAAACAATATCATGGAATGATCTTGGGCCTATGGCAAAAGCATGGGCCACTATGGACGAATCACAGCTACAGGAAAATGGTGTTGTCAAATATCCAACAACTGACCACCTAAAAGCATGGCCACGTCATTTCCTGGAAAATAAGTTCCAAGATTTAACCATAGTGAATGACTACGACCCAGATACACCTCATGACTGTTTTGAACAGATGAAAATGGAAACAACACATCTACCAACTGTACATGAAGACCCATTGGTAGATCCCGATCTCACCCTGTTTGTGGACGGCTCAAGATATGCTGATGAAGAAGGAAGATACCATACAGGATATGCCGTAACCACAACAGATGAAATTGTCAAATCATCATCTTTACCATCAACTATGTCTGCACAAGAAGCTGAATTGCAAGCCCTGACTTCAGCATGCAAGATCTCTGAAGGAAAGCGCGCCAATATCTACACGGATTCAAGATATGCACTGGGCGTGGCTCACGACTTCGGATTAATTTGGAAAACAAGAGGATTTCTTACCACCGCCGGTACACCAATCAAGCACGGTTCCGCAATCAAGGAGCTGATGGACGCCCTCCTACTCCCAGAAGAAGTGGCTATTTTGAAGATAAAAGCACATGGGAAGTTGGACTCAGATGAAGCAAGGGGCAACCATCTAGCTGATCAGGCTGCAAAACAAGCTGCAAAAGAACCACAGGAAGTGGAAAGAAGAGTGTCCGGAAATGAAGAAACTCCCATATTTACTCTGCAGACTCTTCCAACTGACCTAAAAATCCTGCGGGAACAACAGGCTACAGTTGCCCCTAAAGAAATACAGAAGTGGAAACAGAAAGGGGCAGTTCTGAAGGATGGAGTGTACTCCAACAACCTCAAGTTCTGCCTCCCTAAGAATTTGTACCCAGCAGTCGTACAATGGGCACACGGACCTGCACATTTATCAAAGGATCTAATGAATGCTCTTGTACAAAAATACTACCTCATTGTCCCCATATGAGATTCTATTTGGGACTGCACCTAGGCTAGGTTGCTATTTTCCCCAACAACTACAACTTCAAACTGATGTTTTAGTAGATTATGTAACTGAACTCGCAAATGCTTTGAACAAAATCCATGCCCAAGTTTTCTCTTCAATTCCAGATCCTGATTCTGACACAGGCAACCACAGTCTGCTAAAAATACAAAAAAAAGGGCTGCGCTTAGATAATAAATATATAAAAGTCCAGATGAAATAAATAAATAAATAAATAAATCAGAAAAGGTCTTATCTTGCAATGTCCGTAGTGTTTAGTCAGAGGTAATACTCTTGCTTTCTGTCTTGCTTTCTGTCTTTCTTGTGGATCGTCTCTTATGTAAGATATAAAAACAAATACAAAACCACAATGGTGCAGTATATCTATATGTGTAAGGAATAAAATATAAAGGCTTGATTGCGAACTCACATATCCAAGAGCTAGGACCTGCTCTGGTATAGAAGGCCTACAGCGGTTTAGATCCCCGCTTATGGGATATAGGATGGTTATCCTCCACGTGTTTCCTCCTTCCGTGGTTTAAAAGATGCTCAAATAAAAAGAGACAGCCAATAGTGTTCTCTGCGTAAAATTAAACTCCAATATAGAATAAAATAAAAAATGGATACTCACAAGACAGGAGCAGGTCAACTGCTCCTGGTATTTCGCACTGGTGGAATAATCCCCACCTAGGATTGCTTGGAGTCCAGCGGATGATGCCAGGTAATAATAATAATTATATGTGTATTAAAAGATAAGTAGTACAATAAAAGATTATAAAATATACTTTAATTGTAACATTACACAATATAAAAAACCATAAACGCGTTTCGCCAATCGGCGTTATCAATATGGGTAAAGGACCTGATACCTGGCAGAAGATCATTTAAATAGCATACTCAATTAACTCAAAAATTGGCGCCAAAATTTGGACAGCCAATCAGATTGCAATAAAAAATTACATACAGTATAACAATAATAAAACATAAACAATAATATGCATAAGGATAAAGCTAAAACAGACATTATAAATTATGTAATTTAACTTTAAAAACGATCAGTGGTTATTAAAAAAAGACTCTGAGGTGCACGGTCACATGACCGGCATCGCAACCGCAAGGGGTTATGGGGTGTGTAGTTCGACGCCGGCCGGCACTGCGCAGCCGCCGGCGTCATGAGGGGGAACTGATAGCTGGCGTCTGTTCGCATAACGGATGCGTCCAGACGCCAGTAGGCGGAACGAGGGGCGGGTGTACTGATGACGGCGGCACGCACAGGACAGTGGCCGCCGTCATCAGGAAGAAGATAGACGACGGCTCACACAACGCTGTGGCCGTCGTCATGGAGATGATGCATAGCAATATCGGCAGAATAGAAGAGGGGGAAGAAGGAACAAATAACATTAAAAAACATATATAAGTGGAATAGAATAAAATAGAATAAATGGAGCTAATAATTAAAAGAAAAAATGGAATAAAATAAAATAAGATAAAAACATGATGGTGTGAGAAACAGGCAGGTAAAAAACAGCATCATACCTGCTCTGCTGGATAATAGGAGTAGGCATGGTGAGAGAACAGAACAATAATAGATAGTATAAAAACATATGATTATAAAAAATATGTTTATAAAAAATTGGATTATAAAAAATTAAATAAGTCAAAATCAACATTCAGACCATAAGGTGCAAGGGTTTGGAGTGTATAAACCCACTCCATCTCTTTTTTGCCTAGAATATTTTTAATATTTCCACCCCTCCATGGAACCATACATTTACCTATAGCAATGCATTTAAGCATTTTAGGATCTTTATTATGTATAATAAAATGTTTGGATACTGAGTGATTTAAGTATCCATTCTTGATATTTCTGCAGTGTTCGCTCAGACGTATTTTTAGACACCTTGTGGTCATTCCAACATATTGGAGGCCACAAGGGCATTCAAGCAGATATATTACATTTTTCGTGGAGCAATTAATAAAATCATTTATTTTGTAAACCTTGTTTGTCCTTTTTGATGTAAATTCCGTTACTTTGGGTGGAACATCAGGATTGGCGGATTTACACACAATGCACATTTTGCACTTGCAAAAACCTTTAATTTGTGGGAAAAAGGATATAGGGGGATTTTTAAAAAAAGTTTTTTCTCTTGTAAAATTATTGGTCAGAATAGATTTAAAATTTTGGGCACCTCTAAATATAATATTGGGGCGTTCAGGTATAATTTTGTTTAGTATTTCGTCTTGTTTAAGAAGGTGCCAGTGTTTTTTAATGATTTTTTTGACATTATTACTTTTATTATTAAAGTTAAGAATAATCGGTAAGGGCATTTCTGTGTCCGTAGTTTTGGGTTTGTATTTTAGGAGTTCATTCCTATCTTTCCCTTGGATCTCCTTAATTGTAGTTTCTAATTCTGATTTTGAATAGTTTTTTTCGACAAATTTATCTTTTAAAAGATTCGCTTGTATCTCAAAGTCTATAAGTTCTGAACAATTTCTTCTCAATCTAAGGATTTGACTTTTAGGGGCGCTGTCTAACCATGGTTGGTAATGACAGCTATTTTTGTCAATAGCAGTATTAACACAAACCTTTTTAAAGAAAGTTTTTGTATGTACCATACCATTTTTTATAAAAATATCAAGGTCTAAAAAATTGATTTGTTCTCTACTGTATTCGCAGGTGAGTATTATACCTCTATTATTCAGGTTGAGATTAGTGATAAAAGAATTTAGAGCTTCTTCAGCACCATTCCAAATAAAAAACAGATCATCAATATATCTGAAAAAGGAAACCAGGTTCGCTCTCCACGCATGATTACCAAAAATGGCTTGTGACTCCCAGTCGGCCATAAACAAGTTTGCATAGCTGGGAGCAAACCTGGTCCCCATGGCAGTGCCTCTTTTTTGCAGATAAAAGGAGTCTAAAAACCAAAAATAATTATTGTTTAAAATAATATTAATACCTTCTAAAATGGTTTTATAAAAACCAATTCCTATCACGAACAAAAAACATATGAAAATCCAGAGAGACAACACTCCAAATATCAGTCCCATCAATACCAGAGTACAAGTAAACCATCACATCAATCACAAAATATGTACACTTATAGGGCACCTAATAACCACTTTCGTGGTCCACCACAACGAGCCAATCACTATAACACTCACCAATATCATCCCTTTCCACAACGCAACCGAAACAATCCCCATAATTATCACAATACTTCACCATCATATCACAATAAACCTGGATCCCAATATAAACACTTGTCTCCCAAACCGCAAAGATCGAAATATATCAACGATCACAAAGAGTATGCGAATTATTCCAAATCACCTACAATTCCGAATCATCCCAATAGATTTCAATTACTGTCATTAGACTCTGAATTTGAAAATGAGGATCATTTTTAGAGATCCGAACCAATCGCACTACACTAGCCCAAACACCTCACCCCTCACGCCCCAAAAAAAGGATTTTAAATTCAGAGGAAGAAGAAGTGGTAGACGCGAACAAAAGAGAAAGACTAGAAAGATAGCACCTTCTCCTAACGTAACTAACGGAGGCATTTTTAATCTGTCACAAAAGATTTTAAACAGTACACACCTAGCGGTTTTAACTAAAGGTCTTAAGTTTGCCCCTACTAATACTTTTAAACCTTTTGAAGCTTTTATTGATGTGAATAAATTTGTTCGGAAAGTAACTCTAAAAAGATTCTTCATGGAAAAACCCGAACCAAATGTCACCCTAACTCCTTCAATATCTTCATGTAATAATGATATTATTAATACCTCTCTTAGAAAGAAATCTACTTTCTATCCTGCTCACTATAAGTCTGCTCCCCTCACTATGTTTGAAAAACTTGTCACAAAAGATTTAGAAAAAATCAAAAACAACAAATATGACCCCCACAATTTAACCCATTTAGAAAAGATAGCTTTGAAAGAACTCCAAAATGATGAAAACATTGTCATCAAACCAGCGGATAAAGGTGGAGGAATAGTTATCCAATCTACTCATATGTACATAAATGAGGCCCTTAGACAATTAAATGACGTTAATGTATATGAAAAACTCACAGCAGACCCTATAAAACAAATCCAAAATGTTTTTATCGAATTTTTAAATAAAGGTGTAGAGCAAGGTATTTTAAACAAACATGAATTTAACTTTTTAAATAACCAACACCCCATAACACCTGTAATTTATTTCCTCCCGAAAATCCATAAAAGTGAAACCCTCCCCCCTGGAAGACCTATTGTATCAGGCATAGGTTCCCTTTTATGTAATCTTTCGCAATATATAGATATCCTTTTACAACCCTCAGTCAAACTCATGAGATCATACCTTCAAGATTCTATGGCTCTTTTAAATTTTTTTAATAATTTTACATGGAAATCTAGTTTTATATTGGTGACATGCGATGTTCAGTCACTATATACGATCATACCTCATGATATAGGCTGTCAAGCTGTAAAAGATATTTTAACCAAAGAAGGGAAAATTGTCAACCAACAAATAGAGTTCATTTTAGAAGGTATTAATATTATTTTAAACAATAATTATTTTTGGTTTTTAGACTGCTTTTATCTGCAAAAAAGAGGCACTGCCATGGGGACCAGGTTTGCTCCCAGCTATGCAAACTTGTTTATGGCCGACTGGGAGTCACAAGCCATTTTTGGTAATCATGCGTGGAGAGCGAACCTGGTTTCCTTTTTCAGATATATTGATGATCTGTTTTTTATTTGGAATGGTACTGAAGAAGCTCTAAATTCTTTTATCACTAACCTCAACCTGAATAATAGAGGTATAATACTCACCTGCGAA
>OW240914.1:154765532-154798009 GCA_933207985.1 Pelobates cultripes | reverse complement strand
CATAGGGACAGTGAGACACTGGGAGACATGGGGACACTAAGTGCCCCCATGTCTCCCAGGGTCCCCATTTCTCCCAGTATCCCCAAATGTCTCAGTATCCCCATGTCTCCCAGTGTCTCCATGTCTCACAATGTCCCCTAGTGTCCTAGTTACATGGGGACTCTGAGAGACATCAGGGCAGAGACACTAGGGGACACTGGGAGAGATGGGGACACAAAAGGACACTAAGAGACATGGGGCACTGAGACACTGATACATAGGGGACACTGAGACCTGGGGACACTGGGCGACAGACACTGGGAGCAAACCATCTATACGGCAGAATCAAACTGTAAGTAATTTTACAGAATTTTCTCTTATTATGCATACATAATTCATTATGCAAATTAGTAAGGTCGTTCCATGACAGGTTGTAACTCTAACTACTCTTCACATAATCTTGCTTAAGTATGGAAACTTAAGAGGGATGTATGGGAACAAAACTTGTGTGGACAGGCTGACAATGAAATCTGTTAAGGTAATGCTGACTTTGGTCTCTCTAACACTGTAGCATCCCCTTTCTTCTAAACTCACTACATACAACTTTTCTCTGTCCCAGACTATATACCAGGGATTTCTGCCTGCTAGTAAGAAGGTAAGGAGACAAGTGGAAATGTGAGTTCTATAGGACAGTCCTTAGAAAGCCTGGAGCGAGCATTCATGCCAAGCACAGGGGTATGTCTGCATAGTATGCCCTTAGTTGGCCAGCCTGCATGATAGATCCCTGAGGAAGTCCACGGATTGGACGAAATACGTTGGATATTATTTTTGGGACTTTTATTTGTTTTATTACTGTTTTTTTTTTTTTTTTTTTATTTTATTTGACAAAGTATTATAGAACAAGGCAAGATGTTCCGGTTTAAGCATAAACCGTGGTCAAGTATAACATAACATATTACAGCATAGGCATACAGTTGATAAGCGTGGTAGACATCAGATGTTACAATAAGTGCCTGTAGCACAGGACTCTTTATTAGGGGGCTTGGACATCACTTTTGTGCTGTCAATTTTTTATTGTATATTGAGTCAGTTACAGGTGGCCAGAGCGTGAAGGTGGGTTTCTGTAGGCATTCGGTGGTGCCTATCCTAGCGCTATTGGAGGGTTTCGGGGTACCGTTGGGCGATGAGATATCTCTTAATGATGCTGTGGAGTCTCCAACTATGTTAGATACAGGTGACTGCCCTTCTGACTTGTTCCAGCTGCAAATTGTCCCCTGTATTGTGGAGCCCGCGTTCAACTCCTGCTTTGTACTAGATAAGACTGAAATACATTTTGGCCTGACTGGGCCCCCCTCCACTCCCTGGCGCCTACCTGCCTGGCGTGTGAATTCGTGCGTGTTTGCGCTGATAGTTCGCTTCAGTGTGCTATCATTGCCTGCGTGTGCTTAATGTGTATATTGTATCAAGCGGGCCCTCGTCTAAGGCGAGGACCCGGGTAAGAAGATAAGAGAAAGGTAGAGTGAAGATAGAAAGGAGGGTGGGGGGGTGGGTGGACCAGGCGCCCGGGCAGGCGGGGGGAGCCCAAGGGGACGGGGGGGGGGGAAGAAGGAGGCGGGGAGAGGGCGGCGGGAAGGGGGGAGGGCACCAAGCAGACTAGCATCTTCCACCTCTCGGACCCCCCGGGCCGCGGCCCCGCCAAGCGCAAGGACGGTTACTCCGCCAGGGGGCAGTCCTTCCAGCGTCCCCACGTCCTTTCGAAAGCCTTTTGGGTACTGCGCACCCTTGCTGTGAGGTCGTCCATTAGGCAACTATCTTTTATTCTCCCCAGGATCGCTGCCCTGGTGGGGGGCTGCATTTTTAACCAGCGTTGTGCGAGGGCTCGTCTGGCCGCCAATGTGATTTTGTTGAATAGTTTTAGGTCATATTTGGGCCATTCGTCAATAGGTCTGCCCAGGAGGTATGTCCACGGGTCAAGGGCGGGTGCCCTCTGGAATACCTGTCCCAGTATGTCTCTAACGTCTTCCCAGTACCTGCGGACGACGGGGCACCCCCACCACATGTGGATGTATGTGCCCCGCAGACCACAGTTCCTCCAGCAAAGATCAGTGGGTGTCTTTCGCATGCGATGGAGTTGATTTTATTACTGTTCTTTTATTGGCTATTGTTCCTGCTCCATCTAACCCTTTGCAATGTGCTGTTCCGGGACCACCTTGGGTGGAGATATGACTTAACATATTGCCCTCTTGTAAGTGCAATTTTAAGCATTAAAAGTGTTTGTTTTAACCTATTACGCTATTGGCTCTCCTTTTATAATCTACAGCTGCAAGTTGAAATACCAACAGACGTATTTTTATCCCTTTAGCCTGAATTTCCTGACGTCTTGTGAGTTTTCTCACTTTTCCCCTCTTGCCCCCCCGTCCCCCCTGACCCTTTTCTGTACTGTATAACATTATGTGCAGTTTTTGTTTTATTCTAGATATTGTACTGTTAGGTGGTATTTACTTTCTCCAAGTGTGGAGCTTGCCTTTTTCTTATACTTCAAATAAGGGTTTGTTTTGACATGCATTCATGCCAGGCAGGCCTTCCAATACTTTGGGCAGACATGCCCCCTTTTTGGGCATGGTGTCGCTTTTTGACAGTTCTGGTTACGTGATTCGTATCAGTGGCACACCCTTTTACCGTGCCCATTGACTTCCTGCTTCACTGGACACTGCTGTTAGGGGTATGGATTTACTTGAAAGATGAAAGCGAGAAATTAGCATTGGGGATCTGTTTTCTTATAGTTGCATTTTATGAGTTTCCCTCCAGCATTATCTCCATCAGATACATAATGCTTGGGAGGTATGACTGTTTGTGTTTTTGGTCAATAAGATTCTGTAATTAGGCCTATCGTAATTGTCAGCTCCAGGCCCACTGGGCTCTTAATCTGGCCCTGTAGCTAAACAGTTTGGAGATGTTCTATAGATCCTTCTATACAAGATTATCTAAAAGGTGTGTAAAATCACGAAATTCAATATTAAAGCACAGCTTTAGTTACAACCATTTGTGTAAAAAATAATCAATTGCATATTTATGGCAAACTTGGACTTAGAATAAATGTGAACAATATACATTATTTTTTATATCTATAAAATCACTGTGGGGAAAGAAAAAAAATTTAGACTTCAATATTTTGGGTGTTCAATAATTTCTTGGTACAGTAAAAGGATCATTCAAAGCACCATAACCACTACAGCTCGCTGTAATGGTTATAGTGGCAGGAGTGCCCTGGTGCCACTCTCCCACCCATTGTAAGTAGTTAAACTGTTTTTCAACACAAACCTGTGGTTTGCCATGTGCCATTCCTGACCTCCAATACCTACTAGGGATGCACCAAATTGAAAATTCTGGGCCGAAACCGAAAATTCAGGATGCCCTTGGCTGAAAACCGAAACCGAAAATGACTTTAAAAGTGTTTTTTTTCTATAATTTTATTAATATTGGACTTTTTAATGAATGTAATGAATCTAATATGAAAAACTTCCCTTCTTTCTTCTCTTTTAGTGGTTCCCCCCTGCCCCAGTGTTCCTTTTCCCTTCCCTGTACCTTAGTCCTCCCTCCTTAATGTTCCTCTCCCCCCCTCTAGTGTTCCTCTCCCCTCCCTCTTTTTTAGTGTTCTTTCCCCCCTCCTCCCCAGTCCCATAGTGTTCTTTTCTCCCCCCTCCCCTGTCCCATGGTGTTCTTTTCTCCCCCCCTGTCCCATAGTGTTTCTTTCTTCCCCCTCCCTGTCCCATAGTGTGTTCTTTTCTCCCCTCCCCTGTCCCATAGTGTTCTTTTCTCCCCCTCCTGTCCCATGTATACTTTTCTCCTCCTCCTGTCCCATAGTGTTCTTTCCTCCCTGCCCCATAGTGTTCTTTCCCTCTCTCCCCATCCAATAGTGTTCTTCGCCCCCCCCTCCCCATCCCATAGTTTTCTTCCCACACGAAATTTCAGTGCATCCCTAATACTTACATAGCTCTCCTCAAGCAGTAGTGGTTATGGTGCTTAGGGTATAAATAGTGGCAAAGTAATTTACACCTACATCATTCACCAAGAACAGTGTCTGTGTTGATGTGGGAGGGAATTTCATATACTTCTCTCCAGGAGTGGGTACTTTCAAGTCAAACTAGTGGATCTGTGCCCGTGAATGCTGGTGCTGCTCACACGCATGGCAGGATGCAGCACCGAATATCATAGAAACAGGCACATTCCTTGTACTTTTACTTATTCACTACCAGTGAGCAACATATACAAGTCCCTCACCTGTCAGTATGCATACTTCCAAACACTGGGTGTTAAGGAAACGAGACAAAGTGGAAGGGTCCCGAGGGAACAAGTCGAGTAATTGCGAGAACCCATTTGTAAAGGGTACACAATAATAGTGGCAAACACAATTATACCTATAGTGAAGGATAATTACATGTATACTAACGGGGAGTGTCAACCTGGCACCAACATGCACTAACATTGTGCTGGCTGGGGACTGTATTCTGGTGTCCCCAATAAAAATATTGGGATGGCGGAACAGGACCTTCCTGCAAATATGGACTCTCCCACTAAAAATTGGGACACTTAAGAGAACCGACAATGTATGAGAGGGCTAGGATCTAACTGACAAATGAAGAGGGTCTGTAGGAAGAGCTACAAGCCCAACTTTGAAGCCCTGTTTTGCCACAATTAAATAAAATTAAATTGTTATAATGTAGAGACAGTCCTTGTTATCCTATCCTTGTACACTTTAGGGCAGGTTTTGAAAGTAAATGGATGCAGGTTGGCTTTAGTCTGTGATGACTGTTTTTACTTGCAAGGTGCTATGGTGTATATTTCTGAGCTTTACCAGCAAGCAGCTAATATGTGAGAGGTCTTTGTTATCAGACATAATGGTTGGTCAGCCAGTAAAAAGTAGTGATAACGCTGGAAGCCATATACACATTGGATATCAGACCAAAGCCCTATTTGTCCTGTAGACCAATATACAATATGAATGAAAAAAGAATATGTCATTACATCCTAGAAAGCCCAGTATGATTAAATCATTGGACTCCCTACTGTCAGATAGGAACATTTTTAATAAGGAGCTGTATGCTGCGCTCAAAGTGGGTGCTGCATACAGCTCCTTTAAAGGGAATTTAAAACCAAGCAACTACAATTTGTGGGTTGGGTTAAATTCCTGCTCCACAAGGTTGACCCAAGTATTATTTGATATATGGAGCTTCTCTCGCTCAACTGGAGCCATCTGCCCAGCACCGATTACAGTGTGGCCGCAGCATAAAGAGCTTTAGCATTACAGTGACATCTCCCTGTCCTGCTGATGGTGATCATAGAATGTTCTCTACTGATTTGGCTTAGAAATTCCTCTGTTTAAATCAGTGTTGATATTAGCAGAGAGGAACTTTTAGGTTTAGGGGGAGGGTTAGATGTAGGGTTAAAGGGACACTATAGTCACCTGAACAACTTCAGCTTAATGAGGTTGTTCAGGTGAGAACTATAGCTCCCGGCAGCCTTTATCATGTAAACACTGTCTTTTCCAAGAAAATACAATGTTTACATTGAAAGCTAGGAACACCTCCAGTTGCAGTCACTCAGAGTGAACCAGAGGGACTTCGGAGTTGATAGAGGCATAATATGCCTCCATCCACTCAGATCTGCTGTCAGCAGAGCACAGGGCAGCACTGTGCACAGCATCCTGTGATTCAGTATCTCCTCCCTCTGCATGCAGATACTGAACTTTTCTCATAGAGATTCATTGATTCAATTAATCTCTATGAGGAGATGCTGATTGGCCAGGGCTGTGTTTGAATCAGTGGCGTACATACCAGGGTCACAGGGGTCGCGGCTGCGACTTGGCCCTGCCCACCAGGGGCCCGGTCGCCCCTGCGACCCGGTATGTACCCACAGGGCCAGCCTCTTCTCCTGGGGGGCCCAGGAGGCGGCCATCTCAGGGCCCCCCCGAGGCTGACCCTGCTGATCCTGGTGGGCGGGCTGGCTGTCTGGGTGGCCGGTGCGCGAGGGAGCACTCTCCCCTGAGTGCTTCCTCTTCAGCTCCCTCGCGCACCGCACTGATACCGGAGCCGGAAGATGACGTCATCTTCCGGCGCCGGCATCCCTATGCGGCGCGCGAGGGAGCTGAAGAGGAAGCACTCAGGGGAGAGTGCTCCCTCGCGCGCCGGCCACCCAGAGAGCCTGCCCGCCCGCCCAGCAGCACCACTGGACCCCAGGGAATCCCCTCAGCTCTCCAAAAGGTAAGGAGGCTGGGGGGATTAAATTTTTTTTAAATGTGTGTGTGTATGTGTGTTTGTGTGTATGTGAGTGTTGTGTGTGTGTGTGTGAGGTGTGTGTGTGTTAGTGTGTTAGTGTGTGTGTGTTAGTGTGTGTGTGTGTGTTTGTGTGTTAGTGTGTTAGTGTGTGTGTGTTTTAGTCTGTTAGTGTGTGTGTGTTTTAGTCTGTTAGTGTGTGTGTGTGTGTGTTAGTGTTTGTGTGTGTGTTAGTGTTTGTGTGTATGTGTTAGTGTTTGTGTATCAGTGAGTGTGTCTGTTATTGGGTGTGTGTCTGCTAGTGAGTGTGTTACTGTCTGTGTCTGTTACTGAGTGTGTTTGATGTCTGTTAGTGAGTGTGTGTCATTGAAAGTGTATGTTTTGTAAGTGAGTGTGTATGTATGTCTGTCACTGAGTGTGTCTCTGTCAGTAAATGTGTGTGTCTGTTAGCTAGTGTGTATGCGTCTGTTCATGAGAGAGTGTGTGTGTGTCTTCAGCATTTACCTTTCTTCAGTGTCAGACTCCCTTGGCGCTGAGGATCCCTCCGCCTCTCAGCTCCGAATGCATATGCTTCCTCTTCAGCTCCCTCGCGCACCGCACTGATACCGGAGCCGGAAGATGACGTCATCTTCCGGCTCCGGCATCCCTATGCGGCGCGTGAGGGAGCTGAAGAGGAAGCACTCAGGGGAGAGTGCTCCCTCGCGCACCGGCCACCCAGACAGCCAGCCCGCCCAGCAGCACCACTGGACCCCAGGGAATCCCCTCAGCTCTCCAAAAGGTAAGGAGGCTGGGGGGATTATTTTTTTTTTAAAATGTGTGTGTTAGTGTGTGTGTTAGTGTGTGTGAGTGTGTGTGTGTGTGTTAGTGTGTGTGAGTGTGTTAGTGTGTGTGTGTTAGTGTGTGTGTGTGTTAGTGTGTGTGTTAGTGTGTGTGTTAGTGTGTGTGTGTTAGTGTGTGTGTGTTAGTGTGTGTGTGTGTGTGTGTGTTAGTCTGTTAGTGTGTGTGTGTGTTAGTGTTTGTGTGTGTTAGTGTTTGTGTGTATGTTAGTGTTTGTGTGTATGTGTTAGTGTTTGTGTGTCAGTGAGTGTGTCTGTTATTGGGTGTGTGTCTGCTAGTGAGTGTTACTGTCTGTGTCTGTTACTGAGTGTGTTTGATGTCTGTTAGTGAGTGTGTGTTTGTCAGTGAAAGTGTATGTTTTGTAAGTGAGTGTGTATGTATGTCTGTCACTGAGTGTGTCTCTGTCAGTAAATGTGTGTGTCTGTTAGCTAGTGTGTATGCCTCTGTTCGTGAGAGAGTGTGTGTGTGTCTTCGGCATTTACCTTTCTTCAGCGTCAGACTCCCTTGGCGCTGGGGATCCCTCCGCCTCTCAGCTCCGAATGCATATGCGCGGCAAGAGGCGCGCGTATTTAAACCGCCCATAGGAAAGCATTACTCAATGCTTTCCTATGGACGTTCAGTGTCTTCTCACTGTGATTTTCACAGTGAGAATCGTGGAAGCTCCTCTTGTGGCTGTCAATGAGACAGCCCTCAGAGGCTGGCTTAACCCTCTGAAACGGCTATGTTTTCAGCTGCAGGGTTAAAACTAGAGGGACTAGATGTGATCTGGGTGTCTGTAGTGGTCCTTTAAGTGTGTGTGCATACCGCAGTCGCGGGGTCGCAGCCCTGCAACCCCTGCGACCAGGTCCCCGCCGCCATGTGTTGCGGCCCCGAACCGCGCTGAGTAAGCGTGGGCGGGGGAGGCCCACGGATCAATTTTCGCACCGGGGCCCCATGGGTCATGTATACGCCACTGGTTTGAATCATGCTGGCTCTGCCCCTGATCTGCCTCTTTGTCAGTCTCAGCCAATCCTATGGGGAAGCACTGTGATTGGATCAGGCTACCACATGTAGACTGCTTGTTTTTCTGAGTCTAACAGCATGCAGATTTACAGCTTCAGGCTTGAATACAGTAAGATTTTTACTATATATATGGAGGCATGAGAGGCACAGGGGGGCTAGATGGTGGTGTTAACACTATAGGGTCAAGAATACATGTTTGTGTTCCTGACCCTATAGCAGTGATGGCGAACCTTTTTGAGCCCGAGTGCCCAAACCGTAATACATGCCAATTTTTTTTTCCTCAAAGTGCCAAAACGGCAATTAAACCTGAATACTGAGGTTTAAGTTTAGAAAAAACAACTCATACAGTTGTCCGAACTAATTAACATCTCTGTGTGTGTATTAAGCAGTTTGTGTGTGTGCTCGGCAGTCTGTCTGTGTACTTAGCAGTCTGTCTGTATTTAGCAGACTGCTGAATACACACACAGACTGCTGAGTACACAGTCTGCTGAATACACACACAGACTGCTAAATACACACAAACACAGACTGCCGAGTACACACACAGACTGCTAAATACACACACACACACACACACACACACACACACAGACTGCTAAATACACACACACAGACTGCTGAGTACACACACACTGCTGAGTGTACACACACTGCACTGATGGGAACAGTGTATGTGTTTGTGTGTGGGGTGATGTGTTTGTGTGTGGGGTGGTGTGTGTGTGTGTGTGTGGGGTGGTGTGTGTGTGTGTGTGTGTGTGTGGGTTGATGTGGGGTGGTTTGTGTGGGGGGGTGGTGTGTGTGTGTGGGGTGATGTGTGGTGGTGTGTGTGTGGGGATGGTGGTGTGTGTCTTTGTGTGGGGTGATATGTGTAGGGCAGGGGTGCTGTGTGGTTCCCCCTCTCCTCCCCCCACTGTTTTCTTTCCCTTATCCCTCCCTCATTTTTTTCTCCCATCCCACACTCAGTTTTCTCCCCCATCTCTCCTTCAGTTCCCCCCCATACCTCCCTCAGTTTTCTCCCCCCCATACCTCCCTCAGTTTTCTTCCCCCCCTTACCTCCCTCAGTTTTCTCCCTTACCTCCCTCAGTTTTCTTCCCCCTTTACCTCCCTCGGTTTCTCCCCCCTTACCTCCCTCCAGTTTTCTTTTTACCCCACTTACCTCCCTCTGGTTTTCTTCCCTCCCCGTTACCTCCCTCGGTTTCTTCCCCTCCTTTACCTCCCTCAGTTTTTCTTTCCCCTCCTTTACCTCCCTCAGTTTTCTCCCCCCTTTACCTCCCTCAGTTTTCTTCCCAGCCTGCCTCCCTCAGTTTTCTCCCCACTTACCTCCCTCAGTTTCTTCCCCCCCTTTACCTCCCTCAGTTTTTTCTTCCCACTTTACCTCCCTCGGTTTTGCTTTTGCCCTCCCTCAGTTTTCTTCCCCCTTGCCTCCCTCAGTTTTCTTTCCCCCCTTTGCCTCCCTCAGTTTTCTTCCCCCTTGCTGCACTCCTGGGTTTCCTTTGCCTCCCTCAGTTTTTCTCCCCTCCCCTTGGGCTCCCTGCCTTGTAGGTGGCCCGGCGCACCCCTTGAACTCAGTTTCCTGTACCCACGGCGGACAGGAGGTCGCTCTCTCTGTAGTACTTCATTTTCCCGATCCGCCGGAACACACAAAGCATAAGTTCACAGCAGCGGCGCCATCGACCCGCCGCTTCTAAGACACCCTGTAGCCGGGAGGGCTGTCTTTTCACCTCTGCTGGTCACTCCCGACTTTAGCATCCCTTGGTGTCCGGTCGCGACCTAAAGGCGGCCACTTGTAGGCGCCTTATGGATCGCCGGCGAACACACCCTCCCTCCACCCGGCCTATATGGCGGCGTGCCCACAGAGGGGACTCGGTGCGCCACCACCAGCGTGCCATGGGATTAGCCATCCCTCACTTTTATATAGTGATCCTTTAATGTTGGGTAGGGTTAATTCTGTTTTGGAGTTAGTAGTAGTGTAGGGGTTAGAGTTACTGTAGCATTGTTAACTACCAAAAATTAAGGTAGATCTTAGACATAACAATCAGGATTGATATGCAAATCTATTTTAAGTTCTTTATAGTTCATTGCACTTGATATGTAAAAGTTATTAAAAGCAAAAATGTAATCAGATGTTTTCTTCTAATTTTTTCCAGTTTGAAATTGATTCACATTTAATTTTGTGTTAGTTTGTTAGTTGCACATATAGACTATGGGGGTACTTAAAGAGAAACCCTTAAATTATGGTGGAACAAACACAAATTCCATGTTTCGTTTTGGTTCAGAAGTTGGACAATTGCATTCATTCTTAAGAGAAAGCAATAAATTATTTTGGAACAAACATATGGCATAAGTTCCAAAAAGACATCTGTCCAAAATATATGTAATCCCAAATAACCCTTGGACAAAGGGATATCAAAATGTTTGTCAAAATAAAAAAATAAAAAATCTGTATTTCAAATGTTAACCCTTTAAATGGCAGGGATTTTACCTTCACATTTGAAAACAATGTGTGACATGTCTGGCACTGAAAGCGTTATAAACAGATAGCAAATAATGTATTACTCGGTATGCAGGAAACAGCTTTGTTTAATGAATTACGCTATTCAGGCTCTAATATAATAAATTATGCTAACACATGACATGACATTTGCCACAACAGAAGAAAAACTGCCTAAAAGACTTGAGGATGCAAGACCAGGGCTACCACCAGAAATTTTGGGGCCCCTGACAAAGCACAAGGTCTGGGCTCCCACACCTCCCTCCCCCTGCCCGGCATGCCCACAGGACTCCTACCTAGTCCGCTGCAAAGGATGCAGGACTGAATGTGGTGTGTATAGTGGAAGTGAATTAGAATGTGTGTAATGGATGTAGTGTTTGTGTGTATTAGATACTGTTTGTGCAGTGAATGCAGAGTGTGTGCTTGTGTAGCAGATGCAGTGTGTAGAGTGTAGAGTGAACGCAGAGTGTGTTTGAGTAGTGGATGTAGTGTGTGTTTGTGTAGTGGATGTAGTGTTTGTGTGTACTAGATGCAATGTGTTTAGTGGATGCAGTGTCTGTAGTGGATGTAGTGTGTGTATTAGACGCAGTGTCTCTGTAGTGAATGCAGAGTGTTTGAATATGTGGTGGATGTAGTGTGTGTACTGTGAAAACAGGATGTTTGTGTAGTGGATCTTGTGTGTATAGTTAATACAGAGTGTGTGTCAATGTAGTGAATGCAGAGTGTGTGTCAGTGTAATGAATGCAGAGTGTGTGTCAGTGTAGTGGATGCAGAGTGTGTGTGTATTAGTGTAGTGTATGCAGAGTGTGTGTGTTATTGTAGTGAATACAGAGTGTGTGTTAGTGTAGTGAATGTAGAGTGTGTGTTAGTGTAGTGTATGCAGAGTGTGTTTGTTAGTGTAGTGAATGCAGAGTGTGTGTTAGTGTAGTGAGTGCAGTGTGTGTGTTAGTGTAGTGAGTGCAGTGTGTGTGTCAGTGTAGTGAATGCAGTGTGTGTGTCAGTGTAATGAATGCAGTGTGTGTCAGTGTAATGAATGCAGTGTGTGTCAGTGTAATGAATGCAGTGTGTGTGTGTTAGTGTAGTGAATGCAGTGTGTGTGTTAGTGTAGTGTAAATGGAGCATTCCAAAAATGTTATTCCCCCTCCCTGGTTCTTACTTGGTCCAGGGAGAGGGGGAGATTCCATTCCCTGGTGGTCTGGTGGCATTGTGGGGCCCCCTGGCTCATTATACTTGCAGAGGGGGCCCAGCAGACTGCAAGTGTACTTACAAGCTCTTCCCTCTCTCTAACTCCCGCGAGTGCGGCGTGCGTGCTGCGCAGAGCGTTGCCATGGTAACCCGTGGCAACGCTCTGATGGCCGCACATCTCGCAGGAGTTAGAGGGAGGGAAGAGCTAGTTAGTACACTTGCAGTCTGCTGGGCCCCCTCTGCAAGTATAGGGAGCCGGGGGCCCGCAGCTGCACACATAGATAGCGATATTCGCTATCTATGTGTGCAGAGAGGCAATGTGGGGCCCGGGTCTGCCAAAGCAGTACGGGCCCCCCAGGATCACCGGGTCCGTGACAACCATCATCGTTGTCACCCCCTGATGGCGGCCCTGTGCAAGACCATAATGATCTATTCATGGAAACATGGTCTTGCAGCATGGATAGTCTAGCAGCATGATTGAACAGAAAACAAACACTGCTGGAATTTGGAGCACATTATTAGCAGACACACAGTGCCGGTATAGGGGGACACAAACAGTAGACACATTACATGTACTAGGGGAAACATTAGCAGGAGTCATTTAAGTGATATTATTGGTGGACAAATGATCAAAAGACAATCAGTGCTGTTACTGAAAGACACATTATCGGAATATACCAGTACTGGCATTAGCGAACACGTTATCAGCAGACCTCCAGTATTGGCATTGGGGGACACATTGTCAGCAGACAAACAGTTCTGGTAATGGAGAACACGCAGTTTTTATTATGATGTTTGTTTAATCAGACAAAAATATACTTTGTTTGACATGTTATATGCAGGGAATACATTATTTTACATGGACCAAACACACACGTAAATCTATCCACTCTTGAATATTCACCCCATGTAGTTAGTGCAAGTTTCAATAAGGGTATCTACCGGGTATATTGAGATAATATACATAAATATCTAGTGGTAAATACTTCTATCACTGCAGTTGGATTACCAACATGTTAGCTAATTAACACAAATGATAAGTGAGAGAGATATTATATCCTACATTATATTTACTACACTATAAACTTTACAAGGAAGGTTTAAGCTGAAACTGGAGAAAAGTAATCAACAATTGCTGTCTTTGCAAAATAGGTAATTTGGTCTAATTATGTAAATATAATTGCAAATTCTCTGCAATTCTCAGTTTAGATAATATGTGAGATGATTTCACACACAATATCCTGTTCTTTAGATGCACACATTACTTGTTTGTCTTGGAAGAATCCCAGCATTACTAGAGTAATAACTTCCTGTAAATACTACTGGTACGGCATATGATTTACGTGGAACTATGATTCCATAAAAAGCTCTGTCGTATTCCTGTAAATCTTCTAGTCAATCCTTATCATGATTCGGAAGGAAAAACAAACAATCTCAAATGGTGTATGTTAGACACGTTCTACTATGCAATATATATGAATCCTGTAGAAAGGTATTGTGGCAAGTATGCAGAGGCAAGGCTTTGTAACTGTAAGGGGGTTACTCAATAATAACTCTTAAAATAAGCTAATCTAAAATCAATTGATGTATGTTAGACCAAGGGAGCTCAAAGGGTAGATCACCAGATGTTGAAGAACTACAACTTCCATGAAGCTGTGCATGCTTTTAGCATGTGAAAGCATCATGGGAGCTGTAGTTTTAAAATATCTGGGGATCTACCTTTTGGGCACCCCGCCTTAGAAAACGCTTTACAAATATTTGTATTCCAGTCTCATGTATATATATATACCATGTGTTTGTAATTTGCTTTTCTATACAATGTGCAGCTAGCCCAATAAAATTAACCTACTTTATGTATCAGGGATCTGACAACAAAAAATAACAGAACTACAGTTATTAACTAGACTTAGGCCAGTTTTTATACACTGAATACAAAACAGCAGGAGTCTGACGACTAAATGCAGTAAGAGAGCCAAAAGGTCAAAAGCAAAGCATGGCTTTCCCTAAACATGTGTAGAAACACAAAACAATTTACTAAATAGTTGAGATTACTTTGTGTGCCAAAAACCAGGAGAAACAAATGTGCTGATTATCACACATACCAAAGCAAACATAATAAACATGCAATAATCAATTTGATATTTAAGAGTTGATAACTTTATAACAGCAGCAGAGGGCTCGTTATTTTGCTTTTATTTATTTTATCTGACCACACAAGCAACAAGCATGATGAGCAAAACACCAGAAGAAGAAAAAAAAAACATGCAAAACGTGCAATTAATTAACGATTAATTTTGCTACCACTGCGGACTAGTATAACATGTATTCAAAGCATACTTTTTTATTTTTCTATCTATAACTGATTTTTGTCTAAATGACTATACCATTGGTATAAATGCACAGTAAAGTACAACTTCCATAATGCAATACCACATATAGTACTATGGGGGACATGCTAAATGTTCCAAGACATTTTATTGGTTTCCATGGCCCCTTATTTAGCACTTTAAAAGAATAATCCCTTTTTTTTTGCATCTATAATTCTCGTTCCCTAATGTGACCCTTTATCTGGTAAAATTACCTTATTGCTGCCTACATACAGCCCAAGAGAATTGTACATTAACCCTTTAACCCCTTAAGGACCAAACTTCTGGAATAAAAGGGAATCATGACATGTCACACATGTCATGTGTCCTTAAGGGGTTAAGGAATATATGTTACTATTTGCTGTTATGACAATCCTGAAGATTTAAGGAAATCCTACTTGGGAATTTGTAGCTAAATTATACATTGTCACTGGTCATTGTTAATTGATTTTGGCATTCCTTAGAAAACGAAAGCCAGTTAGTTCTAATGGCATAGATGGCCATTGGTCCTTAAAGGGCTAATGTGCATGCATTCAAACCATATCCGCACGGATAGGAGCAGCTAGCGCCCGTGCCGTGGGTAGGCAGTTCAACCCCTAGACAAGTAAGACACGTTGATTTGGAACGTCTAATGCAATCCAGAACGCTGCCGTTTTTAAACAATGTAACTTACCTCCCTTGTCAAGTTTTACGCCTTCAGCCTGCAGCTTCCATATCAGCATCAATGCTAGTACAAGAACTGTGTGTCCCATGTAATGGGGCAGGGCCATCAGAGTCCACGGCCACGCTTCTTACCTGTGTGCACCCACGGTGCCCACCACAAGTTCAACTACACGTACGCGTGGGGCTCACATCCGACTGAGCATAAAATCCACGGGGACACTCTGCCTGAGCATTCCGTCTGCGGCTATAGCAAGCCATGGACACTTAAGGGTGGAGGGAAGCACGCTTATACTTTCACTTTCATTTCTTCATTAGTGAGCGCACTGCTATAACATAGATACACTGTTTACACCAAACAGGGGCCAGGAGAGGTTAGCAGTGCCACACATGGAAACAAACATTCAGGTCATTATATTAGCATTGCTAAGACGAAGACGATTAACTGCTCGATCTATTAACTATTTGCTTAGCTGCCACAACATGGTATATACACTGCCATAACTTTGTACCTTGCACCACTGACACAGGGTACAGATGCATGTATAGCAAACAACTCAGATTTCAGTCACAAGAACCAGGGCATGTAGTTACTGGGCAGAAGCCAGAAAGTATGACGTTTGTTCATTTTCAGGGTATTATGGTGGCCCTAGGGGATATCTGGTTGGAGTAGGGTAAAGGGTTAAAGTGGTGAGAATGTGTTGATAGCTGAAGAATTTGGGACACTAATGGGGGGCTTGTTTGGCAGGTGAATTGTGGAAGAAGGGTTTAATTTAAGGTGGGTAGAAAAATGTAGGGAAGTGTAGGCAGCGGCATACACATAAATCATGTAGGTATAGGAGCACAAAGGGTGCTAAAGTGAAACCAGAGTGTGGAGAACTAATAATTTTATAGCAAGATAGGAGGCGAGTATTATGCATTACCTTTCTCTACTTAAAGCAGCACTGTTATGAATCCCGTTTTGTTTAAACCACACTCCTGACTCCACTACATCTAACTGACCCCTTAGTCACCCCTATGCCCCCCATATTACCTAATTTTTTACTTTATTTTCTGCCCCGGCCTATATTCAGGGCCCACACTAGATAGCACTGTGAGATTCCCGCACATGCCCAGTGAAACACTTGGGCATGCGAACAGGAATTTAATCTATTCATTCATTCGTCAAAAAGACGAATAAATGAATAGAAATTTCAGACGAGCAAACAAACACTGAATATCAGTGTTCGTTTGTTCGTTCAGTTTATTACAAGGAGGGAGCTACCGGCTCGCAGCTCCCTCCTTGTAAAATGTAAAGATAGAAGCGGCAGGGAACAGAGCTCCCTGCCACTTCCTAAGCCCCTCTATGTCCTCCCTCACTCTATGGGGGTCAATATGACCCCCACAATAGCATAAGGGAGATTAAAATTGCGCGGCGGGTGGGGGCCCTAAATAAGAATTTGGGGGGGACCTACTGTTCTCCCCCTCAGCCCCTACCCCTGCGCGTCGGGTGGGGGCCATAAATCACAATGGGGTGGGGGGGACCTACTGTCCTCCCCCCTGGCCCTACCCCTGCGCGGCAGGTGGGGGCCATAAATCACAATGGGGGGAGCTACTTTCCTCCCCCTCGACCCCCACCCCTGAGCGATGTGTGGTGGCCATAAATCACAATGGGGTGGGGGGGACCTACTGTCCTCCCCCTCCCCCTCTTCCTCCTTGAGCCGAACTAACGAAAGCGTACGAATGAATGTGCCATTCGTATCACTAGTTCAGCTTGTTGAATTACAGACAGGCAGTGTACTATGTGTGTATTGAAATACGTATTGCAATGCAAACTGCCGAACGAGTAACGTTCATACACAGAATGAACAAATCATTTGTTCATTCGTATAAACTGTTCGTGATTTTTCAATGCATTCCTTTAGCATATGGGGATGGTAGAAACTAATAAACAAACAAACTAATTTTCTTCAATTCGTGTATTCGTTCATTCGGATGCCTTGTATGAAACAAAGAGGAGGGGTATGGGAGTGAGCTGATTTTCCTTTATCCAATCAGCTCACTCCTGTGACATGATGCTGTAGGGGCTTATCCAATGGTGAGTGCTTTAGTTGGGATTTAAAAATTAACTAAACAGCAGTATAAAAGCAGGCAGAGGATCTTTCTCTGCCCTTCTTTGATTGAGTTTTGTTGGTGAAACACTGTGCTTCTGTACTGTGCTAGTCTCGTTGCTTTCTTAGAGATTTTCTGTGAGTCTTGGTGTGCCTGCCATTTCTCACTTGTGGTCCTGAGGGCGTCTGCCCTAGGGGTAGACTAGCTTGTTAGCCTAGAAGAAACTAAACATCGTTTAGCTGATAGATCTTTTTAGCATTTTAAGTTAAAAAACTAGCAAAGCCACATTATTTGAATTTTTGTTAGACATTGATTTTACAGAGGTGCTGCTGTTACTGCAGTGCTGTTTCATTCTGAGTGCTGATAGAAAAGTTAATTTTCTGTCAGTCTCAGCTGTGTTTGACTGTGTTTTTAATTTTCTTTTTTAAGTGACTCCAGTCCACACAAAGTTAGTTTAATCTGTGCTAGTAAAAAAACTGCTATCACAGAGTCACAGTGACTGACCGACTGATATCTGGGCTGTCAAAGTTAGAGCAGACTTTTACTGCTCCATGCTTGTGAATTGATTGGTCAATTATTTTATATTTTTATGCTTGTGTCACAGATTTACACTATAGCTAGATTTAATTTGATTATTTTGCTTTTGTGTTCGTTTTGGAAATTCTAGATTTTGCAAATATTTGGCTATTTCAGATTTTTGGGGATGATTGCTTAAATTATATAAATCTTCATAATAATTGTTAAATGCCTTTTCTATACTTTCAGGAGATAATAAAGTTTTGTTATTGACTATCAGTTTAGATGTCTTGGATTTTAATATTGTTTTTTAAGTCTATCGGATAATAATTTATCCGCTATATTACCTTTAGTGTAATATTTGATTTTCATTTTCTTCATTGCGTAAATCAATTTTAATGTAGAGTTAATTTGTTCTTGTATTTTTAACATATCTGAATAAATTTGTTTTGATGGATATTTTTTATTTTCATTAGAAAGATTTGAAAAAGTTATATATAAATCAGCCATTTTTTTTTTAAGTTCTTGGTCTAGCTTTATTAAATGATCTTAATGGTCTTAAAAGCACACCAATTGTTAGCTATCGATGTGTCTTGTGGATTATTTTCTTTAAAATATAAATTAATTACATTTGAAGTATATTCTTTATTTTCTTTTGAATTATGCAGATATTCATCTAATCTCCAGGGAATTTTCTGAAATCAGGCATAAGTATACTGTGATCTGACCATGTGTTATTTGAAATATTTATTTTAGAAATTCTGTTTAGTAAAGATTGGTTTCCACAAATCAAATCGATCCTAGAGTATGACATATGTACTCTAGAGAGATGAGTAAAATATTTCCCCCGGATGGAACATTCTTCAGGTATCAGACACATCAAATGTATTTAGAGTATTGGTCAGCATCATAGCTTGTTTTTTTGTTGTTTTATTATTATATATTGGGATAGATTTTAAAAATGTCTTATCTAAATCTACATCTAAGACACAGTTGAAAACTCCTGCTACTATAAGCAGACCTTTCTTAACCTTATTAGCCATATCCAATATTTTCTTTAGAAGACCAACTGGAGAAACATTAGGAAGGTATACATTAACCAATGTATATACTTCTTAATTAAATTTGCAAACTATTATCATGTATCGTCCCCTAGGGTCTAAAATCTGATGAATGAGTTTCAAATGTATTGATTTTGCCACTAAAATAGCTACTCCTCTTTGTTTTTGTTTTTTTTAAATTCTTTATTTTTGTAGTTCAAGTGAATACAAAGAAGCGTGCAGTACCATGACCATTTCTGCAGTCCAATCAATCATTTACAAACATTAACATTGGTATGGCATACTGTATGGTAACTTTGCATAGTTTTTGGGTAAATAAGATTCCTAAGGTACACATGTGGACGAGTTGAATCAAGCATGTCTAGCTAGTAAGCATGTGTACATTCCACCCCTTCTGATCCTAGCTGATTAGGGGTGTGCCAGTGTAGATGGTGAGGGTATGCAATAAGGGGCATGTCATTATATGTCCATCTATTGTGGAACAGGGTGATGATTCGTTGGTGCTCTTAAATAAGGGCTTGTGTGCTTGCTTGGGGGGGTCAAAAGAAGTGTGATTCCTAAACCCTGCTGCTATGATGGTGTGCGGCCTGTGTCTATTAAACGGCTTTCTTGAGGGTTTGGTGCGTGCTTGGGAGTATAATCAGGCTGGTAAAACCAGTTCTGGCTGATATTGAAGGCATCCCTGCCAGTGAAGAGAGCCCCAGGGGTTTTCTGTGCCTTCACATGTGGGGTGTTGCTGTGCCTTTTATGTTGAGAGGCCCTCGTACCCAAGTACATCGGCTTCAGGGTCCCTGACAGTGTGCGGGGGGTGGCACTAGTACCCTAGTTCAGAGTAGCAGAATAGCAGCTAGACTGTTATGGATGTCAAGAGTAGGAACTCATCCTATGCGTAAACGCTTGTGCATGATGTCTCAGGCTTTTATAGTGTTCCCCTGTTCTGGGGGTGAAGCGTGTCCTTTGATGTCGAGTAAGTGATAGTGTCAGGAGCATTATATGAAATCTGGGATTTAACCTTCAGTAATAAGAAAATAAAATAAAAAGTAAATTAAACAAGGCTGCGTGTGAAGCCGTCTAGAGAGCAATACTAAACATAAAGGTAAAACGTGAAACAATATTAACGTTAAACTTGTGAAGGTACGTGTATGCGAGCACATTCAGGTTACTGAGTCCCGTTCCCCTCCGGGAATGAAATGAGTGATCCGGTCTACATCCCATATTCGTCGTGACGTTGCTGGGTCTGGCGCCGGGAGGCCTAGTGCTTGCAGAAGTTTCAGCCCCTCCGATGGGTTTGCAGCTTTGTGGGTCTTTCCTTCTTTGGTGCACACCAGCGATCTTGGGTTAGTCCATCTGTAGGGTATGCCGGCTGTCAGTAAGGGCTGCGTGATGGGGCGCATTGATTTTCGCCACATTAGGGTGGACTTGCTAAGATCTTGGTAAAATGTAAGGGAGTAAGTTTCGAAAAGAAATGGGGTTTTCCCCCGCAGCGCCTGTAGCAGCCTTTGTTTGTCTGCATGGGACCAACAGCAGTGTATGATGTCCCTGGGGACGTTGTTCAGTGTTTGTGAGAAAGTTGCAATGCGGTATAGTCCATCATAGTCAAACTGTTTAGCGTGTTTGGCTGGAAGGAGAGATGCAATAAGTCGCCTGATGAGATGTGGTAATTCGTCCGCGGGGACGGAGTCGTCCACACTCCGGATTTTGACATTCTTTTGTCGGCTCCTATCTTCTAGGGTATCCATTCTGGCAGCTAGTAGGGAGTGGGTCTCTTGCAGGTTATGTATTGATTCGTCATGCTTTGCCTCAGGTCATCAGTGTCCTCCTCAGATGCTTGGAGGCGTTCTGTGACTGCTTTCAATTCAGTTTTGACCATGTTGATTTCTGCAAAGAACATGTCCTGGAAGTGTGCCAGTAAGTCGTGGATGTCCTGCCTTGTAACAGGTTTGTCTGTCACAGGTTTCTCTGCACCATGTGTTGTTTGGGCTTCGTCTGTGTGTGTTTTCTCTCCTACCACCCTGGGAGCTGTCTCAGGCTGGCGTGGCAATGGCTCCTGGGTGCGTGGAGTTGATGACAGCATCTGTCCAATATCATGATTTGAGGCGGTTGCTGCCGCTGCCTGTTTCTGAGATCTGCAGCCCTTCATGGTTTCCGATGGTTCCCTGGGTGGGCTGGCTGTGAGTGGTAGCGGGTCAAAGTTGTCCCCGTCCCAGATTGTAAAGTGCGGCAACCGCGGAGTTTTGGTGCCTCCGGCGAATAAAAACGGCATCCACGGGATCGGTGTGTTCTCTCCAGCACTATTATCACTGTTAGGGCTCAGGATGTTGGGTGGTTCGTACGTTTGGGGCTGTAGTTTGCCCCGGTAGCGGGGAGCTGGGGGAGAATGCGTCTGCTCCTGAATGCTGCCGACTCCGCCCCTACTCCTCTTTGTTTTTTATCCTTATTTGAAGCATGTATTATAATGGGGAAGTCTTTTCTTTTTTTTTACACTATTTTTATCTTCTATTCTCCAGTGATTCTACTGTAGAAAAGCAACATCCACATACTGTTTCTTTAAAAATGTATAGACAGTCGATCTCTTGTATTAAGTACTTAGACCCTGTGCGATGACCAAAAGTATTTTAACCATATTTTCGCTTAATTTTTTCCCCCTTTCTGTTTTGTTTGTACAGTAATTAACATAAAAAAATTAAACAAGGGTAAAGACATAAATACATTTACACATATTAAAACCTTCTGTTGTAAGAAGGGAAATATGTATATTTGCTCTTCAAATTTTTTTAAAAAATCATCTCTTTTCTTGGGCAAAAACCTCCGCCTTTTGTTTAAGGCGTAAGGAAGAGTGTGGAGCCACTTTATATAGTTTAAAAAATAAATAAATGAAAGAACCAGCACATTTATATATACATATACAAGTATGTACAGCCTTCAACAATTTCAATTTGAAAACAAGAATATTTATCTGCTTTTTCCTATTAATCTTGTTATAGAGGGGAGGAAAGTTGTTCCCTAAATTTAATTAAAACATTATTAGTTTATCTTTCTTTTTCTTTCCTATTGGTATTTATTCTCACTTTCCTTTTTCTTCCCTTTTTTTTTCCCTTCTATTTCTGAGTTCAACTCCTTTATTCTTTCCCTACTTTGGTTTATTTAGACAATGGAATCTTTCTAAAATAATATCATGATCTTGAATTGGTGCTCTGAATGATTTAAACATATTAATCAAATACATTTTGAGATTATCATAGGTAATGGTTTCTGGGATGTTTCTTATTTTCAAATTTCCTCTTCTAGATCTGTCTTCCAAATCATTTATTCTACTTTCCAGTTTTTGCATGTTGATGAATGGATTCTTTTATATCATCTTTTATAGATTCTTGTTCAATATTGAGTTTTTCTATTGTTTATTCATTTATGTTGATTTTTTTATTTTATTATCTGAATCTCTTTTTTTAAATTTTTGCCTTTTTTCAGTTGTAATTGATTGTCTAGGCATTTTTGGAGGAAATCTTGAGTAATGTGGTTTTCACCTTTGGTATGTACTAACGTGTTTGGATTTTATTCTACTGAAGAATTAATATCCTCATTCAGTGCTTTGATTTGGTTTTCTTTAGATGGCTGTGGGGAGAAAAAAAAACAGACATACTTTTTTCAAAAACAATTTCAGGTTCTTTAGGTTTTTCTTTTTTAGTAGCGTTCTTTTTTTGTTGCCATACTATGATCGATTTTGAAGTGTCAAAAAAAATAAAAAAACAGAAAACCCACCCCCAAATGTATAAATAATAAATAAATAAGTGAGTAAACACTGTTTCTTATTTTTTTTGCTTTTATCTTCTTTTTCCTTTTGGTTCTGCGCCAAGTTTTTTAATGGCTACCATATTTTTTGCATTATGTAGCAAAATGCTATGCACTTACATGTTCACATTTTTCAAAATTAATCAGAGAAATTAATATTATTTGACCCTTTATAATTCTTAATGCATCAATACTCTTTTTTTTTGCAAACAACGCTTAAATATACAGAAGTACAATAATTATCATCAATAAAAAAAGTTTTTTTCCTCCTGGGTGAGAGGATGTCAATGAATATACATGTGTAAAGGGAAACCAGCACAAAATATTGATATTCTTGTGATTTTATTTTAAGATTTAGCAATAAACATAACACTTCAGTTCAGTCGATGCCTGATGTGGATTTTTATATTTAATTACATTTTAATAATTTTTTTTAAAGTAAGAGATTTGAGTAACAAAGCAAAAAAAATCCAAACAGACCTAAATTTTATAGAGACCAAAATTTGATTTAAAAAAATACAGTTTACAATGATGCATTTTAGTGCTAATGCTCTTTGAAGTTTAAATCATGAAATTCAAGCTAACCTTTTATATATGTAGTGGAGCATTGTGGTTTATGGCTCAACTGATATATTTGTGATGACTGAGTGGGCTGAGCAGTAGCTATTGGTCTGAGTAAATGTGTGGTAACAATGAGTGCCCACATAATGAGCCTACAGCCCATGAATGATGTCACCTAACTCTGAAATCATGGGGTGAAAAAACTATGGCAGAATAAGTGAATTGTACACACACGGTGTGAATTGCAAATAGAATGCAGAAAAGCAGCTCTAATTGTTGAACAATCCTACATCTAGTAAAATTAGCTAGCAAGACCTTCTGTATTAAATTATAAAACTTGGCATGCTGTGAGCTAACACTGATCACATGTTGTAACCGAGAGGGACAGAGACACTTTCCAGATCAGCATTATTATTGACATTGGTTTGTTCCGATATCACATTTCTCTTTACAGATCTGATATTTCTAGTAGATGTCTTCTTCCTAAAAAATAAAATAGAGTTCTTGATTATATATAATACACCATATATCCATGTATCCATCAAGATAAGAAATAAAGCTTATAAAATATGAAATACAATAAAAAAAATAATATATATGTATTAAGGCAGTTTTGCCTGTATTTGTGGGAGGGGCTTAAATTAATTAACTCCCCTATATAAGGGACACCCCTTACCTGACTCATATGGCTTGAGGTCAGCATCAGAATGATTTCCACTTCCGGGTCATCCAGATGCCATTTTACCTGATTACTCCATGAGGTTTTCTAAGCTGAGCTGTGTCAGGAATCCAGCCACAGGCTTTTCCGGCCTACCACCTTCTTTCTTCAATCCATCGCCGTGGATGGTGTCCAAGTGACTCACAAACCGTAAGTCGACCTACCCGTTACGCCAGGCATCAGTCCCACGGCACCATGCACGGGTCAGGTCCTCACTTTACGGCTGCATTTTGTCTATGTCTGTTCTAAAACCATTGCATGTTCATGCATATCATTCGTTTAAACCCCTACCGGTCTTTGGGTGTACTACAGGCTTCTTAGACATTATTGCATTTCATGTACAAACCAACGAACCACTGCATTTTCGCCTACACACTGACCCCTACCGGTCTTTGGGTGTACTACAGGCTTCTTAGACATTATTGCATTTCATGTACAAACCAACGAACCACTGCATTTTCGCCTACACACTGACCCCTACCGGTCATTCGGTGTACTACCGGCTTCTCAGACATTATTGCATTTCATGAAAAAAACAACCAAACACCGCATTTTCACCTACACACTGACCCCTATCGGTCATTCGGTGTACTACAGGCATCTTAGACGTTTTTTGCATTTTCATGTACAAACCAATAAACCACCTCATTTTCACCTACACACTGACCCCTACCGGTTTTTGGTGTACTACAGGCTTCTTAGACATTATCGCATTTCATGTACAAATAAACGAATCACTGCATTTGCACCTACACACTGACCCCTACTGGTCATTTGGTGTACTACAGGCTTCTCAGACATTATTGCATTTCATGTACAAATCAACGAATCACTGCATTTGTGCCTACACACTGACCCCTACTGGTCATTTAGTGTACTACAGGCTTCTTAGATATTATCGCATTTCATGTACAAATCAACGAACCACTGCATTTGCGCCTACACACTGACCCCTACCGGTCATTCGGTGTACTACGGGCTTCTCAGACATTATTGCATTTCATGTATAAACCAACAAACCACTGCAATTTTCACCTACACACTGACCCCTATCAGTCATTCGGTGTACTACAGGCTTCTTAGACGTTTTTGGCTTTTCATGTACAAAACCATAAACCACTGCATTTTCACCTACACACTGACCCTTACCAGTCATTCAGTGTACTACAGGCTTCTCAGACATTATTGCATTTCATGTACAAACCAACGAACCACTGCATTTGCGCCTACACACTGACCCCTACAGGTCATTCAGTGTACTACAGGCTTTTCAGACATTATTGCATTTCATGTACAAACCAACTAACCACGGCATTTTCACCTACATGCTGACCCCTACCGGTCAATCAGTATACTACAGGCTTCTCAGATTTTATTCCACTTCATAAGCAAACAAACGAACTACAGCATTTTCGCTTTTATACTGACTCCTATCTGTCAAATGGTAGCATTAACCCCTTAAGGACACATGACATGTGTGACGTGTAATGATCCCCTTTTATTCCAGAAGTTTGGTCCTTAAGGGGTTAAAGGGTATTTTAACATACAATCAGCATTTCTGACCCCTACTGGTCAACAGCAAACTGTCTTCACATGTCATATACAATTTACCAGCCAATATAAATTACACATAAGATTGTTTTAAACATAACTATAGACCATAAATTAAACTCCAGCACGGGCTCAACTTCAGGTTTAATTCACAATAATTTACATTTCACATCAAGACCAACAGTGGTTCTATCAACACTGCCACCTACAGGTCTGTCAAGTACATTGACAATTTTCATGGGGTTTTACAAACACCAAAACACTGACACCTATAGGTCAACAGACAAACAACATTTCACATACCAATCAGTATCCAACTACACTGCCACCTATAGGGCACTCGGCAGATCTCCAGTGCACTTGCATTTTGCAACACCATGTTCACTGACCCCTACCATTCAATAAGACATACAACAATTCACATAGCAAGCACTATGTCAACATCTGGTATAAATACATATATTATTACACAGTAGCAGACGCATCTGTATATATGTAACTGGTAATATAGTTCACATACATTTTTCACAGCACGCTGCTCCCGCAACAGACTTCCCCTAGCAAGGGGACATACAACATACAAGGTGGGGACAGACCACATTTTCACTTGTACATACGGCACTTAATGGGTTAAGATTGATACATATTTAACCAGTATGGCTACGATGTTTAATATTTACACATCACAGCACTTTACTTTTCACATATACTGTACGTATTAAGATAAGCTTGGTCTATGCCATATTTCCTTATGCCATACGGTTTTATCCATTCAGGTTACAGTTACTACTAAAAAACCTATACGGATTGTCAGGTTCAATACCATACTACCAGGTACATACACCTGCTCACGTAGTTATCCATCTCTTACCTTCCCTGGAATAGTAATAGTGTACTGGCAATTAGGGTTCTAGGGCCCAATAGGTATTACCCCCTTTTTTCTCTGCATTATGCTTCGGTTAGTGGTCCCGCGAGGCCAACACCCCGCCTCACACTCGGAGGCATACACCCCTCGGGCCACTCGTGAGCTAGTCGCCTCGCATTGTATCATAGAGAGGACCTCACCTGTCACTCCCCTTCCTATTTTCTAGTTACTGTCACCGAGAGGCCAACATCCTGCCACAACGTTCGGTGGCCACACAAAATCCCCTGTTGACCGCGCCAAGCATAGATAGAGCCTCTCAAGCCACTTGGCAACTAGCAGGGCCTCACCAGTCACCAAAAAACACCAAGTCTAATCGTTTCGCCTTACGGCTTAGCTAGCAAGCCAGTACAAGAACCCTGGGTACAAATAATAATTGCAATCTTTATGGTTATTTAAGTATTTCTCAAAAGATGGTGAAGAATCACCTCTTCCTAGCACCCGGCTAGAATTGATACACCTTCAAGCAGAGGAGATGTTGCTAGTCCAGCAGCAATCAGATCCTGGACGATCCCACACATTACCACCGACCTAAGGAGGTGACAAATCCCCTCCCCTGCTACAGCAAGGAAAGCAGTTATTCAAACTCCTCCATACATCAACGGACAACACGGAGGCAGGGGAAGGCCCAGCTACATCAACTCAGGTGACACCCAGGCTATGCTGGCTTCACTCATAAACTCATGAGCCAAAAAATTTATGACAGACTGGCAATCTCGAGTTGGTCACCACAGCCCTCACAAGGCTGGGCCTCACGCTACTGTACAACCAGCACCAACCGAAACTCGGTTACCTGGTACAATCAATTCTTATGACACACAAGATGTTAAACCTGCACGTATGATCCCAGCACATTGGGGAAGCAAGGCATATATATGTATGATGATGTATCTGTGATGGTCAGATCCAGGGATTCCAGGTAAATCGGGAACTGACCATCCCTTGGTTGGGTTGGCATTTGGAATATGTGGAGATGTTTATTTGTGCAGGTACCCATACAGAAGGGATTTTGTCCCAAACAAATGGACGAGCACTCTCAGGCTCCAGGTACCAGCACCTCTGAACTACCAGAGACCACTGATATGAGTAGTTGCATTGCATACAGACTGTTGCATATATGTTCAAATAGTTCAGGGCACATGACAAACCATGTGTCCCAATACAACTTACAAATAACGTATTCACCATCTGTACACACCAATGCATTTTCAACACTACTGACTCATCACCCTTCCAGACTTGTAGTAGATTTACTAAAGCTCTGGAGCTTCAAAGGGCTCCCATACAGGTATCATAAACACACCTTCAAGGAATATAGCATGCCCTCACTTACAGTCAGCACAACAAAACCATTGGCTGTAAACACACTCATAGCCAAGATTTGCAGAGGGGTCTTCCAATCTCCACCATTTACAGCATGGCACCAAACACACACATTGGTATTGTCACAAGGAATCTTCCCTTAAACAAAGACTAACCATGGACTTATTGGTAACACACACCTCCGCTACCCCAAGTCTCAACTCCCTCATACCCTCCGAGGATTTTTCTTACTATACAACACCATTGATCTACCTTTACAGCTATCACTCAAGCATGGGTTGAAGCTTGATTAAGTAAGACCAATATCATCAACGCAGTAAACGGCTACCATCTACCCTACACACTGGCACTTACATGGCATAAATTGGGCAATCCTTTCCCCGCTCAACTTTCGAGCTACAGATTAGCCTACTATCGATATTCGCAGATACTCTGTGCTGGTTATGATAACATATCCAGAGGCCTTACAGTAATACACTATCTAGAAGACTTCTTGTTAATCAAAGAAAGCATATTTTTCACTAGAAGCCTCACGGCAGCTTAGTCTGGTTGACCACTTGGGCGTCCCAGTACCCCATAAGAAACAGAAGGCCCAGACACTATCTTCACATTACTGGGCATATGACTTGAGTCGGCATCCATACATGCAAGTTACCACAAGACAAATAGGGAACATTCTCAACTACATCAATCACTGCCTCCTGCTTAGTACTTACAACTGCAAGGAACTACGATCCCTACCAGGTTCCTTAATTTTGCCATGCTTTCACATCCAGAGTACTTTCCCCTTTTTTCCACACTTCCAACATGACGATCAGAGGAGGTGCCTAGACACCTCAGCAACAGCAGACCTGCACATGGGGGGGGGATTTCTTAACCACTTGGCATGGTAAAAGCATGTTCCTTCCAGGATTGTCTGACACTTCTCCAACCAGATGGTCAGACGCAGCGTATACCACGGGTTTGGCAGCAATCTACCGGGAACAATTGCTTTGGGGCTGTTGGCCATGGCATCCAGGTTTGGAAATTTTTCCACCACTTCAGCCCCTTTGGGAGATCTACCCCATTGTAGCAGCTGCTGTGGCATGGGGTAAATCATGGTCAGGGTCATCAATCCGTTGTTACTCAGACAACTAAGCACATACCATATCATCAACAAACGCCACTACTCATCCATAAGTTCATGATGTTTCTGGGGAACTCACTTGGTTGGCCACTTATCACATTTCACTTTCATGTACCAGACGGGGTATACATCCCTGCCGACAACTGTCTCATTTATATTCCAGGCATGTTCATCATACGCTTCCTACAGCCGCCCATACAGTCACGTCCACTCTTTCGTTCCAGAGACAAATCATGGATTAGACATACTCATGCAGCATAGCATGCACTATCCCACCTAGCACTTTCGTCCCATACTTGTAGAACGCATAACACAGCTTTTCACCTGGCTTAAAGAATCTCATTGGAACACGACATAGCTCAACCTGTGTCACAAAATTTCTCCTAAGTTTTGCTTATTTTTGCCACCTTAAACTTAAACTATCTCATACACCATTAATTATATATTTTACAGGCATTCAACAACACATGATAACCTATGGCCAAAACTACCATAAACTTCATGCTATCATACCAGAAAAGAATATACTCAGAGGTTTTCAGGAATCCATTCCCCCACGTTCCTCTCAGAGATTACCAATAGCCATCCAACTGTTCATCCTTATCAGACCTATTAGATCTACAACCATTCAATTATACTACCAAGTCGGCCATTACCAGCCATGCACATTGCCTTTTATGCCTTTCTCAGGCCAGAGAATCCACTACTATCACCACCACTCAGACAGATCATTGTCTTCAACGATCCCACGTACGTAAACACATATATCATTACCTATTGGCTCTACCACATTCCGAAATGAGTCAACATGCACCAACAGTAGAGATAACATACTATCCTACCCACAACAAATGGTGCCCACTTTCGGTCCTAGATTCCTACCTTCAAAATCCTTTCAGGAATTAAATACTGTAATGCATTTAAGGAAATGTCTGGTTAATTTGTATATATTTGTTGACTGTATTAAATCTTTGATTATTCATTTTTGCCCTCTTTATTTACAGGCCTACCGTATCGTCGGTATCGGCACACCACAACCGACTTGCTCCCTTTACACTATCCTAAGCTTATGCTGGATCCTTACTCCATATACGGCTATTTTGCCCCTTACACAAGTATTAAGGCAGTTTTGCCTGTATTTGTGGGAGGGGCTTAAATTAATTCACTCCCCTATATAAGGGACACCCCTTACCTGACTCATATCGCTTGAGGTCAGCATCAGAATGACCCTCCCACCCACTCCTCATTTCAACACTTTCTCTTTTCTTTCCATTTACTTTACTTTCTTACTCCTTGGTGGGCCCCTCTTTATTTACAGGCCTACCGTATCGTCGGTATCGGCACACCACAACCGACTTGCTCCCTTTACACTATCCTAAGCTTATGCTGGATCCTTACTCCATATACGGCTATTTTGCCCCTTACACAAATATATATATATATATATATTATTGATAAAAGTACCATAGTGCTATGTGGAATTAAGTATAGTGTAGTACATGTGGTAGGCTAAGTGGTCTTAAATCCACTATCCTGACTATTAAGGATTACAGGAAATACAGTATCTTGCCCTCTTATCAGCCAGGTCCACTGGGTCACCAAGCACCTCGGGTTTAAATACCATGCCACCCTACGCTAAAAAAAAAGGACAAGTGGGAGTCTTCTGGGCTACTGCAATAAAAATAAATATTTCTACCTATCTCCATTAGCCATACCACTTTTCCTTATACTCACTGCATCTTAACCCCTTAAGGACAGAGGCAGCTGTCCAACTTCTGAACCAAAACAAAGCCTAGAATTTGTGTTATGTTTTCTCTTCAAGTGCACACAGGGCTGGCGCTTCCTATAAGGCGAACTAGGCAGCCGCCTAGGGCGCCATATAGGAGGGGGCACCCTGCGCCCCCATCGCCGGCCCTTTAAATGCTGCAACTGCCTGAGCGCTCTATAGAGAGTGCTCAGGCGGCTACTGCACTGCCTCTCTCCTCACCTCCCCTTCCTGTAGTGTGGCCGAGCTCCTCTCCGGTCCGCGACCCGGCCGGACTGATGGGAAGTGCACACTCAGAGTGCACTTCCTGTCAGTCCGGCCGGGTACAGGAAACAGAAGCTCCTGTACCGCGGACCGGAAAGGAGCTCGGCCACGCTACAAAGGGAAGGGGAGGTGAGGAGAAGAAGAGAAGATTATGGGGGGGGGGAGTGGAGAAGATTACAGGGAGGGACAGGGAGGAGAGGAGACACAGGGAGGGAGGAGGGGAGAAGAAGAGAAGATTGCAGGGGAGGGAAAAATTATAGGAGGGAGGGAGAAGAAGTGAAAAGTACAGGGGAGGGAGAAGATTACAGGGAAGGAGGAGGGGAGAAGATTACAGGGGAGGAGGAGAAGAAGAAGATTACAGGGGAGGGAGAAGATTACAGGGAGTGAGGGGGGGGGAGAAGACAGAAGAGAAGATTACAGGGGGGAGGAAGAGAAGATTACGGATGGGAGAAGAAGAGATTGGCAGTGAGAAGAAGATTACAGAGAGGAGGGGGGGGGAGAAGAAGAGAAGATTACAGGGGGAAGAAGAGGACAATGGGGAAAGAAGAGGGAGAAATCAATAGGGAGGGGGGGAAGAAGAGGAGAACACATGGAGGGAGGGAGAAGAAGAAAAACAGGGGGAGAAGAAGAGGAGAACACAGGGGAAAGAAGGCCTGAGAGAACAATCGGGAGTGGGGGGAAGAAATGGAGAGAACACAGGGAGGGGGGGAAAAGAAGAGGAGAACACAGGAGTGGGAAGAAGAGGGAGAACAATAGGGGAGAGAGGAGAACACGGGGAGAAGCAAGAAGGTGAGAACACGGTTGGGGAGAAGAAGAGAAGAACACTGGAGGGGGAAGAAGAGGAGGAGAACACGGGGATTTAGAACACATGGAGGGGGGTTTGAGGAGAACGTGGGGGAGGGAGAGACCACTAAAGGAGGGAGAGGGTGGTGGAGAGACCACTAGGGGAGGGGGGTGAGGAGAGACCGCTAAGGGAGGAGGGTGGAGGATAGACCACTAGGGGAGGGTGGGGGGAGAGGAGAGACCACTAATGGAAAGGGTGGGTAGAGGAGAGCAGAGAACACTAAGGTGGAGACGAGAGACCACTAATGGAAAGGGGGGTTAGAGGAGAGACCACTAATGGAAAGGGGAGGTAGAGGAGAGCAGAGACCACTAAGGGTGAGACGAGAGACCACTAATGGAAAGGGGGTTAGAGGAGAGCAGAGACCACTAAGGGGGAGATGAGAGACCACTAATAGAAAGTCGAGGAGAAAAGGAGACCACTAAGGGAGGTGGGGGGGAGGAGAGTGGGACCACTAAGGGACAGGGGAAAAGAAGAGAGACCACTAAGGGGCAGGGGAGATCTCTAAGGGACGGAAGGGAGAGCTCTAGAGGACAGGGAGCATCCCTATACATACTCAAAAACACACAATGCATCCCTTCACACACAGAAACACAACATGCTTCCCTTACAGACAGAGAAACAAACAATGCATCCATTACACACACACACACTGCAACCATTACACATAGAGACAATACATCCTTTGACCACATACACAGAAACACACAATGCATCCCTTACACACACATGCAAACACACACTGCTTCTCTTACACACACACAGAAACACAATGCATCTCTTACCAGTGGCGGATCCAGAGCCTGATCTCGGGAGGGCGCTTGTAGATTATTTAAAGAAATCCAGGCACAATAACCACTACAGCTCAGTGTAGTGCCAGGATCCCATCCTAGAGTAAGTAGTCAAAGCGTTTAAGAACAGTTTGACAACTTACCTGGAGTCTGCTGTGATATAGGGCATAAGAGCAGTGGTATGTGTTAGGGGTGAAGTGTGTGTGAATGGTGCAGTGTGTGTGTGTGTGTGAGCAGTGAAGTGTGTGTGCGAGTGCGTGAGGGCAGCAGTGTATGTCAAGGTTGCAGTGTGTGTGTTAGGGGGCAGTGTATGTGTGGGGGAGAGCTGCAGTGTGTGTGTGAGCGGTGCAGTGTGTGTGTGAGCGG
>OW240914.1:154674605-154765432 GCA_933207985.1 Pelobates cultripes | reverse complement strand
ACATTGGGGGGGGTGCAGCTAGCTCCTTGAAATGAGTTTCTGCATGTTGAGATGTCTGTACTCTGTACTGTATAGCAAATCATCCATTGAATTATACAGGAATATTGCTATTCAGTAAGCAGAGTATACCCTTACTGTACTTTGAGGATCCAACCCCTGTGTTGTTTTACCTTTTACAAATATTTGTGATACTCCAGAGAGCCACAACTATTTAACTATGGCTTAATAATACACACATTGTGACACAATTTTGCCTGCTTTTTTGGATGGCTGAATAAACCCACATTATCTACATATTTTTTATGGGGAGGAGGGGGTGTAGTTGCACCTTAGAATTCTGTACCTTCAGGCACCAGACATATAAATCCAGCCCTGCTGGGGCTCTCAGCTTGCCTAGGTTAGCCAGCATGAGTCCCGGATCCTGTGCTCTCCTACAACGCCTAAGCACCACATGTGCAAGCAGCACATGCACGTGTACGTGTATTTAATGTTCTGGGTGTATGTTGTCTATATCTGTATAGGAGAGGACTTGCATTTCCTTGTATTTTTACTGTATGTATGTTTTAGTTTTTTTTAAATTGGTTACACATACACAATGATCAGATTGACATACTAATTACATATTTTGGTCCGGAATCTAATATTCACCAGCAACTGAAAAGCTGAAATAAAATCAGTTTATGTGCCTATTACCTGTTTCATTCATTCGTAATGTGGTCATAATTCTGTGCTAGGTAAATGTTCGGTTCATATATTTTTTTAAATCGAATTTATCCAAAAATTAGGTGCCCTGTACAGAAACAAACCCTGCCTAAGCCCTACAGTAAAGGGAAAGATTGTACAGCAAATGCTGATGCCAATCATTGATTATGGAGATGTAGTACATGCACCTGCACCGCAAACCCACCTTAATAAACTAGATACATTGTACAATGTTGTACAATGTAATTACAGGACATGCTCAAAGAAATAAACTGGTTGTCGCTGGAATCCAGACGCACCCTTCATCTTTCCAGCCTTGTGTTTAAGAGCTTTTCTGGGAACTCCCACCCTACCTGAGCAGAATGCTCTCCCCAGCTGTTCCAGACAATTGATCCCCTGGGCACCGTTTAGTAACATAGAAACAGAGAATGTGACGGCAGATAAGAACCATTCGGCCCATCTAGTAGATCTCCCTTTTTTTTTTAAGTTATACTTTTTGTTTGAATATCCCTTTTTATCCTTAGATTGATTAAAGGTAGGGCCCCCTTCCTCATTTCTTATACAGTGGAGCTCTCCTGATGTTAGTTTCCCCTTGTGGGATGCTATACATCACCTACTCCTATTTCCTATAATTTTTCAATGTAGTGTAATAACAAGGATACATCTTTTTTTTTTTTGTATTTCAGACTTGTTTCTGCCCTGCAAACATTTTTATTACTTGTGTAGAGCGGGCATTGGTGAATGGTGCAATGTCATCATCAATATGTTGCAGTTGTGTTAGTCTTATTGTCCCTCCCACCGGGTCCCCCCCGTCTCTATGTAATTCTTAGCATAGTTTTTTTCTGTCCACTCTGTGCATCAAGTCTAAGAGAGAGCGAGAGCCTCCTATGTCATTTATCATTTCAATGTTTTGTTATTCTGTTTATCTGTCTGCCCGGTTTAGGGTTATATTTCTCCCAAGTCAGGTCACTGTGTGGAGCATCGAAGGCCTAGTATTTCATCCAGTTTTTTTATCCATATATCCCAATCTTCTATTTGCTTGTATCTGTTTCCCAAGTTAACAAGATACCCCTTTCCATTCTTGCTTGCCATGTTACTTGTTTTATCAGTTTGTTGATATTTGGAATTGTCTCGGTTTTCCAATTTTCCAATTTATAACAACATTGTCGTTTTTTTTTTGTTTCTGGCCAGTGCAAATTTAGTAAAACCATTTCAGGTTTACAGGTAGTTTTATTTCGGTTATTTGATGGATAATCTTGATTGCATCTTTCCAACACTTATTTATAGGTGTGCACTGCCACCAACTATGGATCATATTACCTTCCCCAATATTGCATTTCCAGCATCTGTCTGGTAGCTCTGGGAAGATTCCGTTTAGGTGTTAAGTACCATCTATTTGATAGTTTAAATTGGGTTTCTATAGGATTTAGACAGTGTATGTTTTCATTTAGTTTGTTTAAGGAATTTATCCATTGTTCTTCTTCTATAGGTACTTGTGATTCTTTTTCCCATTTGTTAATCAATGCTATCGGTTTGTCATGTCTCCATCTATATACTACTTTAGCACACGATCCAAGGATAAATCTGACTGCCATTCCTGGGTCAAGAAGGAATTTTGTTTCCTAGTTTGTTGCAAATTTTTTTAACCTTTTTTTGGATCAACAGCAAAAAACAAATGTGAGGAAGGTTAAACTTGATGGACTCAAGTCTCTTTTTAGCTATGTAACTATGTTACTATGTAACTATGTAAAATATATGCATTATATATGTATAATATATTATAAAATGCTTTAATTATTTTATAATATATTATACAAATATAGTAAATAAAAACATGTGTGTGTGTGTGTATATATATATATATATATATATATATATATACACACACACACACACATATTATATATATATATATATAAACTAGATAAAATAGATAGGGGCTGATCCAGATGTCCCAATGATACTGGTGATACTGGGGGCTAGTGGATTAGGTTCAAAAGTGCCCCATGTTACTCTACTAGAGGTTGGGAAAATGACTCACGGAATGCCAAATAGACAGGAGTGGACTATAAGTCCTGATTGGGAGAGTAACACAAAATATAGAGAAGGGAATCGCTACATTTAATAGTCCTAAGGAAAAACTGGAATATAAGCAAAAAAGAGAGAGAAAGAAAAGTATATATGTAATATGTGTACGTATATAACAGAATAGAACAAATATCTATAGATATCCAGCTAGGTTAGCTAAGATAAACATAGCTACTAGTAGGGTCTAAGTCTAAACTAAGCATTGTGTGTGTCTGTTAGTGTGTGTGTCTGACTGTCTGTTAGTGTGTATGTGTGTGTCTGACTGTGTGTCAGTGAGTGTGTGTGTGTCTGCTAGTGAGTGTGTTTGCCTGACTGTGTGAGTGTGCTTGCCTGTGAGTGTGTGTGTCTGTTAGTGAGTGTGAGTATGTCTGTTAGTGTGTGTGTGTGTTTCTGTTAGCGAGTGTATGTGTATCTGTCAGTGAATGTGTGTGTGTGTATTTAGAAGGCGGAGCGGGGGGAAGGATTGGGGGGGCTGGCGCAGGGGGGCTAGCGCGGGGAGGGAGGGGCGCCTGAGTTTTGTCCTGCCTAGGGCAGCACAAAACCAGGATACACCACTGTATTAACCCACTATTGAGGAAGACATGCCTGACTTTTTTATTATCTAGTGAGTTTTCTACTATCCCATAGCCCCTTGCTTGTCCTTATTGTATGGCACTATATTTTTCTTTTGTTCTCCTAGATATACAGTGTTTATGGTATACCCTACTGATTACTGTACAGGTTGTACGATTTGTTGCCACTCCTCCTTTTGGTTTTTCTTTGTAATTTTGTATTTTCTGAGTGTCTTAAGGGAACACTTTTACCTAAGGATTTCTGTGTGTCTCAGAGCATATAGTGACTATTATTCTTTCTTTGTATCTAAGTATGTTACAAACAGTTTGCAAAGAGGCTAATAAATTAACCTTTGCATGTCAAATATAACGGAATCATTGTTTAAACAAATAGAAAAATACATACAGATATCCAATTGAATATAGATAGAAGGTCTTAGTGAAAGGCTCATTGAGAATAAATCGCTTCTATGGCCGCTATTTGCCGCTATTTGCGAGTTTTGTGCTTTATCCTTTTTCAGTACAGTCACTCTATCACTTGCTACATGCTAGTATTCCCGACTGTAACATATGTTGCACTTTCAACTGTGCAGTTATACTTCTTACTGCAGTTCAGTGTCAGTGGCTTCCAGCGCCTGTCAGTTTATTCTAGTATTCACCTAGAACCTAGATTGTTTTAGAGGTATTTTTAGACATATTACCTCTTTAGATCACAATATTGGGAGGCTTGTAGGCTAAACTACTTTACCTTATTTAGTAGATCTATCTTTCCTACTCTATATTTCCTTTATTCGTTAGGAATATAGGTAGGCTATTTCTCTGCATTTGGCAGATCCTCCCTTTGTGGTGTATTATCCATTTTTCTATGTGTTTTCCCCTGTTGGTGGGTGTTTATTTATTTTATCTATCCCATCTTTGAAACCTGTATTTATTAAAGGTTAAGTTTTACTTTTTGTTCAGTCATATCCTGACTGAACTAGGTACCTTTTCACTTACACCAGTATTACCATTCAATTATATACATATATATGTAGAGATTGTTGCCGTATTAGTCCAGTGATGTAGATGTAAAAAACAGATAAAATTCATATCTTGTAATACCTTTTTTATTGGATTAACAGAATTTTTTTTAATGACAAGCTTTCGGGAGAACCTCCCTTTCTCAAGTCTGAAGCATTTCTGAGCAAGATTCTATGTGTCGTCTTGCTCAGAAATGCTTCAGACTTGAGAAAGGGAGGTTCTCCCGAAAGCTTGTCATTAAAAAATTCTGTTAGTCCAATAAAAAAGTTATTACAAGATAAGAATTGTATCTGTTTTTTACATATATATATATATATATATATATTTATTTATTTATTTTCTTTTATTTTTTTGATACTCAGCAATCTAATTTTTTCTTTTTGTGCTTTATATCCACCAGTCATTCAAGTATTCGTTATCAACACTAGTTTAAGTTTCTAACTGAAAGTAAAATTGGTAATTAAGAAGACCTGCGTTATACACTCATGCTGTTCTGAAACTATGTCTCATTGGAAAAGAGTATCAGACTAGAAGTAATTCTAACCACTTCCTATTCTAAATGGTTTCTGAAATCGTCTGTGATTTCCTGGCAAAAAAGGATAACCTTACACCTGCACATGTTGTACTAATGTGTCCACTATACACTGAAGGCTAGGAGATCATCACTTACTTTTAGCCCGTTTTTAATGTTTGGCTTCCAGATTTGAACAAAGAACAAATTGGTAGTTTGTGTGTCAACATAGACTATACATACTTTGTCTTCAGGAAATGACACGTGTTGTGAATTGTCTCTTGCTTGTGGTTGTACTGACAGGTCTCTTGCAGGTCTCATCTGCTAATAAAAAAGGTAAGTGCATATACAACTTGTTTAAAGCATAATCATTGACCTTAATTGTGGTTTATCTCTTTCTAAGAAACGAAGATAAGAAAACGTGGTGTTTCAAAGAAGGTTTAAACATTGAGTACACAGTAATATTAAATATTTAATTTGAATTGAAAAGAAAACAAGAAAATGCGTCACAATTTTACTTTAAGTGGGTCATTGTAGAAGCATGTCTTAGTTCACCTGAGCAAGAAGAGCATTCTTCTATTAATTACAAGTATGAAAACCACGTTGGAGTATTAAAAGGAACATAATAAGATTCAGAAAATATAAAGTAATCAGCAGCGCACAAAAAAAACATATGTATATCACTATCATACCTGGGTCTGTTGGGTATATCAATAGTGGACATCAAGAATTCCTCCAGCAACCAGTAAAACTGTAACACCCCTATAGTCTGGCCGATCACGATGGCCCATGTAGTTTTTTAAAAAGGTGGAAGGCTATGTTATCTAACCTTTTCTATGTGCTATTCTCTAAATAGTGATTCAGTCATTTTAAAATAAATGTTCAGTTAGGTCAGATACTCTTCATTTCACTAAGATGTTTTATGGTTAGCTATAATCTTTAATTCCATAATGTGTTGTGGCTTTCTATGTTTGGCTCCGTTTTTGTCTCTTTATAAATAAATAAGGGATTTTTCGTGTATATTCATCTTATGCATTTCTTTGATTCAAACATTTATGGAACGATTAAGCATACAGCTGTAGTACTGGGCAACGTCTATTTAATTGATGTGCAGTATAGCTAAAAAACATTTTAGGGACACAATCCCTTTCTCAATTTATAATTTACTTAATGATAACATATACTTACTGTGAAAAAAGTTTAATTTACCTTTTCCGCTCATCCTAATGCTGCTTACAGTCCATCGATTTGGGCTTTATTGAATCCAGCCTGATGCTTATATACTTTGTGGAGTTTTATCCATTGTAACTGTTACCAGGTACACCAGCAAACTGGCACAATAGAAAGTAATGAATAATGGAACCCTCCACGAAAAGTTGTATGTTGGTGAATAGGGCATGTTACATACAACAATTCTCTTACAACGCTTTTTCATGAATTATGAATTGTACAGTCCTCTTATTGTTCATTTTTATTTAGCAAAATATCAGAGATTTAGGGTAAACCACATAAATAAACATGTCATAATACAGGACTTTAAGTATATCATGTTTAAAGAGAGCATTAAAGGATTATGTCTCAGACAGCGAGCGCGGTTCTATATGGCCCTGCTTTGCAGGATTTTCCTGATGGAAGTGTAGGTGATGCAACCAATGCTCCCTCTAATCTTTCATTTTTGTGCGAATAATTAGATTTTTTCCCGATCCAAAGGTTTGTGCGCACTTTATGTGCAAATGTAAACCTGAAATTGATTCTTGATAATATTGTTTCAGAGCAGCCTCGTTCTCATTGTTTAGTTTTACTGTTTGATAATGTAGTATAAGTAGTTACACAACAGTTTTACTGTATTGTCAGCCATTCAAACAGACAAGCCTTTCTGCTAATACCTCTTTTGTTCATTCAGTCAAACCATAAAAAGCAATAGGGGGAAACTGCACATACCAGGGTACACACAATTAAAAAGCATTTACAGGATAATTTCCAGTTTGTTGCTTACTTCACCACACAGCTTCAGCCTCACCTTCACCACAGTAAATAGCAATTTAATCCAGAAAAAAACTGGCCAAAAATATAATATTGGTAGCTTGTTGACTGTGTTTGGGCAAACATGTTAATTCCCTAACCTGGGCAAAAACAGTGAATGAAGTCCAATGAATGGTGATATTTACATAATAAATGCTTCTTACCCATAAATCAAATTTAGCTGTCAGCTGGCACAATTATAGCAAACATTATATGGAAAAGAGCTCTTTGCTAAAAAAAATAATTGTGAGATATACATTGATGCTTCTTAAAACAAATAAAAAATAATCTTGATATGATGGGATATGTCAGAGGCATATAGGAGAAACAAACAACCCAATCCAACAGACACAAATAGCAAACATTATCTGGAGAAATTCCAACCACAAATTTTTCAAAAGGAAGTTTTTGCCCAATGAATAGTGACATATACATTAATGCTTCTTAAAAACACTGTCACACACACTGACAGACACACTCACTGACAGACACACACTTATATATTCTTGCACACACAGACACAAATTAATTTTATTTTTTGTTTTATTTTATTTTGTTATGCCCATCCAGCCTCCCTACCTTTAGGAGAGCTGATGTGGGCCTCACCCTGTAGTCCAGTTAAGAACTTCTCCCTGAAGTCCAGAGGGGATTTTCTCCCTAGGGTCAGTGAGGATCTTCTCCCTGGGGTCCGGTAAGAATCTTCTCCATGGAGTCGAATGGGGATTGTCTCCTTGTGGTCCAATGGGGATTGTCTCCCTGGGGTCCAGTGGGGATCATCCCCCTGGGATTCAGTGGGGATCGTCTCCTTTTTTTTTTTTTAGGAGTTAATTTTTTTGTGATTTTTTTTTTTGTGAAACCCAAAAGCTCTTTTCAGAGCTATTAGCCCCTATCCTGCCAGTGATACCCAATGTAAAGCGCTGCAGAATTTGATAGCTCTATATAAATATCATAATAATAAAATAATAATCGTCTCCCTGTGGTCCAGTGGAAATTGTCTCCCCGGGGTCCAGTGGGGATCGTCTCCTTGGGGTCCAGTGGGGATCATCTCCCTGGGGTCCAGTGGGGATCTTCCCCCAGGGGTCCAGTCGGGATTGTCTCCCTGGGGTCCAGTGGGGATCATCTCCCTGGGGCCATTAGGGATCGTCTCCCTGTTGTCCAGTGGGGATCGTCTCCCTGGGATCCAGTGAAGAATGGATCTTCCATTTCCTCTATGCTCCTTTGGGTGCCCTTTGTAGTTATGCCTGGGCCAGACTTACATCATATTCCGGCACCCGGCATTACTACAGGGGGCGTGCAAGGGAGCAGAGATAAACTGGAAACATGCCATCAAATCTCCCTCATCGCACCTGCCAGAAGCCTCCTCTCTGCCTCCCTCTTTGTGAATGCCCTAATGTCAACAGGCCACCTCCTGAGCTCCCTGGAGCAGTCATTGATTTGCTTCTTGCAAAGCTCCTCATCATCTGGCAGGTGCCACAGGGAGCCGTGCGCAGCGTCTGACTCTCTGTGCGTTCCCTCGAAAAAAGGTTGTGTGGGTGCATACGCACACGCATTAGAGGGAACAGTGGATGCAGCCACGAGTACCCAACAAACCGTTTAATATCTTACTGTGTAAAAGCACCAGGACACTTCTAGCACCACAGTTACTACTAGGGATCGACCGATATTGATTTTTTAGAGCCGATACCGATACCGATATTCTGTGAACTTTCAGGCCGATAGCCGATATAATTTGCCGATATTCTGTACATTTACCATTTTGGAAAATAAAAACTATTTCTAAAGGTAAATGCACAAAATATACATGCAACGTGCAGTGGATGCAGTGTGACAGGGGAGCTGTGTGTGTGTGTTTGTGTAGTGGATGCAGTGTGTGTTTGTGTAGTGTGTGTGTTGTGGATGCAGTGTGTGGAGGATGCAATGTGTGTTTGTGTAGGGGATGCAGTGTGTATTTGTCTAGTGTGTGTAGTGGATGCAGTGTGTATTAGTGTAGTGTGTATATAATGAAAGCAGAGTGTGTGGGTAGTGTGCGTAAAGTGAATGCTGTATATACTAAATTCAAAGTGTGTGTGTATATAATGAATGCAGAGTGTGTGTGTATTTGTGTAGTGTGTGTATAGTGAATGTAGTGTGTTTATATAATGCAGAGTGTGTGTATATAATGCAGTGTGTTTGTGAAGTGTGCATTATATAAACACACTACACAAACACTGCATTATATAAACACTACACAAACACACACACTGCATTATATACACACTACACAAACACACACTGCACAAACACACTACACAAACACACTGCATTATATACAAAACACACTACTACACAAACACACACTGCATTATATAAACACACTACACAAACACACACTGCATTATATAAACACACTACACAAACACACACTGCATTATACACACACTATAAAAACACACACACTGCATTAGATACACACACACTGAATTATATACACACACTACACAAACACACACTGCATTATATAAACACACTACACAAACACACACTGCATTATACACACACTATAAAAACACACACACTGCATTAGATACACACACACTGAATTATATACACACACTACACAAACACACACTGCATTATATAAACACACTACACAAACACACACTGCATTATACACACACACTATACAAACACACACTCTGCATTATATACACACACACTATACAAACACACTGAATTATATACACACACTATACAAACACACACTGCATTATATAAACACACTACACAAACACACACTGCATTATACACACACACTATACAAACACACACACTGCATTATATACACACACACACTATACAAACACACTGAATTATATACACACACACACTATACAAACACACTGAATTATATACACACACTACACAAACACACACTGCATTATATAAACACACTACACAAACACACACTGCATTATATAAACACACTACACAAACACACACTGCATTATACACACACACTATACAAACACACACACTGCATTATATACACAGTGTGTTTGTATAGTGTGTGTATATAATGCAGTGTATTTGTGTGCATTGTATACAAACACACACACACACTATACAAACACACACTGTATTATATACACAGTGTGTTTGTGTAGTGTATGTGTATATAATGCAGTGTGTGAGGGGGCATTTTTTATTAAATTATTTTAAAAAAAAAGTATAATTAATTCTTATTTATTTTTGTTGTCCCCCCTCCCTGCTTGTTACCTGGCCAGGGAGGGGGGATATGACAGTCCCTGGTGGTATTGGCTGAGCTGGGGGGGCGGGCAGCAAGCGCTTACTCACCTCCCAGCAGCTCCTCCAGCTCCCCAATGCAACTCTCGCGGCCAGCGTGTCGCGCGGAGCGTTGCCATGGTGATCCATGGCAACGCTCGGACGGCCGCGGGTCTCGCGAGAGTTGCATTGGGGAGCTGGAGGAGCTGCTGGGAGGTGAGTAGGCGCTTGCTGCCCGTCCCCCCAGGACCGCCGGGTTTGTAATGAGCCCGGCGGTCCTAGGAGGTATTATCGGCAATATCGGTATCTGAATTGGCCGATACCGATATTGCCGAGAATAACGAATATCGGCGATTATATCGGTAAAACCGATAATCGGTCGATCCCTAGTTACTACAGCCCTCTGTAGTGGTTATGGTGCTTGAAGTGTTCCCTTAAAACAAAAGTTCTTACTTAATGTACTCAATATTTTGACAAACATGTTTTACACCATATCTGGCACTTGGCAACCAATCTGATAGGAAATAAAAACAGAAGCACAAATAGATAACAACACGGGCATAGTAGAAATTTACCTGTTTGCTGATGAGAATTTCAGTTTCATCCTGTGTTGTATTCCTGTGTTGTATACAATTTTCAGTGTATTTTCAATATTACCTCCACAAAATCCTGTCATATTTTCTTTATAATTTGCTCCATCAAAATGTAAAGTTTGATTTTATAACAAGACACGGAGGCTCATATTGCATATCCCTTTCTTTACTGTCCACCAATAGCAGCAAAGAATACAAACAGAATGAAAAAATAATGAACATACAGTAACATAAGCCCCTCCCCGCTCAGGTCCCAGTATAATAGGCAGCACTTCCCTTCCATTTCCCTCTTTCTTTGCTGCTCCGATACAAAGATAAGTACATGTCACATCTTCTCTCTGATTTACTTGTTTATTACCTGCTATTGATAATATTATTGATATCCTTGTATTACACTGTATAGGTTTTATCTGTTATTGATTCTTTTATTGTCTTCTATTTATTTTATTAGAGATTTTTTCTTATTTGTTTTCTCTGCTTGTTTGATGCTGTTTTTCTGTGAACCCAGGGTCCAGACCTCCCCTGTTATTTTTTGTTTATTACCCCCCTTTTCACTTGACCCTGTTCTTGTGTTTTTCCTTGTTATTTTCCTTATCTACCTTATTTCCATCTTGCTGTTACCTCTCCCAGTCCCTTTGGCGCCCTTTTGAGCCCATTCTCTGCTTTGTTCGGCTGTTTTTCGTGCACGAATTAAGCCCATTCGGTTGATTCATCACGAACATATGCTGTTCGCTTTTCCCCCAGCAGATAGCACCATTCGCCTGTTTGCCGCGTTCGCCTAATTTTTGCACGAACTGCTCGTTCATCTGTTTTTTTCTCCTCTTCATATATATTAGTTTATCTATCTCCACGAATTTGTTTCTTTTCTGCCAAACGTTCGGTTCTTCAACTTAGCGAATTTCACAGTATTTTGCCGGGAATCTCGCGAGATTGCCAGCATCCATTTTCTGACTTCCTGTCTAACTCCCTACTTTGTGTGTGCATGTGCCACTGGTCTGGGCCCTGGTGAGATCTCTCTTATACCTGTTGCTTTCAGGTTTGGGTGACTAACCCATACTATTCTGATAATCTAATTAGGGATTAGGTCTGGTTTTATTCTCCATTATGCCTAAACCCAGACTACCTTCTGGATACCCAACCTCTGGGGAGACTGATGCTCCATTTAATTTGGGTGAGAACCCTGTCACCTCTGGCACTCCACCCACCCTGGAAGACAGAACTATCCACCCTGAAGGGGCACAATTCTTAGCGTTACAGCGCTCAGTGACAGATGCCATTATGGCAGCCATGGAGTCCATGTCATCTACCCTCTCACATACTATTTCCCAAGCCCTATTGCCACGTCGTTCATACGAGCATTTCTCTGGCTCCACAACACCACTATCGCGTCCTGCTGTGGACCCGCCGGGAGAGGCACCCAGAAAGGCTACCCATAAGTCCAAACATCCCTCTGCCTCCAGAAATTCTATGATTGGCATACCTATGGTTGCCCCAGAAAGCGTGTCCCATCCACGCAAAAGAGCCTTTCCACGCCAGGCAGAACGGGCGCGGCTATGGAAATGTGTCAGAGCACAGTTAGAGAGCGGCTCCGACTCAGATATCGGGTCAGGTGAGGAGGCTAAGATTGAGTCGGACAGTGACTCTGATATGGATGCTGCAGATGTGGGCTTTGACATCCTTCCCTCTGCTCAGGCAGAGACGTCTGGAGGTGATACAGGGACTAGGCACCCCGTGGCTGCGGGGTCCGCCCTTGTGGACCCATTGGGTGTCCCACTCTTCAACCCGGATGACCTACACTATCCGAGGTCGGCAGAGTGGCTCCCGGCCGACCACGTTGCCACGTACCTTGAGAATTGGGTACGGCCCCCTCTTAGCAAATTGGCACGTAACAAATTGAGGGCAGAGTGTCCCAGGCCTGTGGTGCCCAATAAAGTATGTGACACTCCTGAGGTGTCCCTGGACAGTGAAACGAAGGACGAATTACGATGGTGGATCCTCAATCTGTCCGCGTGGAACGGCAAAGCGATCTTCGGCTCGCTGCCAGAATTCACCATCGACTGAGATGCGAGCCTCCATGGCTGGGGGGCCCATTGCGAGGGAGTTTCGACAGGAGGCTACTGGTCGGAATTCGAATCCCGGCTACACATCAACGCACTGGAGCTCCTGGCAGGCTCCTTTGCCATCCGCAGTTTTGTGAGGGACTGTGCCCTGGCATGCATCTGCCTCCACATGACCACCTGGCCTGCACAACGTTCAAGCGTACTGGTGGTCACGATATCTTTCGGACACCAGCGACTGGAGATTGGACACGGACGTGTTCTCCAGTATATCATCTTTTTAGGGTCCCTTTGCCATCGACCTCTTTGCATCCCAGCTCAAAACCCAACTGTCACGTTTCTTCAGCTGGAGGCTAGATCCGATAGTGGAGGCAGTAGACGCCTTTCTGCAAGACTGGAGCGGAGGCCTCCTGTACGCTTTCCCTCCATTCTCCATGATTCCGAGCTCGCTCCTGCAAACCCACAGACACTGGGCCGAGTTGGTCATGGTGACCCCCTTCTGGGAGATGCAGTCATGGTTCCCTCAAATGCTCGAGATATACAATGGACTATCCCCAACTACTGCCTGAGTTTCACGAACTGCTGCTGGACCCGATGGGTCGATGTCACCCCCTCCTGTTGGAAGGCTCCCTTCCACTCCTGGCGTGGCGGATCTCCGGGGACCCTGGGAGATCCAGAGAGTTTCGGAAACAACAAGACTACTGTTGGCAGATGCGTGGGCTCCCGGCACTAGACGGGCATATGGGTCAGCTTGGCGAGCTTGGGCTGGCTGGTGCCTGGCTAGGAACGTGGATCCCGTTTCAGCTCCTGTAACCATTGTCCTGCAATTTCTGACTTCCCTTTTTAAAGCAGGGAAAGTTTACTGGACTACCAATCTCTAGCGGTCTGCCATCTCTTCGACTCATCAAGGCTTTGACGGATGTCCCGCGGGGCAACACCCCTTAGTGTGCCGACTCCTCAAGGGCTCTCGATTCTCCCGACCACCCAGGCCTCGCTATTCCATGACCTGGGATGTCTCCGTTGTTTTGTCTTTTCTCTCATCCTGGCCCGCTAACTCCGCACTCTCCCTAAAACAATTATCAGCCAAGTTAGTTTGCCTGCTCTGCCTTGTCTCCTGCAAGAGGAGCTGGTTTTATCCTTTCGTCCTCCTTCCCACCCGGTTTCTAGCACCACATTGTCATGCTGGGTGAAGTGGTTATTGTCTCAGACAGGCATTAATACCGCGGTCTTTAGCGCCAATTAGGTCAGGGGGGCCTCGGCCTCTTCGATGCTGACTGCAGGTGCGTGTCTTGAGGATCTCATGAGGATGGCCGACTGGTCAAAGGAATCTACTTTCCGGGAATTTTACTTTCGACCGACCCCGCATACGTTTGCTGCAGTAGTGGACCAGCTTTAAACTTGCAATATGAGCTTGTTATAAAATTGCATGATTTTGCTATTACATGACGAAAACTCATGATTTTATTAAAGACACGGAGGCGAGTATTGTCCCACCCAATATTGTATTTCTCACATTATGTTATTATTTCCTACCCAGTTTTTTGTATGTTTAGACAAGATACATCAAATGGTTTGGTATGGTAAGTGGGGCCTGTGTCATAACGGGGTTTTGATTATGTACCTTGACTTGTTTTAATCACTATGAATTGTGGGACTGCAGATTTATGTGGGGCTCCTGTTCCTTTATGTTTTAACAGCCTGATCCGACCCTGTGGAATGCCATGCTTCAGCTTGTGAGGACTCCCCCCGCTGATAGAGTTTGGTTCTACATTCATCCGGTTGTGCTTCCCTGTTGTTGAAGTGTTATCCTCTTCTCAGCGAAAAGTTCTGCGTTGTCTCCTCATTGGACATTATCGCTGTTCTTGGTTATTGACGTTGTTTTTTAGTGTCGCATCTTCAGAAAGAGGAAAATGGAAATGGAAGGGAAGTGCTGTCTATTATACTGGGACCTGAGTGGGGAGGGGGCCTATGTTACTGTATGTTCATTATTTTTTCATTCTGTTTGTATTCTTTGCTGCTATTGGTGTACAGTAAAGAAAGGGATATGCAATACTCGCTTCCGTGTCTTTAATAAAATCATGACTTTTCGTCATGTAATAGTAAAATCATGCAATTTTGGTTATACTGTTGCAAAAATATGCTACTCAAAATGGTTAATATATCACAAGTTTAATCAAATTAATTGCAAATTGAGTGTATCATTTTTTTGCTTACTTGTTTTGTTTTTGTAAATCCTACAAAGGTTTCACAGTTGTATATCTGTGATTAATATACTAGTTCACTAACAATGATATATCCCTCTATTAGATATTAGTATTTGAAAAACATTCATCAAATTAACTTTTTTTCCCCCTTTGCTTCACCCTGCACTTCAGCCAAAATTAAAATGAACAAATATATATTGCTATATATTTCAAAAAGCAACAAAAACATTTACATTTCATTACGATGACACTTAACTACTTAGACATATTTAAATATTTATATCCAAAAAAGCAATGCTGCATTCTTATGAGAACTCATTTGTCTAATTCAAGGAACATTCCAAGATTGTTGTAGTGGTTATGGTGCCAGGAGTGCCCTGGCACCATATACATTTTGTGCATATTTTTGTTTACATTCACATTTGATCTATCATTCTGTGTAAGGTCCACTGAGATTCCAACAATGTTGCATTTTATCGGAATAAATTGGTACTTTGAAGGATGCACAGCACCAAAGCTGTCTGTTTAATAAAAAGTGTAGGCAATTTCATTTCTGGCAATTCGCGATTATGGAACTCAAGGACCAGCACCGGGAGTATTAAAGAAAGTCCATTTTTAAAATTTATCTAACATTGCCCAAATTTTGGAGTTGCGGCATAGTGGTAGAACTTTTTATCACTTGAGAAAGCCTATGGGTGAAAGGCGTTGTGATTATATAGAAGGACTTTTTAAATCTGTTTTTATTTTATGTGATATATTACAGTAAACATTGTTTTTACCATCAACATTTTATGAGCATTTTTAATGTATTTTTTTCCTACATTTTATTTTTTAATCTAAAAGAACCTCCACAACTACCTACATAATATCCTTGGTGGGGATCATACCACCCAAGCTCATATCATTGAGCAAAAGGTGCTCTTGAAATTGTGAGTAGATGTTATATATATATTTTTTTTTTTTAAAGTACAGTGAGCACTATATCTTGTTTTATTCCTATCATATGCCGTTTACATTGTGAAAATCAAAAGAGGACAGCTCCAGATTTATCCTTAAGCGGGTATTGTAATGCTCAGAGCCTTATCTAAGAGCTGAATAGAAGCACTCTCCTTTTATTTTATTTTAATTTTACCTAAAACATTGTACATACTGGATTACACTATTGGTGGTTTCTTTTGTGTTTTATTTCATATGAGACACCAACAACAGAATTCCTCATCTGCACCACAGTTTTGTCTAGTTGAACACAAAGGAGGATAACAGACTGACCTCCAAATAAGCACTATCTTCAAAAGGTTCATGTCTCCAAAAAATAAAATCCTTTTCTGCTGGGACTCTTTATTATTGGTATATCTCAATATTTTTATATATATATATATATATATATATATATATATATATATATATATATATATATATATATATATATATATATATATATATATATATACACACTGCTCAAAAAAAATAAAGGGAACACAAAAATAACACATCCTAAATCTGAATGAATTAAACATTCTTCTGAAATATTTTGTTCTTTACATAGTTGAATGTGCTGACAACAAATCACACAAAAATAAAAAAATGGAAATCAAATTTTTCAACCCATGGAGGTCTGGATTTGGAGTCACACTCAAAATTAAAGTGGAAAAACACAATACAGGCTGATCCAACTTTGATGTAATGTCCTTAAAACAAGTCAAAATGAGGCTCACTAGTGTGTGTGGGCTCCACGTGCCTGTATGACCTCCCTACAACGCCTGTGCATGCTCCTGATGAGGTGGCAGATGGTTTCCTGAAGGGATCTCCTCCCAGACCTGGACTAAAGCATCTGCCAACTCCTGGACAGTCTGTGGTGCAATGTGACGTTGGTGGATGGAGCGAGACATGATGTCCCAGATGTGCTCAATTGGATTCAGGTCTGGCGTACGGGCGGGCCAGTCCATAGCATCAATGCCTTCGTCTTGCAGGAACTGCTGACACACTCCAGTCACATGAGGTCTAGCATTGTCTTGCATTAGGAGGAACCCAGGGCCAACTGCACCAGCATATGGTCTCACAAGGGGTCTGAGGATCTCATCTCGGTACCTAATGGCAGTCAGGCAACCTCTGGCGAGCACATGGAGGGCTGTGCGGCCCCCCAAAGAAATGCCACCCCACTCCATTACTGACTCAATGCCAAACCGGTCATGCTGGAGGATGTTGCAGGCAGCAGAATGTTCTCCATGGCGTCTCCAGACTCTGTCACGTCTGTCACATGTGCTCAGAGTGAACCTGCTTTCATCTGTGACGAGCACAGGGCACCAGTGGCGAATTTGCCAATCTTGGTGTTCTCTGGCAAATGCCAAATGTCCTGCACGGTGTTGGGCTGTAAGCAAAACCCCCACCTGTGAACGTCAGGCTCTCATACCACCCTCGTGGAGTTTGTTTCTGACCGTTTGAGCAGACACATGCACATTTGTGGCCTGCTGGAGGTCATTTTGCAGGGCTCTGGCAGTGCTTCTCCTGCACAAAGGTGGAGGTAGCGGTCCTGCTGCTGGGTTGTTGCCCTCCTACGTCATCCTCCACGTCTCCTGATGTACTGGCCTGTCTCCTGGTAGCGCCTCCATGCTCTGGACACTACGCTGACAGACACAGCAAACCTTCTTGCCACAGCTCGCATTGATGTGCCATCCTGGATGAGCTGCATTACCTGAGCCACTTGTGTGGGTTGTAGACTCTGTCTCATGCTACCACTAGAGTGAAAGCACTGCCAGCATTCAAAAGTGACCAAAACATCAGCCAGGAAGCATAGGAACTGAGAAGTGGTCAGTGATTGACTTGGAGTTACATTGTGTTGTTTAAGTGTTCCCTTTATTTTTTGAGCAGTGTATATATCTCTGTATAAGATTATCTAGTATTTCTATATTTGGTGCAGTCTGATTTTTTCATATTGTGCCTGTGGCACCCACCAGACTCACCTTCATGCCAGGACTCTGATATTAACATACTCAAGCAGGAGGAGGGAATGGGCTGAGCCCAGAGAATCCAGCAGACTTACCTGCACGCCATCACCACCAGTCTCCTGGAGCTGAGCCGAAGCTGAGCCCGGCCCCCATGCAGGAATCCAGTGGCTCCTACTCGGTTTTTACCTGCTTTTACCTCGATTTATGAATTTAATGCGTTCTCCAGGATGTTTCTTATTGTGAAAAATTTGTAAACCGAAACACGGTTTCCCATAGGAATGCACTGAAAACCAATTAATCCATTCTGGAGGTCAGAAAAAAGTCAAAATGAGCTGGCATGGGAACCAACCCACAATGCAGAACACACAATAAAAGGCTTGCAAACGACGAAGCTCAGCTCCCTACCTAACCACAGCTTGAGAAATGTACCAAAAAGTCCCAAAACCACTGCAAACAATTTCCAGAATGGCTCCAAAACTCGATGCAAAAGCCGCTCCAACACCTCCACACTCGACACCACGTGCTACCCACAGTCTCCAGCATGCAGGGGGCGGTGCTATAAACCTCCCAGGTGTAATGCATCCTGGGGAAACTTGCTTTGTATTGCAAAAAAAAATTGTAAACCGAGGCATTATTTTCAATCGATTTTCATTTGTAAACCGAAAATTATGTTAACCGAGGCGTTTGTAAACCGAGGTCCCACTGTATTTTATTTTTTGTACATCTCTTGTTACTCTACTCTCTTCTCTTCAGTCTTTAAGACTCCCTCTCAGTGCGAATGCCTATACAAGCCAATAGTATTGTATTGTCAAGCCTAGCACTGTGGTGATTTGTTTCTTATTATACTACTCTCCAGCTACCTGTCATTTTGATCTTTAGCATGTACTTCGTTTTGAATAGAAAGGAGTATCTAGCATGTTTCCTACATAACTTAAAAATGAGGCAGACATATTATGGAGTTTACACTCTTGTCTATATACATTTATATACATGTTGATGCACTTCTTGCTTATGCGAGAGTGCTACTGTAAAAAAGAGATTGACAAAAAAAAAAGAGACACCTGATTGTCCTGATACAGAAGAATGGATACAGCAGATGTAGGGCTGGTGCCCGGCAGAACCCAGATAAGTTGTTAAACTGTGCTAAAACAGTTATACATCTTACCCTGAGACAGCACACCAGGGCACTCCTGGCACCATAACCACTAAGGCTTCCTACTGGAGCTGCTAATTCTCTTGAATTAAGCTATAATTAACTCTACCTCTTCTATCTTAGTCACCCAAGCACATTACACATAACACACATTATCAGCCAGAGCATTACTCACATCAGCAAGGGACAGGAACCACATAAGTCCCTTTTTGAGTATTCTTTTTCCATTTACAAAGTCTCCTTACAGACATGTTCTTAGAACTGGTTATTTATGTGAAGATTAACATGTTTTGACCTTTTACTTTATGATCAGATTGCTTTAGAATCCCACACTGCACAGACAGTGACATCATCCATGCAAAAATTCTCCATGCAGTCTGGGGGCCATAATCTCTGCCAGATTGTGACATATATGCCCCAGTCTGTCCCAAATTAGTGAAAGTTAAACTCCTGAGCATTACCTGCCAGCGTTATAATGAATGTTAAAATACCTCCTGTCTAGATCTGTAACTTTCACTAATCTTTGGCAGGAATGGGATTTGTATGTCCTATTTCTGAAATTACAGTGTTTTTCCAATTGACCTCTACAAATGCCCTATATACACATTAGCCTCTACATTAAACTAATACACACCCCTAAACATCAGTCCCTATATTTATTTATCAAATATTTTACCAGGATGGATACATTGAGATTTCTCTCATTTACCATAACTCACTACACTCACACTAAGCACCATGTATTTACAGTGTACTGAAAATGTACAAAAGGCTAAAAATTTTAACAGGTAGACAGATTGAGTCAGGTTGTGACAATCTGACATAAAATGTGAGCATATACTTTTTATGTCATTTTATGTTCTTTGTTGAAAATGAGCTTTCCCAGATGACTATTACAATACAAACCAGGCGATGTTATGTAGTCTAGAAGTTGAAAGTCCTTATAGTTTGATTCCACATGAAGTGATACACACACCTGGCACTATTTAGAATATAGTGGTACACAATTCACAGCCCATAGTTATTGGTATTTGTAAATAAGCTCTTGTGGTTTATTTTGACCCACAATTTCTTCATTTTCAATAACTAATTCTACCACCTGCTGAGGTCAACTGTGAAGCGGACAACTTGTGTATGTAAATATTCACCTGGGCTGGTGGAAGGACAATTAGTATTTCTTAGGTATATGTGTACATCACACAATACATACACGTTTTGAAGTGATATAAAGACAATGTCTTTATAGTCTGGAATGGGACAGAGGAGATATTTAAACATCTTACCAATGTGAATGATCTTAACTTGAGATTCCCTGTTGAAATTTGCAAAGTGTCATTGAATTTCTTGGGTGTTACCCTCACATTGTTTTCTGAGTGGAATATTTCAACAAGATTGTTCAGGAAGCCCACAGCTACGACAGTTAACGTCCGAAGGGTATCCTAACTGGACAGTATCTGAGACTGAAACGCAACTCTCTTGGCTTGACCTCCATAGATAAGCAGTTGTGCTTCTCAGATACTGTGCTACTGGGACAAAGTTTCAAAGACAATGGTTATTCTACCCGCTATCTGAATCAAGCAAGAGACCATCCACAATTGACATACTAACCTTTAACAGGATTCCTCTGAATTAACATCTAAGAGCAATTCTCTGGTTAGATATATTGGAAAATGTGATGCGGGCTGGGAGTTGATGAAAGCCACTATAGATAGATATTGAACTTTACTTTCCCAAGGACAAACATCTTAAAGAGGTAATCACTCCCTCATATTTCCATCACAGTTCGAAGAGGAAGAAATGTACAGGGCATATTAGTCCCTAATCATTTTCTCAGTTCTCCCACTCCATAATCTAATTGTTGGAACATTTCAGGGAGGAAGATAGGTTATAGATACTTGTAGATTTATCCAATGTGGTACTAAAACAATGACTACTACTGATAACAAGGACACATTTACAGAAAAATGTGTTATATATCTTCCGACTTGTAGCAGTGGTATAAAATATGTAGGGAAACATTTTGCCCACTCCAGGGCCAGACTGGGAACAAAATTTGGCCCAGGCTCGGCTTGTGAGGTCCCTGTGTGGATATGAATGCTCCCCTTGGACAGCGTTCGTCTATACGAAATGACGGCCACCCAGGGGAGCACTCATTAATTACTTCCCTTGCGGTTTCACACTTGTGTTGCGAGTGCGAACATTCTAAATAATTGGTGTGACCGTTCCTCTGGAGCGCTGGGGAGGTCCTCGTTCGGGAGACGAACGAGTTGGGAAACAATCCAAGGAAGCACTTTGCGGTATGTAGCGAGGTGTGAACATACTAACCTAACATTCTAAAAGGGGTATCGGGGTGGTTCCCGTTCGGGAGGTAAATGGATTCCCTTCATGGAAGACCTCCTGAACTGGGAGAGGGCACAATAAACAAAACAATGCAGAAAACACCCATAATATAAAGAAAGGCAATTCACGGACAGGCAATGGTTCCGCCACAACAGTGTGTGTGTAGGTGATCTAGTGTGTAAATGACCCAGCGTGTGTATAGGAGATTGTGTGTGTGTGTGTAGAGGATTCAGAAGGTATATAGGGATCTAGTGTGTGTATGTGTGTGTGTAGATTAGATGATCCAGAGTTGGGTAAGGGATCTAGTGTGTATCTGGCGTGTAATGTGTGTAGTGGTGCAGTGTGAGGGGTACTGTAGTATATATATATATGTATAAAAAAAAACAAAAAAAACAAGAGGGCTGCACTCACCTGAACAGGCATACATTATAGGGTACTGCTGGGGCCAAAATATACAAAATATAGACTCCAGCGCACTCGCTTACTCACTAAACAATGATTTCAAATCTTAGAGATTGTAATGGTTTTATTTAAAAACACCTCACCTAGGCAAAAAAATAATGGGGGTTTAGTTACATTATATGATCATACATTGCATAAGCCTGCCATAACGTCAATGTACCCCATTCTTGGCAGGTCCTACTCTAGCAGCCTAATGCTTGCTCTTATGAGATTAATCCACTTACTTGGGAAATACTTCCTTACTGGGACTCTCTGCAAGTCAAGGCTAAATAGGGTCCTGGAATGAGGCACCTGTGACAGGGAGGGGTGCAAAACCAAGGAGCTGGCCTGGACTCCCAAATATATAAAAAAACCAAGATGGCTGCACTCACCTGAACATGCCACCTATATGCCGATGGCACCTAGATATATCTCTCCTCCCCTGGTCTCTCCACCGCTGTCCTAGAGCGCATCACCCATTGACTTTCTTCCATCTCTGATTGAATGTCCTCTGGTTTAGAGAGACTGAGTGTCAGAAAACGTATCTTCTGATTTTTCCTCCTCATAATAATAATCCTCCGCTTTTGCTCTCACTGCAAGTCGATGGTACCCGCATCAACCCGTCCTTGCAAGCTCATTGTCTTGGTGTTATCTTTGATTCGGGCCTTACCTTTATGCCTTGAAAATACATCCTGCAAGTGTCACAGAACCACTTCAACCAAGACAATCAACGGGTAAGGCTGTTATTGTGCTTTCTATTAGAAACATTCTGTAATTGGGCCTGTTCATTCTGTACAGTGCCACACTCACTGACTGTGAGCATCAGCTGAGCTCTTTTCAGACCTGTTTCTGCTCAATAAATCATCTAGCTCCTCCTGCAGGAGAAGCCGCATGCAGCAAGGTCAACCAGTGGACCCACGTAAATTGTCAAGAAATTCTAGGACAATTTGGCATTACCACTAGTGCTGATTGGTTGATTAAGATGCTTGGAGTGTTCCTTTTGAAGAAAACCATACATTTTGTGAAACATGAAAGTGCAGGACTGGATATTATGCTTGAAGTGTCTTTTCAAGATGTGATGCTGAATCATTTAGAAAATAGAAAATGAATAAAACAGACAATACTTTTTTGATGTCTTAAAAATATTATCATCCATCTCATAAAAACAAAAAGGTAGAAACCAATTTGTTCCCTTTATGAGTGTTCTATTTCCATTTAAATGATGTATTCATAAAAATGCTTCAACAGAGAAAACATATTTTTTTGTGGAAATTTCAAGTTGGCGTCTCATCTTACACATCCGCCTTAGAGATGTTCAATAAAAATAAGAAAACAACATATTTATAAAAATATAATATAATATTATGGCAGGGCCCTCTTCTCTTCCATACAGTAAGCAAGTTTGAATTGCAAACTTTATGCATGTATTATAACAATCACAAAGAAATAGGTGAGCTAATTGCTAACATGGATTATTGGTAATACACCATAGTTTAGTTTACCATAGTTTAGTACTACTGTGAATGGGCATTATGCTAACAGATACTTACCAACAATCTGGACTGGGTAATCAGAAAGGGGTTGACATGGCTGCCCAGAAAAGGTGTAAAGGTGAGGCAAGAATTAAAGCTAACACAAAGACAGTGTCAGGGTGGCGGTCGGACGACCGGGACCCAGTATACCTGATGAAGAAAGTAAGAGTCACAGTGTGGAAGTGGATAAGCAGGGTCTGGTACAGGGTAACCGCACGTCACCTGGTATTGAGCACCAGCGTTTGTGTGGCCACATACGAGGACCCTGATGCAGCTTCGGCGGATCCCAGAAACGAGGAGCTTGGAAATAAACAGACCTCCCAGGAGCTGAATAGGGAGGCTCTGCAGCAGGAATGTATCCAGTACAGAAACAAAGTAAGGCTAGGATAGGCACCAAACATGAAAACAAGACAGAACTAATAGAACCCAGAACCAGAGAAGGATAGGAAGCTAAACCCAGAACATGTACACAATACAGAAGGGAAACATTAGCAGGACAGTACAGCACTGTACATAGACTGGGAATACAAAATAAAAAAAAGATGATATATAAGGCAAAACAAGAGGAGACAAAACTAAGTACTATATATGTCAAACATTGGAGATTTAGACATACATAAATGGCCAAGATGTATGCAGCCCACCAACTGCGGCAAAGTACTCCAATAAAGGTGGGAAACTAACTGCCTAAATTTGCATGACTAAAAAAACAATAATTAAACACACACAGCACTTACCTGCAAGAAAAGGCAGAGGACTTGTAGCAACTGCCTGCAGGAACCAACTGAAACAAAAGGAACGGGTGTGGCAACATAAAACAAACATTTAAAGGAATCCAAGAGACTGGGAATTCCAGGAACGGAATACAGGAATTAACCCAGAAAACCCAGCATAAAGAAAACCAGACATGGAATAGAAAACCAGAAAAACCAAGATAAACTAAACAAGAATTTTAAAAAGAGTACTGGATACCAGAAGCCATTGCCAGAATGATCCGCAGCTAGGAACAGGATGTGACAGACAGCGAACTTACAAGGATGAGGTGATTCGCGTACCATTGCAGGGAGAGTGACAGAGGAGGATTATTATTATACGGAGGGGAAGATAAAAAACTCAGTATAAGACAGATTGACTTTGAGAAAGTAAGAGGACATCCATTATAGACAAAAAAGAGAGGCAACTGGGGACTCTTTGTAGGACAGCAAGCGAGAGATCAGGGGAGAAGAGGAATATCATTGGCATACAGGTAGTAGTAAAATCCAAAAACATTTGTTTGTTTGCCAGTATAAAGAGAAAAAAAGAAGGGAACTGAGGACAGGATGACAAAAGGAGGTGCTACCAGAAAAGAAGAGACATTAAAGGATCACTGGGAGAGAGAGGACAAGAACCAGGAAAACACAGAGTCACGAAGGGTAATGGCAGGATGAGTTTGGAGAAGTAGAGTCAAAGTCAGTAGAGAGAGCAGAGATTCTATGGAGTAATGGCCTCTATATTTAGCCTTGATCATAAATATGCTTTAACGCATATTCTGGATGCTTGAATGTGAGTACAATTCTTTTCTAACCTTGGAGGATGGTGTCTATGTTTTAAATTTGCTATCTGCTCTGATGTCAATTCAATGTTGACTTCTATGTTCGTTTTCTAATTTTTATTATTATTTCCCCTCTTAATCTAATCAGGCCTATAAGGGCTGGTGCAAGGATTTTTGTCTACACAGGCGAAAGGTGATTTTTGCCGTCACCAAAATTAATCTATACCTGTGTGTCTATTAACCCTCTTTTTGCCCATCTTACCTTATCTATATATATATATATATATATATATATATATATATATATATATATATATATATACATACATACATATACAAACACACTGGGCCATAGACAAACACACACACAATGGATCTTACACACACACACATTTACAAACTGACATACACAAACACTGACACCTTTAGTCCAATGTACTATTTGCTCATAAACCTATTGTTCCTTTCAAAATTTGTATGTCACGAATTCATCCGCTTATAAAAATGTGATTAATGGAATTTACTGTACAGACAGGAAAAGTTGTGCCTAACAACATTACTGTCCTGACAGGAAAAGTTGTGATGAGCAACAATCAAATCCACAGCAGGGTTTGTGCTGAGCAACAATTATGCAAATGGGAACCTGGTAACTGCCTTTGGCCACGGCTATTCCTGACTGTTCCTTGGTACGTTAGTCCGCCCATTCTAAGGTCCGGTATACGTTACCTATCAGTCCTCTGTGTTACACAATTCTATGTACTGGATCATACTGTAATCCTGACATTCTCATAGTTTGTCTCATTTATTGTTATTGTCCTATTAATATTATTGTAAAGCACTGCATAGTCTGTTGGTGCTATATAAATAAAAATATACCACTACTACTACTATTACTGCTACTACTACTACTACTAATAATAATCTACATAACTGGGCTAATATGGCAAAGTGTTCTTCTCTGACACATGATTATGTTTTTACAACCCACTGTCAACCACTAGGGGTCAGAAGAGCTGCATTTCTGACAACCCATTAATTTAAGAAAAAAGAGGAATCACAGTCGGCACTTTTCTTTTTTTTTATTATTAATAATTTTTCGTTATTGTTTTCTTTTCCACTCATTCAGGAATTGATTATAAAACAGAATGTTTATAACTACATTAACAAATGATGACCTGTTTCACACTCATCAATATTCCATATTAACCTTCATAAGAGGAATAATAATAACATACATATAAATACAATATACATTTTTCACAAGATCCTGTACAAAACATAGGACTTTACATTTAAGACAAAATCAATCTGTTGTCGAGGAGGAGCATCCCGGGGAGTTGTAATTTCAACCAGTATAATGTTCAACGCTCAGGGTTGATTAGTGTTATCTATATCTAATTTATTTGCCCATTCTTCCCATATTTTAGTTGTTTTGAATCTATATCCTATGGTTTTGCTGATATTCTTTTCAATTTTAATTTGATATATTAACTGTTTATATATATTCAACCAAAGTGGAGCTTGGGGATTTTTCCAACTAAGCGCAATTGCAATCTTTATGGCCAAAAAAACATTGTATAATGAAAAAACATAACTTGTGTTTTTTAGATTTTGGCCAATTCAGGTGCAAAAGAGCTATTTCTGGAGTAAAATTAAAATCTAAATTAGTATGGGTTTTTATAACAAGAAATATATTTTTCGTATGTAACATATCGGTGGGTGTTCAGGATACATTTTTTTAAATCTTGTCAGTACTATGTAATACTTTGAATTGATTTTCTGCCAAATTTATACAGTGCATTACTTTTTTAACCTTTACCCATACATCACACCATTCTTTCATATTTATAGTATAAATCAGGTCACTTTGCCAAATTTGGAAAACTGTGAATGTTTGTAATTTTCCCATCGTATTCAACAGACAAAACTATTAGATAAAACTTTTAGACAAAACTTTGGATGTTAAATCATAATTTAGAATATTGAAAAGTTTGTCTGTTATATCTGATTTATCTCTCATTAAATTGGCCATTATATAATTCTTTAATCTTTGATAATTAAACATTTCTGATACTGGGAGTTGGTATTCGTGAACAATCTATGGGAAGGATTTAAATTTTCCTGCTGTTAGAATGTGCTCTATTTTTAAGATGCCCCTCTGTCTCCACTTCCTAAAATCCAAGTCCATGATATATTGTTCCAAAGAACCTAGATAAATATGTTCAGGAATCTGGTTTAATATCCCACATTTATTTTTTAATCTAATCCAGAAACCCATAAAATGATCCAAAGCAGTGCTAGAGTTTCTGGCCATTCTCATCTTATTTGAGTACTTTGCTTGCCATAGCAGAGAGCTCAGATAATTTAGATGACAAGATTCGGTCTCTATTTGATTCCATGCTTCTTCTTCTTGTTTTCTTAATTGAGCATTATATATATGGTATATCATCCTAGCCGAGAAATAATTTTTAACTAAAGGGAATTCAACTCCCCCATTTAACATACTTTGCGCTAAATATTTTGATTAAGTCTTGTTTTTTCCCCCCTGCCAGATGAAGCTTGTAATACTCTTCTGGATTGGAGCCACCAATCTGAAAAATTTAGAGGAATCATCCTAAACATATATTGCCATTTGTGGAGAATATATGAATTAATTATATTAATTAATACCTTTTTTCATCCAAGTAAAATTATATTTAGATCTAATATATTGTTGTAAACTGTTATCTAAATTAAGATCCATTATTGTTGATTTCTCAATGTTAATTTTGTAATTTGCTACTTGTTGATATTCTTCTATCTCCTTCATAAGATTTTCTAATGACCTATTCGGCTCTGAAATTGTATTCAGTAAGTCATCATACATATTCATTTTTTATTCCCTTTCTTTACATCTATATCCCCTGATGTTCTTATTATATCTTATGATGTTAGAAAAGGACTCAATAGAGATGATGTAGAGGAGTGGAGACAGGGGGCATCCCTGCCTAATACCATTACTAAGCGAAAACCAATTTGAACATACATTTGATCCCACTACTCTTGCTGAAGGTGTTGTGTATAAAGCCATGATGGCCCGATGTATCCATTCCAATCTTGAATCACAAATTGTTGTAATGATTGACTCAACCACTAGAGGTCAGAATAGCTGCATTTCTGACAGCCCATTCATTTAAGAAAAAAGAGGAAGCACCGTCAACACATTTCAATTGCATCTTACATTACCTCCAGCAATGCACCAAAATGCAAAATTCACAACACAAACTTACTTGATGAATGATATTGTGCAAAATAGACAAACAAATCTTCTCTTCTCCAAGGAAAGAAATCTCTCCCATGTCGCTTAAATCATAATTTGTGAGGATTAAAGTCATGTTTTTGGGGGTTTTTTGTTTTGCCTCTAACAGATTTTTTTTTAAAATAACTTCAAATCTCTTGCTGCAGGTTTCACTGAGTTTCCCAGACCCCTAAAGCACTTTAGCTTGCTGAAAAGTTTTCTGTGTGATGTATGTGTACTCTTGCTGGTCCTGTTACTTCCTGGTTTGGTTAGCTCAGTGGAGCTAAACACATGAGGCTCAATTGAGGCAGCAATTTCTCAGAGCACCTGCCTTTTCATTGAGCTGCATTGGGAAGTCTGTAATTAAACAGCCACAGAAAGTCTGGGGGGAGTTAGTAGGAGAGGGCTTGTGAAGGCTACAGACAAAAGATCTGCAGGTTTTGAAAGCTGCTTTTAGAGTAACCCCAAATGAAAAAAATACATAAACAATTGTTATTTATTTTGTATTTAGCACTGGAATGTCCCTTTCAGTTCATTTTTTTTTTTTTTTTTTTTACTGATTTAGTCTAGCCCAGATATATAGATGGACTTATATAGCTTACTGCTATATTAAATAAAGTGTAGGACTTAATCAGTTAAAATTATCTCTCTTGATGCAAAGTTGTTTTTTTAAGAAATCCAAATTATTGTAAACATGGCATACGGATAAAAGAGACATTTTATACATAGAGATACTTAAAATTAAATAGTCCAGTTATAGATTATTTTGTCCCATTTAGCTTCCACAGAAATTTAGGGAGGTTATAAAGTGAAATGGTCCACTTCAAGGTTCAAGGTATTCTGCATCCAGAGAGCACTGCTGTAACACATGGTTATTTTAGATACTGTATCTTACTTACCAGCCAGAAGAAGTCTAGACATTCTCCTCTGACCTTTCATTAATAACGAATTTTTATGCCACTGAACTACAGCCCACTGTATATTAAAGAAACATGCAAACGTTATAAATACATATGCATTCAGGGAATGAGGGCTGAGAGCAGGGCCGGCGCTTCCTATAATGCGAACTAGGCAGCCGCCTAGGGCGCCATATAGGAGGGGGCGCCCTGCGCCCCCATCGCCGGCACTTTAAATTCTGCAGCCGCTCAGACGGCTGCCGCACTGCCTCACCTCCCCGGCACTGTAGCGTGGTGGAGCTCCTTTCCAGTCCGCGACCCGGACGGACTGACAGGAAGTGCACACTGAGAAAACTATAGGGGAGGGGGTGGAGAGAAGAGTATAGGGGAGGGGGGAGAGAAGATTATAGGGGAGGGGGAGGAGAAGAGTATAGGAGGGGGAGAAGAGTATAGGGAGGGGGGTGGAGAAGAGTATAGGGGGAGAGAAGAGTATAGGGGTGGGGGGGAGAAGATTATAGGGAAGGGGTGGAGAGAAGATTATAGGAGGAGGGGGGAGAGAAGATTATAGGGAGGGGGGAGAAGAGTATAGGGGAGGGGGGGGAGAAGAAGAGTATAGGGGAGAGAGAGAGAAGATTATAGGGGGAGAAGATTATAGGGGAGGGGGGAGAAGATTATAGGGGGGGAGAAGATTACAGGGAGGGAGGGGGAGTGGAGAAGGTTACAGGGAGGGGGAGAAGAAGAGAAGATTACAGGGGAGAAGAAGAGGAGAACACGGGGAGGGGGGAATAAGAGGAGAACACGGGGGGTGGGAGATGAGAACGTAGGGGAGGGAGAGACCACTAAAGGAGGGAGGGGGCGGTGGAGAGACCACTAGGGGAGGGGTGTGAGGAGAGACCGCTAAGGGAGGGGGGTGGAGGATAGACCACTAGGGGAGGGTGGGGGGAGAGGAGAGACCACTAATGGAAAGTCGGGGAGAAAAGCAGACCACTAAGGGAGGTGGGGGGGAAAGGAGAGACCACTAAGGGGCAGGGGAGAACTCTAAGGAATGGAAGGGAGAGCTCTATAGGACAGGGGGCAGGACGGGGAGCTCTTTCACACCACGCGCACACACACACAATGCATCCCTATACACACAGAAACACAACATGCTTCCCTTACACACAGAGAAACACACAATGCAACCCTTACACATAAAGACAATGCATCCTTTGCACATATACACAGAAACACACAATGCATCCCTTACACACACATGCAAACACACACTGCTTCTCTTACACACACACAGAAACACAATGCATTTCTTACACACACTCAACGCACCCCTTACAGACACACACACTGCATCCCTTACATACACAGAAACACACTTTGCATCCCTTATGCATACAAACACAGATTCACACAATGCATCCCTTACACACAACAAGAAACACACAATACATCCCTTATACACAAACACTCACTGCTTTCTATCCCTTACACAAAAACACACTGCTTCCACTACACACAAACACACTGCATCACCTACACAAACTGGTATCCCTATACACTACATTCCATAAGCACACACATTAGATCCTCTACAGTAACACATAACACATCCCCTACACACTCTACTCCCTGTGAGCGAACTCATGGGTGGAACATGTAGGTGGACTTATGGGTGGGCTTTATGGGCATACTCACCGTCGGGCCCTGGGGCCCAGACCTTGAGCTATGTAAGAGGCCCCAAAAAATGGAGCTGCTTCCTGTGCTCCCAGAACATTGAATTTTGTGACCACAGTTACAAACAGCCTCCAGAGATCCTGTTCTACACCAGACCAGTGGAGCCAGACTGCAGCCAGAGCCCATCACCATCCTCATCTGATTGTAAGTAGGCAATCTAGTATATTATTAGTGACACTAATCTCTAATTTACCTCACATTAAATGGACACTATAGTCCCCAGAACCACTGCAGCTTAATAAAGTTGTTCTGGTGTCTATAGTTTGTCCCTGCAGGCTTTTTTAATGTAAACACACACTGTGTGCAGCACTGGCACTAGTTCATATGGCAGATCATATGGGTGGGGCATTGCGATGTCCTTAAAGGGACACCGTAGGCACTGTATCTGCTTCATCTCATTAAACTGGTTATAGTGTCTGGAGTCTTCTGGTCCCATCTTTTCTATCAGCATTAAACAGTTTTTAAAATGTTAATGTTTTAATGCTAAACAAGAGTCCCCGGCAATCCATCCCCTCTGTGCTGCTTTGGCTAATAAGGAACTATTAGCCTGAGCAGCAATGGGCAGCTGTGATTGGCTGAGAGTATCAGCTGACTGCTTTTAGCCTGTCAGAGTTCCAACTGACGGTATGAGTGGGTATGACAACAAGGAGGTGTGTAATCTCTGCCTTAGCTACACATACTGAAGGGGCCGGACTGTGGGTGGCCAGGGACTCTTATTTTGTGGCCTACTGCACGAACATGGTGCAACACAGAATGGAGGGACAGTGCCAGGGTACTCCAGGCACTATAACCAATTCAAAGAGATGAAATGCTTATAGTGACTACAGTGTCCCTTTAAGGGATTAAAGAGAAAGTGACACCAGATTTTCAAAAGTATTTTGTTTGGTAAGCCATTAAGAAATTGTTTCTATCTTCCCGTGGTTAGACTGTGGTTTGTCTTTCAAAGTTGTTGGTTTTTTAAACCACAGGTTTCTCTTGCATATCTCTAAAAACGTTATTTCATAAAGAGTTATTTTATGAGATTTGTACCAGATGTATCAGTGTAAATCAGGTCTGTAAAATGAAACTATTGAACAAGTGAAAAAAAACAAAAAAACATAAAATATTGTCTCCATGTTATTTGTTTCAATAATCTTAACAATTGCTTAGTGTTGGTATTTGTACATTGTACAAAACACCTCCAAAATCACACAAATAATACAATCATAAACCCAAATGTGAAGTGAAGCACTATTACCTATGTGTCATATGTGAAAAATTCCAAAATTTGCATAACGTAACTCCAATGACTTCTATCAATTTTTTTGTCTTGATAGCAAAATAAAAGTAACTTCATAGTATAACCTCTTTTGCAAAAATTGCAACCTCACATTGGATAGTGCTAATAAATTAGCTAAAACTTGAAAACTTTTAGGCAGCACTCCCCTCATAGAGATACATGACATACAGATACAGGTATATCTTCTTCACCACCAGCTCTAAGAAAAACATGGAGAAAATTGATATTGGATAAAACTGTACGACAGTACTATGTTATATATAAAAGACGTGCACTCACATGAATAGAGACACTTAGTTTTGCTGCTTTTTCTGTATCTAACCCATACCATCTAGTTGCCTAATCCGGAATCATGCAATTCAATCAAAGCAAAGAGAACTCTGTGGTAAAAAAAAACTTTCTGTTCCTCAAAATATTAAAACATCCAAAAACTCATTTTACAGATATCTGGCTACTGAAGTAAAGAAGCCAGATATTGGTGAAACTTGTTTTTGGCTATGTTACATGCTGGCTGATGTGAATTATGTGCATAACTGGCATCTAACACCAGCACGCACAACAATCTGGTGCCAAACAACCAATGGCAGCACAGCCTTAGCCTCCCCTTTGTCCATCCTCCCTGCACACCCCGGAAGGGAGGAGCAACATTAGACAAGGAGGATCGGGCTGAAGGCCTTAGTGATGGAACACAGGTGAGTTTTAGCATTTTTTTTTTTAAACTTGGGGAGGTGGACTACCTCAGGGTTTCTCTAACTAAAATCACTGTTTCATAAAGACTTGTTTTTGATTGGAGTAACCCTTTAATGCATGTAAGACAGTAAGGGATCGGAATACATAAACAGGGTTATTCAAAAACTGAATCATGCCAAAATAGCAAATTTATTAAAATGTATTAAAACTGTTTTTAGTTTGACTATCTTAGCTTTAAGTTAGAAATTCACTTAAATACCACACATCACACTGTCTACTGTCATAGCCTATGTTATTAGTATGAAAAAAGACAGTAACATATTATAGCCTTCAATATACTTGTTGAATTATTTTTATCATTGTTTCATAGGAATTATACACAGTCATATCCCACAACTTGAGATTGAGGACAAAATAAAATAAGTAGGCCCCCAGAACCCCTAAGAACCAGTTTTGAGTTGACAGCTCTTGGTTTCTTTTCACTTACGCAGTTAGAAGTGGCTATTAATTTCCTATTACCCCATATGCAAGAGGTTAGGGTTAATCATTAAGAGAGGGAGTAGGCCAATGTCCACCTAACCTGATGGTTTGGAATGGGTTCTTAAAACCCCAGGACAAGACAAAAGATAACATTTTCAAAATGTTATAGGACCAGAGGTTACCCAGCACTTGTAGATTTCATATACATTTTCAGATACATGCCATTTTTTTTAATCTTGATTATATCCTGTGTAGTAGAAAAGAGAGGCAATCATTCATAATTCATAAATTTTATTTTCTTTTTAAATAGGAAATTGCAAATACCCTCCAGTATCTCCTAATATGACACTCAACATCAATCATGTTCTGGTTGGAACCAAGGCTTACTATAATTGCTCAGCAGGCTACATAAGAAACCCAGGAGTTATGGGATATTTTAATTGTATAAACATTTCAGGAGAAATAAAATGGTATAACACAAAAGGGAACTTTTCCTGTAAAAGTAAGTGATGATCAAATATTTCTTATTAACATGGCATTTCAATGAGTAATTACTTACATTTACAAAGACCTCGTGAATAGGTTTTCAATTATATGTTGTTTTTAAAGTGGATCAGTCACATGTGGGAGTTTGCAAAACCTGACAGCTAACTAACGCTTTTTCTAACACTTATGCAACACATTTTATTACAGGAAAAAACCCAACACAATCTATTGATGAGCAGAATACTCAAAGAGGTAAAAAAAGAGCTTTTCCTGAGCTTGTTTTTTGTCGTGTGCATGGTTATTGTTGTATGTAGTTAATTCCTTCAGATCTCGTGCATTGCTTCCTTTATTCGGAAGCTCTAGAATAGAATCACATCCCAGTGTTTTCTGATTATTCTCAAGTTAACACCATTATGGACTGCATGACAGTCTATGTCACCATACAGTACAGGGCTATAATGTCCGTAGACTGTCATGCATTAAAAAGTACCAGCAGGGTTAAATCCCTTGAAAACATGAACTAAGTGACAACGGATTGCCACTAGTTTATAAGTTGGAGCGTCTGGGAGGTTAACACTTACCCCTATAGGGGCTATGGAACAGTAGGATACTGTGAAAAGTATTTTATTATGGCCAGCCTAAGGCACACCTTTGCAATAATCATGCTGTCTAATCAGGATCATGATAAGCCACACCTGTGAGGTGGATGGATTACCTCGGCAAAGGAGAAGTGCTCACTAACACAGATTTAGACAGATTTGTGAACAATATTTGAGAGAAATAGGCCTTTTGTGAACATCAAGCATGTCAAACTCAAAGTCTAGCACGGGCCACATAAACAAGGTTTAAGTTTATGTGGACCGCAAAATTAAAAAAAAAAACAGCATCCCCCTCTACTAAATCCCAGTCCCCCCCCTCTGCTAAATCCCAGTCCCCCCATATACTAAATCCCAGTTGTCCCCCTCTACTAAATGCCAGCACCCCCCTCTAGCAAATAAGCAGACTCCACTCACATTGTTGCTACCAGTATGTGACTCTGGAATCCGGAGTCCGGCCTCTGGTATACCTGAAATGGCGCCGTCTGCACCCTGTGCCAAATCTGATCGTCCCGCTACGTCTTGATGTCACGTCGGAATGTGACATGTCATTGTGTGCCTCCATGCACCTCCAGGTACTCCACTGTCCACACACACTCACTGACAGGCACACACTGACAGACACACACACACACACACACTCATAGATAGACACTCACAGACAGACACACTCATAGATAGACACTCATAGGCAGACACACACTCACTGACAGACACTGACAGACACACACTCACTGACAGACACACACTGACAGACACACACTCACTGACAGACACACACTGACAGACACACACACACACACACACTTACACATTCTTGCACACACATACTTTACTTTATTGCTCCCTACCTTTTGGAGCTGATGTGGGGTCCTTCTATCTGCTCCTCATTGCTCCCTCGCACGGTTTAGTGTTGCCGGAATATGACATCATATTCTGGTGCCCGGCTTCACTACAGACACGTATTCATCACGTATTCATCCGCACATAAAAATGTGGTTAATGGCATGTACTGTCCTGACAGGAAAAGTTGTGCCAAGCAACATTACTGTCCTGACAGGAAAAGTTGTACCGAGCAACATTACTGTCCTGACAGGAAAAGTTGTGTGGAGCAGTAATCAAATCCACAGGAGGGTTTGTGCTGAGCAGCAATCATGCAAATGGAAACCTGGTCAAAGGCCAGTTACAACCAATCAGATCCATAGAAGGGGTATTTAGGCCCAGTTCTCCTCTTGCTCAGTGCCCTGTCGTGGTTTCATGCCTATGGTTATCCGAGAGTGCGTTCGTGATCTTGATTTTCTGGTATTTGACTTTGGCTTTGTTTTGACTTCCCTTATATCTGGTATCCTTGACTTTTGGCTTTCCCTCATGTGTCTGATTCTGTGTCCCTGACCTCGGCAAGTATGTTGACTATTCTTGGAGACGTTAAGTCCAGCCATTCTAAGGTCTGGTTATATGTTATCCTTAGTCCTAGGTATAACACTGAGCATGCACTTGCGGCTCACTGGGCCGCAAAGATGTCCCTTGTGGGCCCGCAGGCCATGAGTTTGACAAGCTTGGTGTACATAGAAAAAGTCTTAGATCTTTGAGTTCAGCTCATGAAAAATGGGGGCAAAAACTAGTGTTGCATTTAGAATTTTGTTTAGGGTATTTATTCTATGCTGGTATACTTATTTAGCCATATGCGTACTCATATACTTACATACCACTTTTTTATTACAGAATACAAAGCAATACAACCTGAGCTGCATGCCCAAGGAGGTAAAAATAAATAAGCATATCTTGAGCTGTATATATTTTTAGTCATATGTATTAAACTGGTGTTAACCTCTTCAGATCTTTCACAGATTGCTTCCTTCATTCTGCAGCCCTAGAAAGGAACCAATTCCTGGTGTTCTCTGACTGTTCTTAAATATTTTCTGCAAAGCACACTAGTTTTTCAGGCTAGGCGCCTTGTTAATTTTCACTCCAACATGGAAATTATATTGGCAAGCTATATTGTCACGATAATTGGGCCCTGGGTCTGCATATGGGCTAAAAAAGATAACATTTAAAGTACAGGTAGTTCCTGACTTTACAAACTAATTGGTTCCAAAGCCTAGTTCATAAAGTGAGAGTTCATAAAGTAAGAACTAATTTCCCATAGACCGCAATGTAATAAACATGGGTTCCGTTCCTGACCAACAAATATTTCTATTGAAAACCTTAAATATGAAATACAAATACAAGATAAAAGCATAGCAAATACATATATGTTGTAAGAACATTAAAAGAAGACATACCATATTGAAATCTTCATCAAATCATCATCAGTTATCTTCCTCCTCAACCACATGTTGCATTTGTTGAATGTAGCACTGCACTTGTTTCTGGTTCGTTTAAGATGCTCCAAGTGTCTTTTTCATCCCCCCCCCCCAGCCCCTCCATGTGTCTCATTCCCCCTCCCAGTGTGTCATTACCCCGTGCCAACCCCTCCAGGTGTCTCATTACCCCCTTCCAGATTTCTCATTACCCCCTCCCAGCCTTTCCAGGTTTCTCATTTCAATGAGTAATTATTTACACTTACAAAGACCTCGTAAATGTAGGCCCTCCAGGTGTCTCATTCCCCCTCCCAGCCTCTCCAAGTGTCTCATTACCTCCTCCCAGCCTTTCTAGGTGTCTGCTTCCCCCTCTCAGTGTCTCATTGGCCCCTCCCAGCCCTTCCAGGTGTCTTATCCCCCCCAAAACCCCCCGCCACATGTCCCATTCCTCCCACCCAGCCCCATCCATGTGTCCCATTTCCCCTCCCAGCCCCATCCATGTGTCCCATTTCCCCTCCTAGCCACATCCATGTGTCCCATTTCCCCCCTTCCCATGTGTCTATCCTCCCTCCCCTATTGTACCTGTCAATGTGTCTCTCCCCCTCCCTTCCTATACCTGCCAATGTGTCTCTCCTCCCGCCCCTTCTGTACTTGTCCATGTGCGTCTCCTCCATCCCCTCCTTTCAGGTGTCTCTCCCACCCACTTGTCCTGTGCCTGCTCACCATGGTACAGTACTCGGTCTGTAGTCCACTCGGTCACGCTACAACAGCGGCAGGAGGGGAGCAACTCAGCACAGCACTCCCCTCCTACCAATCACCATCATTGTTACTTACCGTTCTCTTCTCCTGGCCACAAACTCTGCTCCTCGGTCTGCATCCACAGAGCTCCGCCAGCACAAAATGGCGGCAAAATAAAATGGCGGCGGGTCCGTGAAGCATTCCTAAAGGCGGGAGTACGTAAAGCGGGAGTAAGTAAAGCAGGAAATGCATGTATAGTAAAATAGTGCTGCAGAAGATATCATTTTAATTACTGTCTTATACAATGAGCTAAATTGTATATTGTTACTTTATTGCAAAAATAGCATTTTAATTGCATAATACACACCTGCATATACACTCATTTCACTAATTATTATTATTATCAGCACTTATATAGCACCAACATATTTCTGCAGCACTTTACAATTATAGAAAATGTATATGAGGAGGACCTGCTCGAACAAGTTTACAATCTGTGAGTATTTGCGGTAGGCATTCAGTGTCTTGTCCAAGGACACTTACTGGTCAGGTGGTCAAACCAGAATTCTAACCTGACATTAACACTGCTCTAACCAGTCGATATAACTGCCTACACACTCATACTTAGTTCACATACTCATCACCAAGCTCATACTTACATTTACACAAATTCTAGTGTCACAGACATGGTGTGTGAGATGGTGTATATGCTAGTGTCAATTCTAATACATTTATTCATCTCTCATCTAAGTGCACAGTAACACACATCTCAAGGATACTGAACTCACATACAGACATTCATTTCACAAACACTAACACACAGTCATCTCACATTATCATACTAATAATCTCACAAACAATCATGTCACACATTGAGCTCACACTAATGGTTTGGACTGGGCTAGAGGGTAGGAAGAAAGCCCTCTAATGCCTCTCTAGGTGCCCCATAAAGTACCCACACAGCTCCCACCAAATCACAAGCGCAGTACTGCTTTTATTGTGCAGTGCCATATGTGTGATTTGGTGGGGGTGGTGAGGCCCTGTGAGTGGGGCCTTGCGTGGGGTGGGGGGGTAAAGCTTGCACATCCTAACCTCTTGCTCAATCACACCTGAGAACTATCATTGTCTAGATAAGTGTGCTGCACTGTGAGACCTGCGTTGACAGTTTGTGCTTTCAACGGCCATCCCAAACAATGTAATTTATGCAGAGTCAGGGGGGGGGGGGCACTCTGCTGTCTCTCTCTGTCTGTGTTACTCAGTGCTGAAAGAAGCATGACACATACATGGTGCTGTAGAAGCAGCATTAAAAAAAAAGGAATAATAAATTCATTTAACAAAAGTATCCCAGTCATTAGTGAGTTGATCTGGCAGGTAAGTGACAATTCTCGGTTTAAAGGCTGCAAAATATGAAATGTTCTGTGTGCGCATCAGTGCTGAACTGGCCCACTGTGATATTTTCCAGAGGGTCAGCATATTTTGGGGCTGCAGGTGAAAAAAACAAACAAAAATGAGACACACAGCTGTCCAGTTCAGAGTCCGGGGCAGAAAAAGTGCAGGGGAGCCTGGGGCAGAGAAGAAGGAGAGGAGCCTAAGGAAGAAAAAAAAAGGGGGAGACGGGGCATAGAAAAACATCTAGATTTGAAATTCCTGAAAGATTAAAAACAGGAGTTCACTTATTTCCACATAAAGCTCCTTAGGTGCTCATGGGTGAATACTATCAGGCCCTGTGGTGTTGTTTACATTAACTTTCTTTAGTTGCTGCAGCACCTTGTCTTGAGTTATACAATCACAATTTTCCTGCACGTTTTTTTCAGAAATCAATTGCATATCTCTTACCATATGTTACTCCTTAATATATACTGAGGAAAAACAGATGCCTCTGATTTGTCTGATTTAAATATTTTAAATACCTTTTCTTATTTTTAATTGATTGATTTTTTTTTCCCGCTAAGCCACACTGGTTTCAATTTGTTTCTTTTATATTACCTAATGACACATACTAAGAAATGTGCTTTTTTAATATTTGTTTGAAGATATTACTTTTATCCTCAGTGTTTTTCACTAAAAAGTTTGTGTCAGTCAATATGTTGTAAAACTTTTCTAATCGTATTGATATTGATAGAACATATCCTCAAGCAGCAGAAAGCAATACATTATCAAAGAGATGAGCATAGGAGTGACATGTCCACTGGTGATAGAGGAATCAGGAGCTATGGTTCAGATTGTGTCAGTTCTTAACCCTCTCAAAAAGGTCACAGACAATTTAAGTCAAGTTCATATAGTCAAAGAAGGGTCTGGACTCTTGGTTCTTGCCAAGAGAAAAGTAGGTGCACCCGACCTATGAATTGGCGAACACAAAAGTAATACTGTGTAATTACATGAAAGGTTCAGCCACTCAAAAAAATCTTATAAGGTGCAGACTTTAATAGAAACATCAATCATAAAGTGATGCTTGATGTTCCTGTTAAAAGTCTACATTTTATCATAGTTTTTTGAGTGCCTGAACCTTTCATCCATTTAAATAATTTAAGTCAAGCCTCAGCAAGCCTTGGCACGTGGTTCAATTTTTCACGTTCCTAAAGGACAACATGGAAGCAGTCCTACAGAGTTATGATAATAAACCTGGAGAGAGGCTGCATCGAGACATGGCGGGTTTTATTAGGACGTTGAAGGAGGAATTAAAAGGTTTCATGCATGAAGTGATATTTAGAAAGACAGACGTAACTAAACTGCAAGAGGTGCAGAGAAAGAGAGGTCTGATAATGGTAGAATGGCAGCAGTTAAAACAGCAGTTGTTGACATTGGTCACGAGAGTAGCAATTCATACAAGTACTGAAACTCCTCATAGCAGTGGTTCATTCCCCAAAGGTCATAGATCTCACAAGATTTAGTTTAGAAAATGGCATTTTTAAAATTCAACCTACGCAAGCTTGGCTACCCATGTCTACATGTTAATGCACATGCAGGTTAATTGTAGAGGCATCATCAGCCCACAGCTTAAATTATTTATTTGTTTTAGGAATTTGATTGCCACTTGTTCTGTGGACTCAAGATCAAACTGTTTGAGTTCAAAACTTAAAATATCCCCGTTTAGAGGTTTTTGGTGGGAGCAGGATGGGGCTGCAGTGATTCATGCAATAAAGCACTGATGTGACTTTTTTTTTTACCATTCTTACAAGGACTTCATATAAAAGTCACTCCCCTTACTGACAGTTTGTCACCTCTATCCCTGTGCTAACGTCCAAAGTCTGCTGAGTCAGGAGGAATCTACTTTCTGCCAAACTCCCAACTCTCTCCGTAAACACATGCCCATATGCTGCTGCCATTCTGAGCAAATTAATGTCCCCCGTAAGGGGATATTGGGTGGGAGTAGGGCTGCAGTGGTTCATTAAAGGACCACTATAGTGCCAGGAAAACATACTCGTTTTCCTGGCACTATAGTGCCCTGAGGGTGCCCCCACCCTCAGGGACCCCCTCCCGCCTGGCTCTGGAAAGGGGAAAGGGGTAATAACTTACCTTTTTCCAGCGCTGGGCGGAGAGCTCTCCTCCTCTCCGCCTCCGATCCTCCCCGCCGGCTGAATGCGCACGCGCGGCAAGAGCTGCGCGCGCATTCAGCCCGTCGCATAGGAAAGCATTTACAATGCTTTCCTATGGACGCTTGCGTGCTCTCACTGTGAAAATCACAGTGAGAAGCACGCAAGCACCTCTAGTGGCTGTCAATGAGACAGCTACTAGAGGATTAGGGGGAAGGCTTAACCCATTCATAATTATAGCAGTTTCTCTGAAACTGCTATAATTATGAAAAAATGGGTTAACCCTAGAAGGACCTGGCACCCAGACCACTTCATTAAGCTGAAGTGGTCTGGGTGCCTAGAGTGGTCCTTTAACTTTTTTTAAAGGACTGCTCAAATTTTTAAAGTGACTTCCCAACTGTCTTTAACTACTGTACCAACGCTCACATACCAAGGCTGCTGCTGCTTCTGACTTCAAACTAACTCAAATTTCTAATATCCTACTTTAGGGACTATTGGGAGTGCTTCATCCTGTAAAACACTACAATGTTTCATTAACTTTTTTACAGAGTCCTCCTGACTTCTTATATTATTAATAAGTGACTGCCTGTCTGACACTCCTGTTCTTGGGCTCACGTCCAAGTCTTATTTTAATATGGCTGTGTGTGACACTGCAAAGTGTGAAACGCATACATAATATTACATATGAATACATGTGCAAATTAGCTATTTAACCATAGCCATCAGTAGCCAGCCAGCTATTAGCCTTTTTTTTTTACCAATGCTTGATTTTTTGAAATTGCTCATTGTAACGGAGCTCCCCGTACTCTGACCGAGTACCCTCCAATGATAGATGCTTCCTAGCTTGCGCCGAAGGACCACAAGCACCGCACCAGACACCACAGACTCCACAACTGCTGCAGCTTGACTGGAGTCTTGCTGTCTTCCTTCCACCCTATATCAGCTTCTGTCCTCCAGGACCATGTGGGAAAGACCTCTTCCTTCCACCCTGTATGAACCTCCAGCATCCAGGACAGTGCAGGGAAGACCCCTCCTCCAAGGAGAGCGTGTCAGGAACAAGCTCTTAAAAGAGCTAAGTGATTCAAGCTCAGGAGATCATGCAGAACATAGCAATCCCCAGTGTGATTATAACAGCTCCCTCCAATAATGAGACAAGGCTACATTTAGAGGGATCAAGAAGAACTGTCTAAACCCCTATTTTACTTGGGACTAGCCCATATGGTCATTACATTAACAATGCTGTGAAAACTCAATAAAATTACAAACAGCCAAATCATAGCAGGCAACATACAGTGACTTATTATAACACAATGGCATATTTTTAAAGGGGTGGGGGAGACAATATTTAACAGAAAATATCTCACGTGCCTGCAGAATTAGCAATATGCAAATCTACCCGAATATGCAAATGAACCAGTCTTGCTATTCAGGTAGTGCATATTGCTGTTGCTATCAACAGAGGGCACTAGACAAACTCCATAGCCAAATCCACCTAGTTGGTAGCAAACCTCAGCAGTACAAGAGAGCAGGCAATACATTTCACAGTACATACACACACTATAAACAATTACATTACACACACCCTGCACCTATAATGGGTACAGTGTGACTAAAACATAAGATAAATAAAGCAGCCTACATAAATAGTCAGTCTGAAGGTATACTAGGGGCTTTAAAGCCAAATACATCAAAGAGTCATAGTCACAGGGGAGGAGGCTGGCAAGCAGGCTTCTCCAGGACCAAGTGGCGAAGGGCACTTCGTCAAACTCATTTCATTTATTTTTTTGGTTTCAACAGAGATTAATGATTGACTGAAATAAGTTAGTTTAATGAAAATTTTTAATTACTTTAGTCTGAAAAGAAAAGGCATATATCCTAAATTCAGAGTAACCAGATGTTTGTTTTTTTCAACCGAATGACTGAAAATATAGTGCATAGGACACTCGTTTATACTCCCATATACAGTATATATAACGGAATGAGGTAGACAAGGACATACGTTTATATTTGCCATGCTGGAATTTCAGAATGGATGAAAAGTATCTAGACTAATGAAAACCACAACTTTCCACACTCCAGGTTACTTTGCATTTTCATATAAAAAAATAAATTGTAAATCATTTTATTTTGCAGGTCACTGTAGTCCTTTTCCAGAAATACCAAATGCTGTTTTACATACTGACAAAGTAGAATTCAAAGAGAAACAAGAAATTACTTACAGCAACAATAACAGTGGTGCCCACGGAGTCTTGAAGTGCTCATATTGTAATGGAGAAGTAACATGGGTTGACATGAAGGATGGCTGCCAAATCGGTGAGTAGATGAGATTACTTTAGAAGAGTTTCTCTCTTGCTCCATAAAGACAGATATTCTTAAAAGAGCCACTATTATATTAGCACAGCAATGATTTGAATGACAGAGACAGTATAGTGGTTTAAAACAATTGCTATTAGAGGTTTATTTAAAAAGTCAAATTAAAATCTTAGACTTGTACATGTTATCACTGAGACGATAAATAAAAACACTAGGTGAAAAAAGACTAAGTTCTTTGGGGTAAGGGTAAGTTTTATGGCCCATCCCAAGTATATTGACTTAAAGGACCACTCTAGGCACCCAGACCACTTCAGCTTAATGAGGTGGTCTGGGTGCCAGGTCCCTCTAGGATTAACCCATTTTTTCATAAACATAGCAGTTTCAGAGAAACTGCTATGTTTATAAATGGGTTAATCGAGCCTCTAAAGCCTCTAGTGGCTGTTTCATTGACAGCCGTTAGAGGCGCTTGTGTGATTCTCACTGTGAAAATCACAGTGAGAGCACGCAAGTGTCCATAGGAAAGCATTATGAATGCTTTCCTATGTGACCGGCTGAATGCGCGCGCAACTCTTGCCGCGCATGAGCATTCAGCCGACGGGGAGGAGAAGAGGAGGATCGGAGGAGGAGAGCTCTCCGCCCAGCGCTGGAAAAAGGTAAGTTTTAACCCCTTTCCCCCATCCAGAGCCGGGCGGGAGGGGGAACTTGAGGGTGGGGGCACCCTCAGGGCACTATAGTGCCAGGAAAACGAGTATGTTTTCCTGGCACTATAGTGGTCCTTTAAGTAACTCACAGCCCGCCATATATACAATGACATAAGTCCAACCCTAAAACACAACTTATTCTATCATGACAAAATGGAGTAAATTTTTTAACAATTTCTAAAAAGTGTCTTTTATTTTTGATCTCTAATCTGTTTGTATTTGAGATTCTTATAAAAATAGTTTTAAAAGGCTCAGTCTCAGTCAGGCCAAAGAAAGCCAAAAACAGGTACAAGACTGCATGTAACATTTTAAAAACACACACAAAAAAAAAGCACCTGTCAGATTGAAAAAGAAAACTTTGGCAAAAAAGGCAGAAGAAGACAAGAATGGTGCAAAAGTGCTTGTAATATTTTAATAAAACTTCCCTTAAAATTGTTTAGTTGATTTAGAGCATTGAATGAACCTATATTTTTAAACTCCATACCTGCAGTTATAACCATACACCATGTTATGGTAACCCAGCACCCACAGTATTAATATCCAGGGCTGGAAACTTGAGAGGGGTTTTAGTATGAGATATATCATATGAGGTAGGGCTTAAAATTTCCTCTTGCCTCTAGCCATTGGTGACTGAAAATGTTGCCCTGGAGACTAGAAATTCACCCCTGGTAAATATGCCATGGACTCTCCAGACTTGCAGTGGCGAGTAACTTTTAAGGACTTTCTAATAGCAGAGGATTTAAAATTGCAAGCCTTGGTATATGGGGTGTTTTATTATTAACTTGAGCATTAGTATGGGGCTTATATTTAGTATTGGGGTACATAGGGTGTTTTTAAGAAAAGTTAAACATAGTATTAAAGTAAATGTTTTTATTTTTTAAGTTTAGGCTTTAAAGATTACATTTGGGACAAAGGAAATATTTTGTTTAGGCTTTGGAAGGGGTTAAATTTAGGGATAGAAAAATGGATGTTTATGGCATGTAGAGTTTGAAAGATGATTTGCAAAACGCTCTCCTATGTCTTCTGTAGTCCAGTCACCCTCCTATAATTGATAAAAGAGCGACAGGACTGTTATTGTTAAGGCTGTTAGCAGGGCCGGCCCAATACACTGTGCTGCCTGGGTTGAAGGATGAAATGCTGTCCCCTATCCCCCCCAAACCTCGCGCACATCCAGGGGATGCAGTGTCTGTATTGTATGCAATGTGCAGGGCTGGCCTTAGGGGTGTGCAAGCTGTGCGGCCGCACAGGGTGCCAATAGGAGCAGGGGACGTTATGTGGCTGACATAGCTTACACCTGGTCAGCCGGGATAAAAAAAAAAAAACACCCAACATTGTGGCGGGAACGGAGCGGGGACACAGATACACACAATGCATCCCTTCCACACAACCAGAAACACACACTACATCCCTTATACACAAACACACACTGCTTTATATCCCTTACATAAAAAATCACACTGCTTCCACTACACACAAACACACTGCATCACCTACACAAACTGGTATCCCTATACACTACATTCCATAAGCACACACATTAGATCCTCTACAATAACACATAACACATCTCCTACACACTCTACTCCCTGTGAGCAAACTCATGGGTGGAACATGTAGGACTTATGGGTGTGCCTTATGGGTATTCCCACCGTCAGGCCCTGGGTCCCAGACTTTGAGCCAAAAAAATGGAGCTGCTTCCCGTCCTCCCAGAATATTGAATTTTGTGACCACAGTTACAAACAGCCTCCAGAGATCCTGTTCTACACCAGACCAGTGGAGCCAAACTGCAGCCAGAGCCCCTCACTAGACATGTGCAATTTGTTTCGGTCCGAATTAAAATTCGGCTGAATTTTGGGTAATTTGGACATTTGGGTGCTTCCGAATGTCCGAATAGCTGAATTGCCGAAGTGCCGAAATTACTGAATTTCCGAAGTGCCGAATTGCTGAAGTGCCGAAGTTCTGAGGTGTCAAAGTGCCGAAGTTCTGAAGCACAGTATTGCCTAAGTACAAATATACTTACCCAGTGAAAGAAGAAGAATGTTACATTGTATACAATTTTAAATAAAAAGTATACAAACATAGCCAGGATTCAGCTGTAAGCGTTTGCAACACTTACAACAATCAAGTAACACACATTCATATAAAATGTAAGTTACCAAACTAGTCATGTAATGACAGGAATGAATAAGTAGATAACTCCCTCATTCCCACGGTATTAGGGAGCTATCTACTAAAAGGCTGAAAGACCTGAATTGGTCTTTCAGCCCAATTTACTAATACTAAGTAAAGATTACTTAGTATTAGTAAATTATGCCCCTACTCGCTATATCGCGAGTAGGGGCATGTCTATTAAACAGTGAGCAGTGGCTCACTGTGGCTGCTCACAGTTAAAAAAAAAAAAGTCCTATTGCCACCCCCGGGCCCCACCCCTGTGCGGCAGGTGGGGGCCCTAAAGTAAAAAAAGAGGGGAGGACCTATTGTCCTCCCCACCGGCCCCCACCCCTGAGCGGTGGGTGGGGGCCCTAAATAAAAATTGGGGGGACCTAATGTCCTCCCCCCTGGCCACCACCCCTGAGCGGAGGGTGGGGGCCCTAAATACAAATTGGGGGGACCTAATGTTTGATAGACATGCCCCTACTCGCGGTATAGCGGTAATTTTTACTTAGTATTAGTAAATTTGGCAAAAATACCAATTTAGGCCTTTCAGCCTTTTGGTAGATAGCTCCCTAATACCATGGGAATTAGGGAGTTATCTACCAAGTGGCTGCAAGAGAAGTCCCGAAATGCCAGAGGTGCCGAATTTCCTAAGTGTCTAAGTTCCGAAGTTGCCGAAGTTCCAAAGTGTCTAAGTTCCAAAGTTCCGAAGTGGAGAAGTGGCGAATTGCCGAAGTCCCGAATTTCGGAATGCTGAAACAAGCCGAATATTTTCCCCATGCACATGCCTACCCATTACCATCTGGTTGTAAGTAGACAATCTAGTATATTATTAGTGTCCCTAATCTCTAATTTACTTCACATTAAAGGGACACTATAGTCTCCAGAACCACTGCAGCTTAATGCAGGCTTTTTAATGCAAACACACACTGTGTGCAGCACTGGAGTTAGTTCATATGGCAGATCATATGGGTGGGGCAATGTGATGTCACATGGAGGAGGGCGGCAAATTTTTCCTTTGCCTAGGGCGGCAAAAATCCTTGCACCGGACCTGGGCGCACACCACATAGTACTGTGAGGGCTTTTTGTTGCTGTGGACCTCCGTGATAAATGGAGAAACAGCACATTACTACAAATTTTTATTCCAAAGAGATCAAAGTAAAAAAGTATAATCCAGAGCTCCAAAGCAAAACAATTCACAGTATTATGTGACATACTTATTCTGCCCCTCTGTAATGTAGGGGAGGCAGTCTGGCACGTCTGATCTGCACCTCTGTTGGCTGCAGACCATAAGTTGCTTTCCTCCTAGCTCAGGCCAATCAGAGCACTGCCGCAGATTACAACAGGAAAGGAGGAATGAATATTTGTTTTTAAATTATTATTATTTTAAGAAATCCCCTATACAATCACTACACTCCTATACACACACACTATACATGAATGACATGGGTGGGGGGGGGGGACGCTGTGAAATATTTTCGCACAGGGCACCTAAAGGCCTAAAGCTGGCCCTTGCAATGTGTATAGTGGGTACAGAGTAGTGAATGCAGTGTATGTGTGGATGCAGTATCTTTGTAGTGAATGTTGTGTAGTGTATGCAGTGTCTGTAGAGTCGATGCAGTGTAATGTGTGCAGTGTCTGTGTAGTTAATTCAGTGTAGTGTGTGCAATATCTGTGTTTGTGTATTGTGTGTAGTGTAGTGAATGCAAAGATTGTGTGTAGTGGATGCAGTGTCTGTGTGTAGTGCATGTAGTGTGTGTAGTGTGTGTTGTGGATGCAGTGTATGTGTGTAGTGCGTGTAGTGTGTGTGTAGTGCATGTAGTATGTGCCGTGTGTAATGTTTGCAGTGTGTGTAGTGGATGCAGTGTCTGTGTGTAGTGGATGCAGTATGTGTGTGTAGTGCATGTAGTATGTGCAGTGTGTGTAGTGTATGCCGTGTCTGTGTGTACTGCATATAGTGTGTGCAGTGTGTGTAGTTTATGCAGTGTCTGTGTGTAGTGCGTGTAGTGGGTGCAGTGTGTGTAGTGGATGCAGTGTCTCTGTGACGTGCATGTAGTGTGTGTAGTAAATGCAGTGTCTATGTGTATGGCACTTAGTGGATGCAGTGTCTGTGTAGTGCATGTAGTGTGTGTAGTAAATGCACTGTCTGTGTGTAGTGCATGTAGTGGATGCAGTGTCTGTGTGTAGTACATGTAGTAGATGCAGTGGATGCAGTATGTGTGTAGTGCATGTAGTGGGTGCAGTGCATGTAGTGGATGAAGTGTCTGTATGTAGTGCATGTAATGGATGCAGTGTCTCTGTGTAGTGCATGCAGTGTGTGTAGAAAATGCAGTGTCTGTATGTAGTGCATGTAGTGTGTGTGTAGTGGATGCAGTGTATGTGTGTAGTGCATGTAATGTGTGTGTAGTGGATGCAGTGTCTGTGTGTAGTGCATGTAATGTGTGTGTAGTGGATGCAGTGTCTGAGTGTAGTGCATGTAGTATGTGTATAGTGGATGCAATGCATGTGTGTAGTGCATGTAGTGTGCAGTGTGTGTAGTCTATGCAGTGTCTGTGTGTAGTGCATGTAGTGGGTGCAGTGCATGCAGTGGATGGAGTGTCTGTGTGTAGTGCATGTAGTGTATGAAGTGTCTCTGTGTAGTGCATCCAGTGTGTGTAGAAAATGCAGTGTCTGTATGTAGTGCATGTAGTGTGTGTGTGTAGTGTATATAGTGTCTCTGTGTAGTGCATGTAGTGTGTTAAACAAATGAATTGTCTCTGTGTAGTGCATGTAGTGTATGCAGTGTCTGTGTGTAGTACATGTAGTGGATGCAGTGTCTGTGTGTAGTGCATGTAGTGTATGCAGTGTCTCTGTGTAGAGTGTGCAGTGTATGTGTGTCTGTGTGTAGTTAATGTAGTGGATGCATTGTCTGTGTGTAGTGCATGTAGTGTGTAGTGGATGCAGTGCCTGTGTGTAGTACATATAGATCATGTAGTGGATGCAGTGTCTGTGTGTAGTGCATGTAGTGTGTGTAGTGCATGTAGTGGATGCAGTGTCTGTGTGTAGTGCATGTAGTGTGCGTAGTAGGGCTGTGTGGGCTTATATATATACAGCCCACTAGCCCAGGCTCCACAGCCCCTGTAAAAGTGCTGCCTGTAGCCTGGGGCCAATGGACGGGCCAGTCCTGGCTGTTAGTGAGCAGGTCGGAAGTGACACTCAACACTGGAGGAGCAGGAACAGCACTGAGATTTACACCCTCTAGAGCTGGTACTGTAGCTCAACTATTAAAGTGGCATTGTCATGCCGAACTTATCTTTCCCCAATCACTTCCTCTTTTCTTCCTCTCTCAGGATCTATTCTTCCTTTCTTCCTAACTGATCTAGTTTTCTTTAAGATTTTCCTGTCAGAACACTCTTATTGGTTGGCTTAAACCAACTGTTTTATTGTAACATGGGTAGGGCCGAGGGGAGACACTAAGCCCCCTGTTTAGTTTAGTGGCCCCCACTCACGGTACACAAGTGGGGGCTCGGGGAAGACACTATGGCTATTAAGGGGTACTTTATTAGAGTTGTGGGGGGGTCTTTTTTTACAACAGTGAGCAGCCACTGGCTCATGGTTGGGACCGGGAGGGAGGCAGTAGGTCCCCCTTCCCAATTGTAATTTAGGGACCCCACCCGCCTCTCATGGGTGAAGGCTTGTGGGAGGGAGGCAGTAGGTTCCCCCCCATTGTAACTTAGGTACCCCACCCGCCACTCATGGGCTTGTGGGAGGGAGGCAGTAGGTTCCCCCCCCATTGTAACTTAGGGCCCCCACCTGCCATTCATGGGGGGGACAATAGATCCTCCCCCCTATTGTCATTTAGGGCCCCCACCCGCTGCTCAAGGGTGGGAGCTGTGACAATAGGTCCCCCCTCCGTTGTAACTTAGGGCTTCCACCCGCTACTCATGGGGGAGAAGGAAGGAGGTTCCCCCCTCCCATTGTAACTTAGGGCCCCCACCTGCCGTTCATGGGGGGACAATAGATCCTCCCCCCTATTGTCATTTAGGGCCCCCACCCGCTGCTCAAGGGTGGGAGCTGTGACAATAGGTTCCCCCTCCATTGTAACTTAGGGCTTCCATCCACCGTTCATGGGGGGGACAATAGATCCTCCCCCCTATTGTCATTTAGGGCCCCCACCAGCTGCTCAAGGGTGGGAGCTGTGACAATAGGTACCCCCTCCATTGTAACTTAGGGCTTCCACCCGCTACTCATGGGGGAGAAGGCAGGAGGTCCCCCCTTATTGTAACTTCCATGGGTGGAGGCTAGGAAAATAGGTCCCACCCATTGTAACTTAGGTCCCTCACCAGCCGCTCATGAGTGGGGGCAGAGGGGAGACACTAGGTTTTGTTTAGTGGCCCCCACTCACGTGCACAAGTGGGGGCTCAGGGGGACATTATGCCCCCCCATTAATTATTTTTACAGGTGCCCCACTAAGGGGCACTTTATTAGAGTGGTGGAGGGACTTTTTTTACAACAGTGAGCAGCCATTTAGTAGAACATTTAGTAGACATGCCCCAACTTGCAGAATAGCGAGTATGGGCAGAAGGGAGATTTTAATCTCCCTTAATTACTAATACTAAGTAATCTTTACTTAGTATTAGTAAATTTGACAGACCAATTTGGTCTTCCAGCCTTTTAGTAGATTGCTCCCTATTACTGTGGGAATTAAGCAGCTATTTAGAAAGTGGCTGCAATATGCAGCCGCGGCACGAATAGGATCGGAATTTCATTTATTGGAATGAAATTCGGTTCTGAGCAAAAAGTACCTAATGTCGGCCTAACACACTATACTCATTCTGTTAGGACGAAATTCGATAGTTTTGCTGGCGAATGACAGTTCAAATTGCGAATGAAGCAACATGAGAAGAAAGGAGGAGGGTTGAGTAAAAAAAATTTGACCACATTAAATGTAGAGACCTTAAGCTCCTCCTTGGGTCAAAGCTGGTCAAGCGTAGGAAAAATACTTTGTCTTATGTTTTAAAGAAAATTAGATCAGTTAGGAAGAAATAAAGAACAGATCCTGAGAGAGGAAGAGAAGAAGAAGAGATTGGGGAAAGATAAATTCGGCATGACAGTGCCGCTTTAAAGCTGATAGGACTACAGCGAACACTGGCCAAGACTCCTAGTGCTTCTCTCTCCCCAGCAGTTCTGAAAAGGACATTTTAAATATTAAAAACAGGAACCCATACAGGACATGTGCCTGCAGGTACATGTCTACTCTGCCTAATGGGAAATCTATCACTGTTAACAACACCCCTGCAGTATTAAAGCTGCGCACACTGCATTGACGCCCTGCATTTACAGCAAGCCTCACAAGGTATTGTTACTATAACAATATAACCATAACAATATTGTTGCTATAACCCTTTTGAAAGGAAGGGACTTCTCTGGCATAATATGCCCTACTGGGAACTATGGGGAAGGTCACCCCTCCCAAATTTCAGTAAAACCTGCAAATAAAAGGTTTTATTCATCTTGAATCCAACGCCAGGAGAAGCTCCTAGCACTGTTCTTCCACACCCCCCTCCAACATCGCTTAGGCTGTGCGTGGTCCAATCACAGAACTCTCATAGAGAAGACTGCGATTAGACCATTTTGCTGGCTCAGAGAACATGCTCCAGGCCAGTGAGGGAATGGAGGGAGTGAGTAGAGTTTAAAAAAAAATGCAATGTGTGAGGGAGGGTTGCAGTTGTAAGCAATTTTCCCCTTGCAGGCACTCTACATGCAAGGGGAAGATTTTCACATCTGTTGGCAGCGTGCAGTGCACGTTGATGAATGACTTAAATATGACATTAGGCAGCCTGGAACAGAGTTCTGTGCTGTCAATGTCATGTGTGTTACAGGGTGCAACTAGACCTCAGCACACAATTACAAATATCTCTGGATGTGCTGTGTTTCAAATTGAAACACTGCACATACTGACTCCTTCCACCATGTCCATTTCAAATCACTAAGTGGTCATGGTGATGTGAATAACCCTTTAACTCCAAATGGTACATTAAAGTATCACGGTACCAAATGATATATTTAGGAGTGTTATTTATCTCTCAATATTACAGGGGGCTCAGAGCTAAAAATGAAAGGTGCCTAAATCAGACCTGCCGTTTTTTCATTAACTCACTCTTGGCTCCAACACAGGTCAGCCTTCATAGCAACACCCCTGTCAACAAATAGTATGGAAAATGATAAAATACAATGTTGAAAACGTTATCAGTCCACTGAGTTTTCAGAAGATGAGCTGAAGGCATAGTATATATTTCCTGTAGTATTAAAACAGTTTGTCCAGAATAAACTACATCCTGTCTGGGCAAGCCAGCTCTAGATATTGGCATATGTATCAAGATAGGTTTATTCCTATGTTTTTTTTGGTTGTTGTTTTGTTGTTTGGCTGGAGCTACAGCAACTCAGAAGGCTAGTTCTGGTACTAGGAACCTTGGATAAAAATAATGTGAATTAGAGCTCACAGCTTTATGAAGGCTGGTAACCCTTAAAGCTAAGTCCCCGTAAAACTCCTTAATTCCACTGTAATGATGCAGAGCTGCTGCTTGAACGTAGCGTGCTGTGTGTATCCCTTTCATTAAAGGACCACTATAAGCACCCAGACCACTTCAGCTTAATGAAGTGGTCTGGGTGCCAGGTCCATCTAGGATTTACCCTTTTTTTTTTAAACAATCCAGCCTCTAGTGGCTGTCTCTTGACAGCTGCTAGAGGCGATTGTAAATGCTTTCCTATGAGGAGGAGAGCTCCCCGCCCGGCACTGGAGAAAGGTAAGATTTTAACCCCTTCCTCTCCCCAGAGCCCGGCGGGGGGAGGAGGGAATGAGGGTGGGGGCACCCTCAGGGCACTATAGTGCCAGGAAAACGAGTATGTTTTCCTAGCACTATAGTGGTCCTTTAAAGCACCAGGTACAGTATTGTACTCCCTTTCATTAAAAGGGACACTGTAGGTACCCAGACCACTTCAGCTCATTGAAGTGGTCTGAGTGCAATGTCCCATGTCCCTTAACCCTGAAATAGTAATTACTGCAGTTACTAAGAGACTGCAATAATTACTGTCCAGGGTTAACTCAACCTCTAGTGGCTGTCTATCAGGGGGAGATGTTTTGCTTACCACTTCACTTTTGTCTGCAACTATATCAGTTAAGGAAGGGGAGTGTCTGCTTCTTTAACTGCTAAGAATTCCTCCCTATTCACAGCAATCTCTGCTATAAACGGTTCTGTATCTTGAGCTGCTTATAGCTGTCTGCTGGAATGTTCTTTCAGGATGTTCCAGCACTCCTATAAGTATTTGATCAAGCAGGTCTCAACCCCAGGCCTCTCTGCTTAGCAGGGGTCTCTTACTTCTTGCATCAGCACTCAACTTACTCTGAACACTCAAATGGAATCCTGAATATATATCTAGCCATGTGTCCCAAAACTCTTCATATGCTGTTCACTACACTAAAATTGCAGGGTAGTCAATGGCACAGAAGAAATTGCTGTGATCCCAGATAGTCAATGATATAGTAGAAACAACTGTGATTCCAGAGGTGTTACATACATATATACACATACATACATACATTTACCTTTTCAGATAAAAGGCAGTGTTTACCTATCCACTAGGGACACCTCCAAGTGGCCACTCCTTAGATGGCCACTGGAGGGCTTCCTGGTTCAGTGATGTTGTCCAAATCAGCATTTGGCCCTGCCCCCGTGCCGATTTTAGCAAATCCAATGCTTTCCCTCAGCAGTGGGGGGAGCCAGTGCCGGCGGACACGTGCAGCACTGGAAATAAGGTGAGTTTTAAACTTTTATAGAGGGGGTAAGGTGGGGTAAGCGACCTAAATGGTGGGTTTAGCACTTTAGGGTCAAGAATACATGTTTGTGTTTCTGACCCTATAGTGATCCTTTAAGCTTAAAGGGATCCTATAGTGCCAGGAAAACAAACCCATTTTCCTGGCACTATAGATTTAATAGGTCCTCCCCTCAGCCACTTACCTGAATCCAGTGCCGATGTCCCTCTGAGCTTGGTCAGGCTCCACCCACGCACCTCCCCGCAGACATCAGCCGGCGGGGGAGACCTAATGCGCATGCGCGGCAATGGGAAATTATTCAATGCTTTCCTATATGGAAAATCTAAAGCTGGAGGTCCGTGAGGACGTCCAGCGTCAGATAACGGACCAAAAGACAGCCACTAAGGGCAGACTAAGAAACTGCAATGTTTTACAATGCAGCACTAAGTGCAAAAGGGTCACAGCACCTAGACTACTTCAGTTAGCTGAAGTGGTCTGGGTGCCTACAGTATCCCTTTAAATTAACAAGTTAGCTACCACTTACAATTTAGTGAACAGATCCCACTATTTACCATTGCAGTAATGTTGCTCTATTTTCCTTCTGATTACAGATAATAATAATAATGAGATGGCTAAAGGTATGACAAATGTTCTTATTTTTCTATTTATCCTGCAATTTTTATGTCTCACTCTGCCCTTTCATTCAACATTACAAGCCATTTAAGATCATCTTTACATTTTTATTTTGAAATATTTATTTTAGAAATATCTATTTTTCCTTCATTTTGTAGGTCATTATAATGCAATCACTAAAGTTGTGATGGATTTTTCATTTCTGTACATTTTGTAATTCTTATATCTTAATATCTTAAGAACTTTCATATACCACTGAAACTCAAATAACAATTATTCACTAATCTTCCAATTGTAAGTTAAACACTGAATGAAAAATCAAGGCTAAATCTAGAAAAAAAAGTCCAACTCAGCTATAGTCACATCTTAACTTTTGCCAATCAGAATTCAATTTGCTACAATTCAGAGTTTAGTGAATAACCCTGTATTATAATTATTTATTGTTTTATTATATATATAGCGCCAGCAAAATTCTGTAGCGCTGTACAATGGGTATGAATTATCTCAAGTTCCAAAAACTAATTTTGATCATCTTTAAATCTTTATTTATCGATATAAATATTTTCCTTCATATTACAGATAACTATAATGCCGTCACTTAAGGAAAGATAAGATATTTTAATTCTTATAACTCATTATACTCTACCATATGCCATTAAAAACGTGTATCCCCCTACCCCCATGTTCTAAAACTTGTTTAATCTTTATTTCAAATATGTATCTTATAAATATATATTTCCTTTACTTTATATAACAGGTAATTATGATGTGACAACTAACAACCAACAGGTATAATAGATGTTGTAATTCTATTTTTTTGTAATTGTTATAACTCGTTATGCTCTGGCTTGTAGCACTACCATCAGCATTACTTCAAATTCCAAACATTATTTTACAGCAATTACAATTGATTTAACATATTTATTTGTCTACTGCAGTATCCGTTTGAAAAATGAACAATGGTCTCTAAAAGTAACATAGTTTATTACTATTATATATAATAACTCTAGACCAGACTAGTTCCATCCTATTCTCAGCTTACAAATTTTTCTCTATCGTTTTTACAAAAGATGTGACTCGCACAGTGCAGAGTGGGACCCTTAATCTCAGGGCCGCATTGGAACATATCTCCTAATTAATAGGAGTTAAACAACTTTAGCTGTTTGCAGCTAAATTCATTACTTTTAATGGCAGGGAAGCAGGGACGGTGCAAGACTATTTTGCTCCATAGACAAGGCCAGCTACGTGTACCCTCCAGCCCCTTTGCTTGTTTCTTTCTCCTCCAACTCCTTTGTGTGTCTTTTTCATCCCAGTCCCTCTGTGTGTCTGTCCCCCCAGCCCCTCTGTGTGACTGTTTCCCCAGCCCCTCTATGTGTCTACTCCCCCCTAAGCCCTTCTGTGTGTCACCCTAAGCCCTTCTGTGTGTCTATTCCTCCCTCAGCCCTTCTGTGTCTCTGTTCCCCCCTCAGCTCTTCTGTGTCTCTTTGCACCCCTCAGTCTTCTGTGTCTGTATCTCCCCCTCAGCCCTTCTGTGTCACTTTGAGGTCTCCCTCCACCCTCCCCCCATTCCATTGAGGTCTCTCCCACCTCGTCCTTTTGTGGAATACCCGCCGTTCATCCCCTTACAGTCTTTTTCCCCACACCCATCCCTTTACGGTTTCTCCCCCTCAGTCTTTTCATTTTTGGTACTTCCCCCTTTGCCAGCTCACCTCCCTCATGGCTACAAACTGCGGTAGAGGATCTTCTGTATCCTCGCAGTTCGGTGCTCCCAGCATGCACTTTCCGTCAGACCTGCTGATTTTGAATGTTTGTCCAGTGACAAAGAAATGATCAGTCTATAATTTTAATGGTAGGTGTATTTTAACAGTGAGAGACAGAATAACAAAAACAAAATCTAGAAAAGCGCCTGTGAAAAAAATTATAGATTGATTTACAAAGCAAAGAGTGAAATAAGTATTCAATCCCCTATCAATCGACAAGATTTCTGACTCCCAGGTGTATTTTATACAGATAACAAGCTGATATTAGGAGCACTCTCTTAAAGGGACCTGTATAAAAGACACCTGTCCACAGAAGCAATTAATCAATCAGATTCCAAACTCTCCACTATGGCCAAGACCAAAGAGCTGTCCAAGGATGTCAGGGACAAGACTGTAGACCTACACAAGGCTGGAATTGGCTACAAGACCATCACCAAGCAGCTTGGTGCGATAATTCGCAAATGGAAGAAACACAAAATAACTGTCAATCTCCCTCAGTCTGGTGTTCCACGCAAGATCTCACCTCGTGGCATTTCAATGATCATGAGAACGATAAGGTTCTTGTTAATGATCTAATGATTCTTGTTAAAGATCTTGTTAATGATCTTAAGGCAGTTGGGACCAAAGTCACCAAGAAAACAGTTGGTACTATACTACGCCGTGAAGGATTGACCCTTCACCCGCAAGGTCCCCCTGCTCAAGAAAGCACATGTACAGGCCTATGACCTCAAGAACACCATCCCCACCGTCAAATATGGAGGTGAAAACATAATGCTTTTGGGGTGTTTTTCTGCTAAGGGGACAGGACAACTGCACCACATCAAAGGGATGATGGACGGGGCCATGTACCGTCAAATCTTGGGTAAAGGGGGGCGGGGCTTGATCTGCAAACTGAATGGACACATATTGAAGGAGCTCCCACAGCCCACGCTGATATACCCGAAATACTCACCAACTCGATGCCTGCACAGATGCCGGGGTACGCTTCTAACTATAAGGGCACCCTGGTGAATCACCCAATACCTGACACGAGTATTTCCCGTAAATGAAAACCCAAGATGGCAAGCTGATGGGGCTGGGGGGAGGCGGACGCTCTCTTCGCCCTTATGCCGGGGGTACAGAGCCACTGACTGCCCACTCCCCCCCCCTCAGAACCAGTGGGGGTAATCCCGGTCCAACCCCTCCAAGCAGTCTGGCCACAATGGACACAGACTGTGAAACCACATGAGCAGTCTCCAGCAACAATGGTTGACGCCGCATGCGACAATACCTGCCGCAAAGAACGGCCCAATATCCTGACCAGGCTTAATGCCATATTCAACGCCTTTTGGGCAAAACTGGAGAGCAGAGCACAGCAGCCTGAAAATCACCCACACAGAGAAAAGCCCGCACGCCCCTGCCACAACTCTGCAGGCCTCCATCTGAACAAGGCCTCAAGATGGCGCCAGAAAGGGAGACCTCTCCACCCGGCCCGCAAACCGACACGAATGAACAGAGCAGCAGAGCCAGCTCAAAGGAGGCCACAGACACCCTCTAACACCAGCAAGAAGCAGCAACCCGCTAAATATCTGCAGAGAAGCAGACCACACTCACAACAGCAGACCCAGACAAATCCACGGAGATCCGGGGAATCACCAATGACGACGCCACCTCCCAAAGCCACAAACACAAGCCCCCACACCGCTGAGCGGATGGGCCTGAAGCTGGGACTCAAGCAGTTGGACTTTGGGATGCTGCAACTATCCATGCCTGACACACACTAGAACCGGAATCTGACGCAACTCAGCAAGAGGGCACAATAGAACATCAGACTGGGCCAAAGAAGGGACTATCTGTACCTGCACACTAGCGGCATTGGGTGAAGGGTTGCTCCCGCTGAGTTACGGTTTTCACTCACTACATTTATTTTTCATTCATTGAGTCGTTGCTCCCTATTATGTTACCCCTCCCTATCCATGCCTCATTTCAGCAGTATAGCAGCACATACATTACCAGTCTGCACTTAACCCATGGTCACCAATGACCAGCTGGTAATTAACCAGTCTTATTTTGCACCCTGAACTGCCTGGCAAAGCATACAGTTAAATTTATGTGTTCTGTTTTTTCTTTCTTTTCTCTCAATACGTTATATACAGGGCCGGTGCAAGGATTTTTGCCGCCCTAGGCAAAAGTAAAGTTTGCCGCCCCCCCATATGACATCACAATGCCCCATGTTAACTAACGCAAGTGCTGCAGTGCCGCCGTGTTTACATTAAAAGGCCTGCAAGGACAGGCTATAGACACCAGAACCACTACATTAAGCTGCAGTGTTTCTGGGGACTATAGTGTTTCTTTAATGTGAGGTAAATTAGAGATTAGTGCCACGAATAATATACTAGATTGCCTACTTACAACCAGATGAGGATGGTGATGGGCTCTAGCTGCAGTCTGGCTCCACTCGTCTGGTGTAGAACAGGCTCTCTGGAGGCTGTTTGTGTTCTGGGAGAACGGGAAGCAGCTCCATTTTTTAAAGGCCCTTTACACAGCTCAAGGTCTGGGCCCCAGGGTCCACCTTCATGTTCCACCAATTAGTTTGTTCACAGGAGTAGGGGATGTCCTGATATGTGTGTAAGGAATGCATTGTGTGAATCTGTGTTTGTATGTGTAAGGGCTGCAATGTGTGTTTCTATGTATGTACGGGATGCAGTGTGTGCGTCTGTAAGGGGTGCATTGAGTGTGTGTAAGGAATGCATTGTGTGTTTCTGTGTGTGTAAGGGATGCATTGTGTGTAAGGGTTGAATTGCTTGTGTGTGTCTGTGTGTGTAATGCATTGTGTGTTTTTCTGTGTGCAAGGGGTGCATTGTGTGTGTGTGATGGATGTCAATCTCTCCCCCCTCCCTTGTCACTCTCTTCTCCCCCTCTCCCTCCCTCGTCACTCTCTTCTCTCCCCCCCTTGTCTCTCTCTTCTCCCCCCCCCTTGTCCCTCTCTTCTCCCCCCTCTTGTCCCTCTCTTCTCCCCCCTCCCTTGTCACTCTCTTCTCCCCTGCGTGTCCCTCTCTTCTCCCCCCTCCCTTGTCACTCTCGTCTCCCCCGTTGTAACTCTCTTCTCCCCTCCCCACTCTCATTCCCCCTCCTAACCCTGTCAATTCCCCTCCCTGTCAATTTCTTCCCCCCCACCTTGTCAATTTATTTTCCCCCCTTTCAATTTATTCCCCCCACCCTGCCTGTCCATTTATTCCCCCACCCTGCCTGTCCATTTATCCCCCTCCCTGTCCATTTTATTTTCCCCCCCTCCTGTCCATTTTATTCCACCCCGTCCATGTAATTTCCCCCCTCCCATTTATTCCCCCCTCCTGTCCATGTATTTCCCTCCCTCCTCCCTTTTCCATTTATTTCCCCCCTGTCATTTTATTCCCCCCTCCCTGTCCATTTTATTTCCCCCGTCCATTTTATTTTCCCCCTTCCTGTCCATCCCACCTCCCCTCCTGTCCATTTATTCCCCCCGTCCATTTTATTCCCCCCTCCCCTCACCTTCCATTTATTTCCCCCCTCCTGTCCATTTATTTCCCCTCCTGTCCATTTATCCCCCCTCTCCTCCCTGTCATTTTATTCCCCCCTCCCTGTCCATTATTCCCCCCCCCTCCTCCCGTCATGTATCCCCCCCCTCCTGTCCATTTTATCCCCCTCCCTCCCTCTCCCCTCCCCTCCCTGTCCATTTTATCCCACCTCCTTCCCTCCTGTCCATTTATTCCTCCCTCCCTGTCCATTTATTCCTCCCCCCCTCCCTGTCCATTTATTCCCCCCACCCTCTCCTACCTCTATTGTAGCGTGGCCAAGCCCAGTATAGTCCGCGGGTACAGGGAGCTTTTGTTTCCTGTACCCGGCCAGACTAAAAGGAAGTGAACACTCAGTGTTCACTTCCTGTTAGTCCGTCCGGGTACAGGAGACAGATGCTCCCTGTACCCGCGGATCATACAGGGCTCGGCCACGCTACAGAGAGGGAGCTGACAGGAGGGAGCGCTGAGCGCTGAGCGCTCCCTCCTGTCAGCCCCTCTCCTCAGGCTGCGCCCGTGGACACACCAGCCCGGGCAAAGCTGCAGCCGCCTGAGGCGCTCTACAGAGCGCTCGGGCGGCTGCAGCATGAGGGGGGGCGGCGCTCCTGGCGGCACCCCTTCCCAAGGGGCGCCCTAGGCGGCTGCCTAGTCCGCCTTACAGGTAGCGCCGGCCCTGGTTATATAGGCATGAAACCTAGAATACTAGCCTGCTTTACATAGTATAATGTTACCCCTGCTAGCTTACTACTCAGTAAATCATAATACTATGTTTCCAAGACATATAAATCGTACTTCATATAAGCTACAAACTTCTAAACTTAAGCACGACTAGACTTGTTAAAGGCATATCCGCCCAACCATGTTATATCATCTAAGCGATGTCCACTAGCCTGGTAACTTCATAATATATAAAAATGTGTTGACCAAACTGCCACAATGTGAAATGCTACAAAAATGCTTGTGGATGCTGTTGTGGCTCCACACGCTTGTTGTCACTATATGCACACAAAAAAAAAGAAAGAATTAAAAAAAAAAAATCTTGGGTAAGAGCCTCCTTTCCTCAGCCAGGGCATCGAAAATGTGTCGTGGATTGGTATTCCAGCATGACAATGACCCAAAACACACAGCCAAGGCAACAAAGGAGTGGCTCAAGAAGAATCACATTAAGGTCCTGGAGTGGCCTAGCCAGTCTCCAGACCTTAATCCCAATAGAAAATCTTTGGAGGGAGCTGAAGGTTCGAGTTGCCAAACGTCAGCCTCAAAACCTTAACGACTTGGAGAAGATCTGCAAAGAGGAGTGGGACAAAATCCCTCCTGAGATGGGTGCAAACCTGGTGGCCAACTACAAGAAATATCTGACCTCTGTGATTGCCAACAAGGGTTTTGCCACCAAGTACAAACGGATCAAATACTTATTTCACTCATTGACATGCAAATCAACATGCGTTTTTTTGGATTTTTTTTTTTGTAACTCTGTCTCTCACTGTTAAAATACACCTATCATTAAAATTATAGACTGATCATTTCTTTGTCAGTGGGCAAACGTTCAAAATCTGCAGGGGATCAAATACTTTTTTCCCCTCACTGTATGTAATTAAAGCTCAATCTATAAATAAAGGAAATAAACACTTTAAAAGTAAATTGGTCAGTTGCATATGATTGAAAAGGAAAGCATTTGTTTTCATGTAGGCTGTGTCAGTAGAAGTGTGGCTAGGTCTGCATAAACAGAAACAAAAGTGAATTAACTCCTAAATGGCCGTAAATCAAGCAGTGAAACTTCAGAGGCATGATCTATACACCAAAACTGCTTCGTTAAGCTAAACTTGTTTTGGTGACAATAATGTCCCTTTAATTTTATTTGATATGATAGCAACTCCTCTTTTTTTTCCACACCTCACCTAAAAATGCTCGGATATCTACTAAATTTGCAGAATTTATTAGGGTTTTAAATCCAATCTGGTTTTTGTACCATATTAATATCAATACCTTTCTCCTCTAATAGGTTATATCAGAGGTAGTCAACCTGTTAATACCTATCGCCCACGTTTACATCTTTGTTGGGAAAATTTCCTTACCGTCTGTGAGGTGCTGTGTGTGTGTTTGTGTGTGAAGGGTGTAGTGTTTGTGTGTCTGTGTGAAGGGTGTAGTGTGTGTGTGTGTGTGTGTGTGTGAAAGGTGCAGTATATGTGAGGGGTGCAGTGTGTGTGTGTGTGTGTGTGTGTGTGTGAAGGGTGCAGTGTGTGTGAAGGATGCTGTGTGTGTGAAGGGTGCAGAGTCTTAGGGAAGCTGTTTATGTGTGAGGGGGCAGTGCGTGTGTGAGAGGCGTCTGTGAGGGGAAGCAGTGTGTGTGTGAGGGGCGGAGTGCGTGTGAAAGGGTAGTGTGTGTGAAGGTGCAGTGTATGTGTGAGGGGGCAGTCTGTGTGAAGGGGCAGTTTGTGTGTGTGTGAGGGGGCAGTCTGTGTGAAGGGGCAGTTTGTGTGTGAGGGGGCAGTCTGTGTGAAGGGGCAGTTTGTGTTTGTGTGTGTGTGTGTGTGTGTGTGAGAGGGGGCAGTCTGTGTGTGTGTGTTGGGGGGGTAATCTGTGTGTGTGTATGTGAGGGCTATAGTGTGTGTGAGGGGGCAGTGTGTGTGTGTGTATGAGGGGTGTAGTGTGTGTTTGTGTGAAGGGTGCATAGGGTCTATGCTGTGTGTAGGTGGGTGAGAGGTGAAAATCTATCTTCTTATTACCTTTTACCAGGGAGGGGGACGTAATTCTGCAATCCATGGTGGTCCAGTGGTGGCGTGTCCATTTTACCCTGCATCTCCTCCGGCTGCAAGCTGACTCTCTTGTCCTCCTGCGAGCACAGCACTGTATCGGAGCGTTGCCGTGGTCAGCTCACTCACGGGAGGAGCACAGAGCCTCCCAGGCCCTTTACTCCCTCTGCTGGAACTAAGTACAAGCAGGCCAGTGCGGGAAATATTTGATTTATACAGACATCCTCTCTTTTGTGGTTTATTTACATCCCTGTCATTTAAAGTCGCTAATCTACTTGACATAAATCCAAAACTTTTCCTACCAACAGAGGATTACTTCAGCTCATTGAAGTGGTCTGTGTGCTGTGTCCCTTTTGCACGTAGTGCTCACAAGAAAGAATAAGTCTCCCTTACCTGTCTGTAAGGGAGTGATTTATTTTATTTACTGCTGCTAATTACTTGCGTAAGTCTGAATTTCTGGCCAGGACTTTATTTCTCTTAGTTGTCTGTAAACTGCGAAGTGGAGCACAGTACCACCCACACAACTCTCTCAATGCTCCACCCCAGGCGCTCACATAAACTATAGTTTTCATTATGTTGCACACAACTCCTCTTGGGTTTAAACATCATATGCCTCTCTAAACTAATCTAGAGGAAATATATACACCATCACAGACAATAACATGCAGCTTATCGCAACCAAAAATATATTCCAAGTGTTTTGCCCCTTTTTGATTGATTTTCTCTATATAAAAAGTGATTTACAGATCAGAAAAGGAGTAGGGGCCACCATTATAAAGGAGCGGGATGGCTGTGGGAAATGTCCATTTATAGCAGATTCCTTTGTCCATCAAAATCAGAGTCTGATCTATGAATAACAGATGGCATGCTGCTTGCATAACTATGACTCTAAAGTAAGAAATAGAAAAGCATACTGAAACATCTGGCCTTGGATCTTGAAGCACGGTTAAATCTCATTCCAGGTTTTAATAGAGCTATCTGAAAATCTAATCGTTTCTGCAAATATGCACCCAATTGAGCTTAAGCAATAGACTCAGCTATACCACAAACTCTTAAGTTCTTTTTTTCTTAAATTGTGCTCAAGGTCTAAAACTTTATTCTCTAAATATTTAATTATTTTATCCATCTGTGAATTAGCTGCTTGTAAACAATTATATTCAGCTTGAATTTTATTCAGAGTGGCTGCCTGAGTAGTAAGTGGAGTGGAGAGCTCACCAACATCTTTCTTCAGATCCTGGATACTATATTCAAATTCTTTTTTTTTTTTTTTTTTTTTTAAATACTTTATTAAAGTGCCCAAATTCAGTTATGTGGCGGAACCAACCTCGCCACTGTACACTGGAGAAGCCTGGTTGCTCGCCTGCTCCCTTTAGATTATGGCCCTGCAGTTTAGAGCTGTTATTTTCCCTGCTGAAAGTTGTATTCGTGCCTTTCTGCCAGGGTGTTCGGTAGATTCCATCTACCGAACAAACTACCGAACGATGAACCACCTGGGAGCTGGAGGGTGCCGTCAACTGACCGCCCAGAAGCTGTGGTTAACCGCAGCTTAATTGATGAACGCTGGGTGGCCTTTGTTCGTCTGCCGAACACGTGGCAGCGGCCATTTTACCTCCCGAATGGCCAGCGGTGTTCAGTGCCCAAACTATGGAACAGAAAACGGACACTTATTGGCGCGAACACCGCTGAGCCGCCAGCCTCCTTACCTTCCCATTCGGTAGCAGAACCGAATGACTGTTCATTCGGTAGTTTAACCGGATGAACAGCATCGCCCAGATAGCTAAGCCATGGAGCCTATTTGTGTAACGAAAGACTATGGGAAAGACTTTGGCTCCATGGCGATTGAACTGTATGTATGTGATCTGAGTGCCATTCGGTAGTAATGTGCGCTCAGATCTAAGCTATCTGGGGATATGTAGAATGTATATATTTTATGTAATAAATGTAACTGTATGTAATTTTATGTCTTTTACTGTATTGTTACTGCCACGTGGTTAATGGAGTTTTGCTTCTGTCCTGGGAGATAATTGGATTACTTCCCAATTATCTCCAGGACAGAGAGGAGGGATTGTGATGTAATTGTGGGAGTGTTTAAAGGTGTATGTATGTGACTGGCTAAGAGCCAATATGTTTCCCAGTTTCCCATTTGGTCCCCTAGGGGAGTGTCTACCAGGTGGGAGACCTGCATAAAAGCCGGGCAGGTAGCCCCAGTAAACCAGATTCTGCTTGACCCTCAAACCAAAGTGTCGTCTTGTCTTTGGGGGGATTTACTGTATGCTGTTAGAAACTGATTACCAGCAGTGTAAGCCGCTTGGGGGCATTTCCTGTTCATCTGCTAACAGCTATTCGTGTGTGAATTTGGAGCACTACTTGATATGCAGTTCGGGCGTTTCGAGTATTCTGTTGGTTGCAGTTCGGGAGTTGGTAAATTTGTGGGTTTGCAGTAGCTGTCTGTACATCTAAAAAAGGGGAATATCGCCTAAACGGTTTTAAACCTCTTGTGGGAAAAACGGTCCGTTAAAAGTTAGATGAAAGCAAATCCATCCGACTGATTACATCATGGATTACAACAAGCATGTTTTAACAGGCTACAAAAAGATACATACAAGTATGGATCATTGCTGAGGGGTACAATACATTACACACATAACGTTCCAATGAGCTTTGGGTAAAATATGTGTGTTCTGTCTTGTTACAGTAGAAACGGAAATACTCGCATGGTGTACCCTGATGTTTTATTCAAATTCTTGTTTTATTATTTTTTTAATATATAAATTATCTAACATGGGTGTGTGGCTAACCACCAAGCAAGATGGAAATTTAGATTCTTGCTCCAGCATGAGAGCTCCGTAATAAGCCAAATTCTGGAATATTAGAGCTAGCGAAAGTGACTGAACATCATATGCACTGATCATGTCACTATCCAAGGCAAAGAAGAGTAGCGCTCGGGCTGAAACATTGAATTTGTTCAATCAAAAAACAGCACAAGCTGCTCCGGCCATGAGGTCCTGATAGCCCCAACTCTACCCCTGAACTCCAAGAACCCAGCAAGCAGCTTTCAACAACTTACCCCCAACAAGCCCTTGACGATCTCTCGAGTGAACTGATAACTTCATGGCAAGCATCAGTTGACCTGAGGCGGTGCACCACGCACATGGAATCCAAAAGGATTGAATTTGCAAATGCCCATAACGATATGGCAGACCATGTCCAAACACTAGAGCAAAAAATAGAAAATATGGAGGCAAAACTCATGGATGTGGAGGACATGGCACGCAGAAATAATCTCCGCTTCAGGGGAGTACCTGAAACAGTATTGCCACCAGACCTACCTCTTTATGTACGAGGCCTACTGCATGCCTATACTCCAGAATCCGAAATATCTGCTGATCTGTCTGCAGCCACGCTTCGAAGGTGCAAAATGTCCTACCGGTGCTCGATATTCTCAAGACCAACTTAATTCGCTACAGATGGGGATTCCCTACCAAACTCCTCGTCACTTGGGAAGGAGGCATCAAAGTCCTGCAGACACCTGAGGAAGGCCTCCACAAGATGACAGAGTGGGGTCTCGTGGAACAACAACCTGTGAACACCCCTAAACCACGCTGGAAAATCTCTCCAGAATGGCAAACAGTGAAAGCCACTCGATCAATGGCTGAGCAGAACTGACCACAAGCTTGGACAGCCGCAAGTATACCTGATGAATATAGTGTTCATCATCAATAAAGATATTGTCCACCAATGACAGACTTTGTTATCACAATCACAATGTTTATTTAATGTCACAATCAGATTAATGGTTTAGTTAATGGCACTTAGTTTAAATGGTAGGCAACCCCTTATACTATACTGAGAGGCAAACGAAAGTAACTAAAGAAATGACTCACACGAGGTATAATGGGACTGCCTGCCAAAATGGTTTATGCTCTCATCCCCCAACCCAACACCGCTCAGTAACACAGCACAGTTACCCCACTTATAGGTCAAGCTGAATGAGCCTCTATGAGTACCACTACCTAAAAAGTTCAGAACTCTAACCCTGATACAGACTCACCATGTTGAGCCCCTAATCACAAAAGGAGATGCTATTCTCTGCTACCTCTGTAGTGTGTAACATTCGTACTACTTCTCCACAAGAGAACAGTTGTAAATACTTGTGTTTGGTTAACCCTTTGTACACATTTTGGTTTAAACCCTAACCTATGAACTTCCCAATATGTCAGAGGCACATTAACCAACGAAACGCACCATATCTTAAGCCACCATAACCAATAGATAAAGTGCAGGATGACACAACAACCACAAAACTTCTAGCTGCACATACACCCACCCATATACAATATGAAAATAGTGAAGCAAAATCTACGTGGGGCAAACACATCGCATAAAAGAAGACTTATACTAGAAGATGCAAAACGCAATAAAGTAGACATGCTATGTATTCAAGACACGCACTTTGTAAACAATAGAATACGCAAATTTGGTTTGCAGGATTACGCGACACAATAACATGCAACACACACATTAAAAACTAGAGGGGTGTCTTTTCTAATTCACACATCGGTTGCCTTTGAACTTCTACAATTAAAGAAATATAGTCAAGGAAGATTTCTAATACTACATTGCATACTCAATGTCCTATCTATCACCTTAGTAGGGATATATTTATTTATTTATTTATTACTGGTATTTATAAAGCGCCAACAGATTCAGCAGTGCTGTACAATTAGTGGAGAACGTACAATATACACAGACAAATACAAAAGGTACAGAGGGCCCTGTCCGTAAGCTGATATCTAACCATTGGATCTCTTTTATACAAAGTGCTTAGTTAGATGGCCCGTGAGCTTACAATCTAAATTTATATGGTCCCAATGTACACCAGAGTTACTTCCTACATAGAGTACTCGCTAAACTGCCTAAATCACAAAACAAGTATGTGATCATTTGCGGAGATCATGTGCTGGACTCACGAATAGACACAACAATATATCCACATGGCACACAACACTCCTAAATCAATGTAAAGCAATCACTAAATTAATCACAGAATATAGACTCCATGACGCATGGTGAACCCTCCAAACCAATGGTGCTGATTTCACGTTTTACTCATCAGTCCACAAATCACACTCTAGAATTGACCTAGTACTAGAGTCAGGCACTCTGCTGCCACATATTATGCAGAGTGTGATAGGAGACATTCTGTGGTCAGACCATGCGCCGGTAACGCTGACCTTACAAGATCATTTTCAGTTTAGAGTTTACACTGCCAACACTGACAACAAGGTAAGGAGGCTGGGGGATTAAATTTTAAAAAAGTGTGTGTGTGTGTGTTAGTGTTAGAGTGTGTGTGTTAGTGTTAGAGTGTGTGTGTGTGTGTTAGAGTGTATGTGTGTGTGTGTTAGTGTTAGAGTTTGTGTGTGTGTGTTAGTGTTAGAGTGTGTCACTGAGTGTGTTAGTTTGTGTGCGTCTGTTAGTGAGTCTGTTTGGTGTCTGTTAGTGAGTGTGTGTTTTGTAAATGAGTGTGTATGTATGTCTGTCACTGAGTGTGTGTCTGTCAGTAAATGTGTGTGTCTGTTAGCTAGTGTGTATGCGTCTGTTTGTGAGAGTGTGTGTGTGTGTGTGTGTGTGTCTGTTAGCTAGTGTGTATGCGTCTGTTCGTGAGAGTGTATGTGTGTGTCTTAAGCACTTACCTTTCTCCAACGCCGAACTCCCTTGGCGCTGGGGATCTCTCAGCCCCGATCCGCCTCTCAGCTCCGAATGCGCATTCAAACCGCCCATTGGAAAGCATTACTCAATGCTTTCCTATGGACGTTCAGCGTCTTCTCACTGTGATTTTAACAGTGAGAATCGTGGAAGCTCCTCTAGCGGCTGTCAATGAGACAGCCACTAGAAGCTGGATTAACTGCTATGTTTTCAGCTGCAGGGTTAAAACTAGAGGGACCTGGCACTCAGACCACTTCATTGAGCTGATGTGATCTGGGTGTCTGTAGTGGTCCTTTAAGTGTATGTATATCTACATGCACTGGCGTACATACCGCGGTCGCAGGGGTCGCAGCCCTGCGACCAGGTGCCTGCCGCCACGCGTTGCGGCCCGGCCCACACAGAGGGCCCACTCTGTTAGTTCTGCCACTGTGCAACAGCTTCCCCGGCACACAAGCTCTGCCCCTGCATGGAAGATCGTCTCCCCGTCTGCAAGTTCTGCCCCCAATCTCTGACTGAGACACACACTGACAGACATACACACATTCTGAGAGACATACATTAACAGGCACACACACTGACTGAGACACACACACACTTCCTCACACACTCACAAATTACTATTTTTATTCACCCTACCTTTGGGTGAGATGAGTGGATCTTTCCATGGCATCCGGTGTGTCTCCTCTCAATCTTCCTGCAGTTTCTCTCTGCTCCCATGCGTGCTCTCTGTAGTGATGCCGGGGCCGGAATGACATCATGTCACTAAACAGTGCACAAGGGAGCAGAGAGCAACTACAGGAAGGTTACTGCTCTCTCCCACGCCACCTCCAGGCCCCCCGCGGCAGCCAGCTTTAATGTGTTTTTTGCGCGGCTTAGCAAAGGGCTGACAAATGCCAGGTGCCAGGGCGAAATGTCTAGTCGCCATGGCGACCTGGAATGACGAGCCCTGTGTGTGTGTATATACATTGCTTCAGACCTGAAGAAGAGAGGGAACTCTCGAAAGCTTATCTAGTCAAATAAAAAAGGTATCATTGCATACTGCAATTTTCTGGTATTTTGGCATCATATATATGAAGCAATGCTGAGGTCTAAGGAAGAGAGGGAACTCTTGAAAGTTTGCCTTTGAAATATTATGTTAGTCCAATAAGAAAGGTATCATTGCATACTGCAATACTCTGGTATTTTGGCATCTTGTCTACTGGACTAATATGGCTAATCCAATTTACACTATATATATATATATATAGCCAGCGGTGTAATAGTGTTCTAAGCAGTACTGGGTCATGTTTTTCCGCGAATCACGGACAGCTGCGGGCAACAATCCTGAGACCAGGGGGTAAGTACTCATATGGATAGTGTTTAATAATTATTGTACCACTATTTAAATGTAATTTGCACGTTTCTATGTTTGTCCTGAGGAAAGTTCAGAACTTTGAACTGAAACGTCGACAGATTTTTACCAGCAAACAACCTGAATAAAAGTTAAGTTTTACTATTTATCCTAGACAAGCCCTGCAATCATTTCCCTATTTTTTGTATATGTATATACACACATACACACAAACACACACACACACACACACATATTTCAGAACTGCCCCCATACTTTTGTCCCTGGCCACTTATGTGCTCCCCCCCCCCCAAGTATGAATCCTAGAGACGCCACTGGGAAAAAAGCCCAACAGATGTCAAAACCTATGACCGATATCCTTTTTATAAATAGATTGTCCTCTATCATCCCAACCATTGTCCATGAGGATTAGGTGGGGTTTGTGGGGGGCAGACAGGGACCGGAGGGAACTAGGAAGCTGCTGAATCTCCTAAGTGGGCGGAGGAGATGGAGGGCCCCTTGTGTACTGGTCTCCCTCAACACCAAAAAGGCGTTTGACAGGTTGCATTGACCCTTTCTCCTCTCAGAGGAATTTTGGGTTCCCACGGCAGTTAATTTCCCTGGTCTCTGTGCTGTATTTCAGCCTTGCTGCAAAAGTAGTCAACGAAGGTTTCACCTCAAAGCAATTCAACATCACTAAGGGAAAAAGACAGGGATGTCCTATATCCCCATTACTTTACATTCTTAGCTTAAAACCTTTAACACAGCTTATAAGAGACCATCCAGATATACACGGCATCAAAGTAGGGGGAGACAATCACAAATTCACACTTTTTGCCGACAACATTTTCTTCACATTGGAGCAACCACACATCTCACTGCCCAATTTACATGAAATATTAAAACGATACAGCGACTGCTCCTATTACAAACTTAATAGGGTGCTCCGTGATAAAAGCAGCCTTTCCTTATGACTAAAGACAAGACCACCTGACCTTCATAGGTGTAGCATTCACAACATCTGAACGCACCCTATTCAAAGTTAATTACACCAAGCTTCTCAAAGATATTAAAAACAAGTTGCAAAGGTGGAAGGGGAAATTCCTCTTATGGTTAGGTAGGATGGCAGCCATCAAAATGATGATTTTGCCGAAATTACAATATTTATTTAGGACACTCCCAATTCAACTACCTCCAATGTACCTGAAAGAGGCATTAACACATTTGTGTGGCAGGGGACACAACCCAGAGTGGTAGCAACTACACTATACAAGCCCTTTTCCATGGGTGGCATGGGACTACCAAATTTGGCTGCCCTATTATCAGGCGACTATGATTAGCCCTATTCTTTCAGCTGTCGCAAAGCACAGCCAACCCCCTTGGGTACATATCAGGGCTAGCTACACTGAGGGTCACTCATTGCCCTCACTGGCTTGGACACCAAAAGCCCTGCACCACACATACTCCTGCATATTGCCTACCATGGCCCACACACTTAAACACTGGGAGAGACACCAACAGAACCAAACCACAATAATATCTTTAGCCATACAGATTGAGACACTTACCTCCCTGATTCCAGATTTCAATGTATTACATCCCTTTATCAAACGTCGCCCTATTTTCATATATACAGATATAATCATGGTTTCACACAAACTATACGCAGGACAATACCTCTGTACATGGACAACACTGCCGCCCTCCAAATTTGGGGTGGAAGCATGGGAGAGATGGGAGCAATGCACAGAACTGAACAATACATAACACTCAAACTCCAAAGCCAACCTCAATATCAATTGAGGCCAACCTTCAGAGGACCGACTCCAACAGCTGTGTTCATCCCACCCAAACACAAATGTACAAGGTAATTCTTTGGAAGGCAAAGGTGAAATTAGTATGTGTTACCATTGGCGTGCGCAGCCTATTGCATTAGGGTGTGCACCCTAAAGCACAAACACACGCCGCATGTATATATATACACACACACGCACTTACACTGCTGTTTGTGTGTGTGTGTGTGTGCTCTGTTAGTGCACTGTGTGAGGGTGCTGTGTGTGTAAGGGTGTGATGTGTGTGTGAGGGTGGTGGTAATGTGCTATGTGGGTGAGGGTGCTGTTAGTGTGCTCTGTGTGATGCTGCGGTTTGTTTGTGAGGGTGCGATATGTGTGTGAGGGTGCTGTTTGTGTGCTGTGTGTGAGGGTGCTGTGTATGTGGGTGCTGTTTGTGTGCTGTGTGTGAGGGTGCTGTGTATGTGGGTGCTGTGTGTGAGAGTGTTTGTGTGCTGTGTGTGAGGGTCCTGTTAGTGTGCTGTGTGAGGGTGCTGTGTGTGTGATGTGTGTGTGAGGGTGCTGTTTGTGTTGTGTATTTGTGAGGGTGCTGTTAGTGTTGTGTATTTGTGAGGGTGCTGTTTCTGTGAGGGTGCTGTGTGTGTTTGTGAGGGTGCTGTTAGTGTGCTGTATGTGAGGGTGTGGTGTGTTTGTAAGGGTGCTGTGTGTGTGTGTTTGTGAGGGTGCTGTTAGTGTACTGTGTGTGTGAGGGTGCTGTTAGTGTACTGTGTGTGCGTGAGGGTGCTGTTTGCTGTGTGTGTGTGATGGTGCTGTGTGCATGCGCTGTTTGTGTTAGGGTGCTGTATGTGTGTAGGTGCTGTGTCTGTGTGGGTGCTGTATGTTTGGAGGGATTGTGAAGGTGGGGGCAGATTAGTAAATATCCCCCCTCCCTTCTTACCTTATGTAGGGAGGGTGGATCCTTGCTGCCATGTGCCATCCCTGGTGGTCCAGAGGAGAGTGAACTCTAGCCTACATGGCTAGAGTTCACTCTCGCGAGATCTGAGCGTTGTGAGAGGAACCTGGTGGAGCTTCTGTCTAGAGCTCCCCAGGTGCGCTCCTGCCTCCCTCCATGCTGCTGTGGGCCGGTGAGGTAGATCTTTGATCTCCCCGCCGGCCCATGGAGGCGTAGAGCAGAGCCGGCACTCAGATAGCGCCGGCTCTGCATGAGCCTACAGGGGAGATCCGGAGACCTTCCCTGCCGGCAGGGGTCAAGTCCTGGGGAATAAAGGGTGGGAACTCTCAGAAGATTCCTAGCCCCCCTAAAAAATATATACACTCATTTATATATATGTGCGCGCACACACACTTACACACAGACACACACATGTATATATACACGCGCACACACACAGACACACACACTTACACACACACACACACACATACTCCACACACATACATTCACAGACACACATTCACAGACACACATACACACACTTACAGACACACACACACAGACACACACACATACTCACAAATATTTTTTTTTAAATTAAAAAATGTCCACCCGATTCATAAGCCTATACATTCTTTATATGTTACTACTCTCTATGTTGGGCTTAGCCCTCTGTTAAATGTTGACTATGTGACAAACATTTAGAACACTACACAAAGTTGTAACACGACCAAACACAGAGGCCAAACACGGCCAACACTGTGAATTACCCCGGACACGCTGGCTCCTTTTTAATAACTACCCCCCTAGCTCCCATCATATGCATACATCATACGCACTCCACGGAGGAGCTGTACATGCACGCATTCGGACGCAAATCAGACCAACCCAACCAAACACCACGCTCACCACAAGTGTCATGTATTCACCCTCTATTAAGAACCACATACCGGAGCTACCAACATGGCTTAAAGCTCTACCTTACCTACACACAGAGGTACAGGACTCAACCACCTACAACCCACACACTATTATAAAAGTTCGGTCCCAGCACACCGGGGTCAACCGACCAATTCATCTCTGAGCCATCTGACACATACTCTACATAAATCGCCCCGCAGTACCTATACTACAATATTCTGCTTACTTGCTCTGTTTAACCTCATTTAAAAATGTGCAGATTTCTCAACTGTCATGATAAAGCCTAAAGTTATAATACCTGTTCCAGGTGTTGTGGCCGAACAGGCTGATGTGTAAACTATGCACGACAAAAATAAAGAATTTTAAAAAATTAAAAAATGTCCACCCAACCTCCCTACCTGGAGTGCTGGCGTGGACTTGTCCCTGGGGTCCAGTGGGTCGGGCGACTGTCTCCATCTAAGACGCGGCGAGGGAGCTGTGTGCTCTCTGCTCCCTCTCGCCGCGTGCCATTTGCTGATGCTGGGAGCCGGAATATGACGTCATATTCCGGCTCCCAGCTACAGCAGACAGCCCGCGCGACGAGAGGGAGCAGAGAGCACACAGCTCCCTCGCCGCGTCTGAGATGGAGAGAGGCGCCCGACGAGGGGGGTTCCCACATGTTCCTGCAGGACTCACAGGCATGCTGCGGGGATTAGGGTGTGCCCAGTGTGCACGCCTATGTGTGTTACACAATGCTGTCAACAGCAACCTGGTATCAACCAACCGGATATACAAACCGGGCCCTAGACAAAGGTTAGTACCCTCGATAAAGTACTCTTTGCTCCATATCCAGGTGAACTGCAAACTTTATGTTCGTTCTTGTCGGTACAGAGCTAGCCGCACAACCTACACAACCTACACCAAGGAACCTAACCTCAGGTTCGGAGTTACAGCTCTAGTAGGTATCTCAACCATGAATCTAAACCATTATATTGTACTCTGTGCCTGGGAAGTTTAGAGACTTCTGAATGTACATTTCATTTCCGATGATGTATAATGACATGTAATAAGTCATAAGAATGTTCAATGGTGCAAATGTAACATGTAACATTATTTCGTACGATGATGTCTCTTCCCCCCCATCCATTTTTTCTTTCTGTACCCTTGAAAACCAATAAAAAGTAACATATGGGGGGAAAAAAATTATCTAACATTTCAGAAATTCCCTGATGTGAAACTGGAGATTCATTTAAGACTAAGCCTTCATCCAAAATGATGGAAATCTGCTGATCTTTATTTACATTTAAATCTGATCCATCTCCTTTTACTTTTTTTATTGTAATTTTAAAGATTTTGGTGAAAAAAGTGCTGTTTTACACAAAAATAAGTCCTGCACTCAGACTCCCACCACTCTTGGGCAGCAGCAGTGACCATAGTACACATAAGCCCCAATACATACAATTAAAACCAAAGAAACGAGTTACCTGCGCACTACCCCAAATCCCTGTGCATATTTAAACAAATGGAGGTATGGTGTTTCAATCCACATGTCTTGACGTGGCAGGTAGGCCCACCTGTCTTGACGTGGCAGGTGGGCTTACACCTAATGGCCATTGAAGTGAAACAAAAAAAACTCAATTTGTTTAAATATGCACAGGGATTTGGGATAAGGCGCAGGCAACTCTTTTGTTTGGTTTAAAAAGTGCTGTTTTGTTTGGTAGCATTTTTGTCCTTTTCTTTGTCCTCTTTATTTTAGGAACAGTCTCAATGTAGTTAGGGGAAGTAGATTGGTTTTCCTTCCTAGTTAACCAATTAACATTATTTATTTCACATAAATGAGGTATATAAATTCAAGTTTAAGCATCAGTGAATCAGCCACAGATATTTATACAATGTCAGGCTTTTCTGGAAACAAATATAAGTTGATGATCAGAATTTGTAACTTAATATTAAGTTATATATAGGCAATCAATACACTGATTCCCAACTGCTTTCTCCCTTTGACTGTATAGATCACACATGGCCAAACAAGTGCCTCTACCCCGGTCTGCAGCCCGGCCACGCTACAAGTAGGAGGTAAGCTGGCACATGGGGGATAGGGAAGGAACTTAGACACATGGGGAAACTGGGGGAATGAGACACACGGAGAGTTGGGGGGGAATGAGACACATGGGGACATCCAGGGAATTAGACATATGGGGGGGGGGGAATTGAAACATGGGGGGGCAAGGTAAATGAGACACATGGGAGGGGCTGGGGGGAATGAGGCACATGAAGGGATTGGGGAGGGTGAAACACATGGAGGGGTGGGGAGAATGAGACACATGGAGGGCTGGGGAATTAACACCTGGGAGGGGCTGGTGAAATGAGACACATGGAAGGGGCTGGTAAAATTAGACACATGGGTTTGGTGAAATGAGACGGGGGGCACTAGGTGTATGAGACACATGAATACAGGTGATGTGAGACACATGGGGACAGTGGGGGAATAGGATACATGGGGACAATGGGGTTGTGAGACACAAGGGGACACTGGAGGAATGAGACACATGAATGGAGGTTCTGGGGGGAATGAGAAATAATTAAATAATGTTTTGTATTATGCTTAGACATGTTTGCCTAACCTGTTTATTATTAAAAAAAATTAGGCTGCCTATGCAGGAGTATACCTCAGTCCTTAAACTACTGCATTAGTGACATAAGTATTTTTGTGATGCCTAAATAAAAGATAGATTGACAACAACAACAAAAAATTAAAATTGATAGTGAGGATTGTTAGCTCCAAACTACGGGAGCCAACCTGCCTCACTAGGATTACCTAATAAATACCTCATAAATAAAAACCAATAAAAGATAATAAACGTTATTAGGCAAAAATTGTAAACATAGATAACTAAATAACGTGTAAACGTGCAAAATCAGTGATCAAAATGAAATTTAAAAAAGACTGCTAGCATTGTACCATGAATAAGCGCTACCACTGAGAACTCCACTGGCTACAAAAGTAGCAACTTAGTTTTAGTAATTAGAGTCAATGTGTTACAAAAGTAACAGACTTCTTGTGATTATCCCGGATGGGTGATACACAGATTTACCTGTGTGTTTCACAGGAAAATACAGCATTGAGGGAGTTAGATACAGGGTAGTCTTGAATTAAACTTGAGATCGTGGTATGTAAAAAACAGGTCAGTTAGTCTAAACAGGATGTAATTCTGAATGTGTACATATCTTGTTAATATAAAAAAGTCTTTATCACTAGAACGGTAGTACAATAGGGGGGGAGAAAAACAGATGTGAAGAAGGTTCAGCCTTCGCCAGTAGATGCCCAGAGGGATAAAAAAAAATAGACTCCCCCTCCAAGTAAATACTTTATAGTTAGATAAATAGGATAGGAGATACAATCAGTGAAAATTCGGTAATGTAATACCAGTACTCACTTAATCAATCCACTGCTAATAGAATGGGGTATCTCTACATAGAGAGCACTCCAAACAAAGAATATAGTAGTGTGGAATGTTATCTCAAATAAAGTAAGTGAGGAGGGAAGAGTCAATTGTATACTAACAGTACTGACTCGGTCTCTCCCTTGCTACTAAGTTAGAGTGCCCTTATATAGGGAGCACTCCAAATGATAGAATAGCAGTATTGGAGAGAGTATATTTACCAGCGCTGACTTAGTCTTTCCCTTGCTATAAAAAAGGGGGTATCCCAATATCAAGAGTACTTCAGACACAACGGTAGAGATGTTATAGAGAGATGGGTAAGGTACTCAAACAGACAAAAAAATGTGAATGTAGACTATAGTAAGGTGAACCCGCCCTCTATTATGGGTTAATAGTCCCCTAAAGTTGGTGAATCTGGGGAATAGGACCTAGTATAGGATGAAATATTAAATATAGCTTAAGCTATAGCTTAAGGAGTCTCCAAATAGAAAAAAACCCTCCTTGAGCTCAACAAAGAGTGCTCTCGAATAGACAATGTCACACACAGAAGACACCCAATCGAAGGCAGGAGGCGGGGTTTCTACAGCTATATTGAAGTTATCTTATCAATGCTACTAGAGCGGAGGACCCCTATGTCAGGAGTCGTCCACGCAGGTAGTTAGCAGATCCAGTAAAACAGGGGGAAGGACAGACAGAGCAAATGAAAAAGTAAACCCCTAGCTGTGCGTAAAGCTAGAAACACTCCCCTGCTACTATGGAAAAATTCCCCTCTACAGACATGAACTCAGGATAGGTACTGCAGTCAGAAGAGAGGGAATTAAAAATAAAGTATAAGCATCGGTAGCCCGACGCGTGTTTCGGCGGTAACTCCGCCTTTCTCAAGAGTTAATAGCCGGCATCCACGTCAGTTTTTAAAGGTAAGTAGGTCCCGCCCTGGAGTGGGAGGGAGCCAATCGAGAAAGTCCCTCTGATGATGTTAGTGGAGATTTTCACTCCTTCCAGATAGGGACTCCAGTGCGCATGTGTAAACACTTGTAAATTTTACCAACGAGTAACATACACAACATGGTATAGGGGTTAGCCTTGATGTATACATGTTACTGTATAAGGAAAAATAAAAAAATAAAGAGACTGACATATTCAGTCACCTTATATTTATATCCCTAGAATATTTTGATGATATCTTACAAAAAAGATCTATACATATATTCAACAGGATTACGAAAGAATGTATGTATATATATATATATATATATATATATATATGTATGGATGCATATATATGTATGACGATTAGTGTCATCCAACTGATCATAAATCTATCCACTTAACTTAACTTAACTGTATTTCAAAGAGTTTCAAAAAAAAAAATATATATATATATATATATATAAAAGTATATGATATGTATATATGTTTATGGGGATTGATATCAACATGTTGGTCATTAGTCTACCCACTTAACTCACAGGAGTATTGTGTGAATGATGATACTCCATTGGTGTTATTGGTAATCGTAAGATCTTTAAAAATATTTCAAAATATTAAAAAATATATATGTAGTTACATCAATGTATCCGGGCTGTATTTGTGTAAAAATTTGATATAAAGAGTATATAGCTATCTCTATGGGAACAAGGACTCGGTGTGGAAATCTAAGTGGCTGATTATCATAAAATTGATAAAGAGTGGTATCCAAGTAGATAGAAAAACATAAAATACAATACACTAGTAGATATAATCACATTTTTTATTGATTTGGTTCTTGCTTGTTAATATTTATTCTTCAGATATTTGGTTCTGTTGAATACTACATTAAATTTAAATTTGACTCTTGAATATTTCTAAATTTTAACATTAGACTCTTACAGACATGAAGTTTGGCCACCCCTGTTATAGATTATAAAGGCATATCAATAAGCAACCACCATGTAGCAAAACTGAAAAGTTTTAGCCTCAGTTTCAGCTTCTCTATAAAGCCATCATTTTAGTGTAGAGAGCTACATATCTAAAATGGTCTCCATCACGATATATTTCATTTGGCTTGTGAGATTTCAAGATTCCAGGCCTTGTGTATAAAGGACCAAAAAACATTTAGCAGTAATGGGGGACTGGCAAATGAGGAAACCAGGCTCTATACCCACTTCAGTACATTACAGTATACCTTTATTCACTATATTTACTATTTTAAATAATTAATTGGATTGCCCTGGATTGACCCAATTTAGGAATGTACTCCAGGCCTGTACCTGGCAGAAGTAAGCCTTTTGAAGTAGGAATCCTTTCCCTTTATTGTACTAAAAGGAGCAATTAAATTCATTGTCACATTTCTATGACACTCAGAGCACACATATCAGTTATATAAGCTTTTCTATCAATCTTTTGAAAACATAAACATGGTTTAACTACAGCTTGACATATCTTAAAGAACATCACTTCCTGAATTGAAATAGCTCATTATGCAAGTAACTATTTTCTTCCCAAAAGTGACTGGATGTAATTTATTTTAGAAATATGTGATTTAACTGTATGTGGACATGCTCAAATGCGGACATTTTTTTTTTACATTCTGTTGCAATTTTTATTAAGTTGCACTGATAATAATGCCTCCAGGGTCCTTAGACATACCTATAAACAAGGTATTCTACCATTTGTATTTACCAGTTTTGGTCAAACCTACTGTACGCGATAAAAAATATTTGCTTTCATGTTAACATTTCAGACCGTATGTGACATATTGCAAAATAAAGGACCCTGTATACTGATGTTTGGTTTTTTTTTAATAAAAAAAAAAAAGTGCTCAGTAGTGAAGGGGTTAAGACCTTTGATTTCCCATGAATGTGCCATACAATAAAAGTGCCTACTTGGATCATGGACAAACCGTAGGTAGATCAGGCTGCACCAGGAGACTGTCTTCGTGCTAGATTGCAGGTTTTATGTTTTTTTTCCTTCTATTTACAAAGAGAAGAACATGATCTAAAACTATTAAGGAACACGTCTAACTTTAAGTATCATCTCCTGACACTTGCTATGTGCCTGCTTTTCCTTCCTCATAATTTCTGCAGTCCAAGGTATTAGCTAATATGACTTATCAACTGAATTTTACATGTAAGAAACAGGTTAGAAGCCTTATTTTAAATATAGGAAGATTAATAACAATTAGCATTTCTTTTTTTTCCTTGTAGTTATATGCAGTTGCCTTGGTGCCATTATCGTGGTCTTTCTATGTTGGATCGTTTTAAGGAAACAATGGTGTGTATTTGAGATGCTTGATGTCTTCATGAATGTATATATAATAGCAGAATGTGTGGTAGATTAAACCATATTTGACACTATTTGATTTACTCCACTTTTAGCAGGGCTAACCATACAGATATCTTAGCCATAATTTTATATAGTTATTTACCATATATAAATAACTGAGAATAAAATATAAAATAAGGATTGTCTTGGAAGCAATAAAGTTTTGTCTTTTAGATATTTATTATATGAAAATATAAATATAGACATTTAAAATCTATTACAATAATTTATAGCAGAGTTTATAAGATTAAACTAAATGCTTGCAAACATCATTAATAGATTAACATACCCTCCTGAACATGTCATCATGTCAGCCTCTCTGTCATTTTAAGATGGAGCAGCATCTGTCTCCAAGTCTCTTCTCTGTCACTTAACATTTAAAAGTACACTTATTTATACCTTAGGTGTCTCCATTTTAGGGTTACCGTAGTTCATATATGAAAAAGTAACACTTCTTTTACTTTATTAATTTTAGGACCTCCCTTAACTTGGCAAAAATACAAGACCATAACTAAAGGGTGTATACGTCATGGAAATTTTCCTGACTTAGGTCAAGATAGCATCTTAAAGTCTGAACATCTTTATCTACTTAGGGTTACCACAATATATTGTGTACTGAAAGAGTCGTAGCATAGCCTTGAAGTTTGTTTATGCATTATTGATATTGTAATTCGACTGGGACAAAATGGCGTAAAAACATTGCACTGAAGGTAGGTAAGAGGTTATTGCTTAAAGAAACATTTATGAAAAACAATATGTTCCATTTCTAACACCTTGTCAGCTTGCAATATCTCTTAAAGACAAAGTACACCGTTTGAGGAATACAATATTTGCATTTGCCCATAACACTATATACAAGCTTAGGTGTACTATTGCACTCAAAAAGATAAGTTGTATATAACTATATACAACTTTTGTTTGTGAGTGCAATAGTCCACTTAAACATATATGGTGTTTTCATTGTATTACACTATCTGTGATATTTTTATTGTAGATTTATTGTTACATTATCTACCACTCAAACAAGCAATGCAATGATAAAACACAATTACCATATTTTTACTAATTACATGATGTAAAGTCATGATTTTATTAAGGACACAGAGGCAAGTATTTCGCTTTATCATTTTCTTTAATTCTTAGCAGCAAAGAAAGGAAATTAATGTATTAATATATATATAAAAAAAAATACGCCTTAAAGAGTTAACCATCTAACAATCTAACATATTCAACCAATCGGAGCAGTCCTTGTTCCATATACTCTCATGTGACCTAAGCCACTCCCTCTTTCTTGATGATGCCAAAGCCGAAAAAATCAACAATAAACTACCAACATGAACAACCTGTCAGGAACCAGGAACCAGACAGAGACAGATCTAGATGCAAAAACACCTTTATTTAATAAACAACAAAGAAATCACCAAAAGCAAAGTCCAGGAGGCAAGCAGGGGTCAGTCACCAGAGCGGGTAGGCAGACGAGCCAGGATCAGGAGCACGGAGGTCAGCGGAGTCAGGAACAAGGCTAGAGTCAGGAACCAGGAGCAAACAGGAAACACAGGAACAAGGAGACTTCTGGGGGACAGGAAACCACGCAAGGGCAAGGAGGTTCTGGGATTAGCTGCTTAAATAGGCTGAACTGATTAGCAGCAGGGTTGATTATTATTCTCAGGTGAGTAACCGTGGCAACATGCTGAAGGAGCTGATAGTTAATTACAGCTGAAACCTCAGATACTGAAAAAGGAAGGGTGGCTGTTTAAAACAGCAAAGAAACCCTGACAGTACCTCCCCCTCAACGACTCCCCCCATTTCTGCTGGTGGGTCCGGGCTTCATGGGGAAGCGAGTGTGATAGGAACGAAGGAGGGATGGTGCATGGACATTAGAGGCTGGAACCCAGGAGCGTTCCTCTGGACCGTACCCTTTCCAGTGTACCAAGTATTGGATCTGTCCTCTGAAGACTCGTGAGTCAATGATGCTGCGTATTTCATATTCCTCATGATTGTCAACCGGAACAGGACGTGGACGTGGTACTGAGGTGGTGTAACGATTACATACCAATGGTTTCAAGAGGGAAACATGGAATACATTAGAGATGCGCATGTTAGCAGGAAGGTCAAGTGCGTAAGCTACAGGGTTAACCCTTCGAAGTATACGAAATGGCCCAACGTATCGGGGTGCCAGTTTTTGTGAGGGAACACGGAGCCGTAGGTTGCGAGAAGACAGCCAGACCCTCTCTCCGACTTGATAGGTAGGTGCAGGAAGGCGTCTGCGGTCGGCCTGGAGTTTGTAGTTCTGCATTGCGCGTTGCAAAGAGTTCTGAACCTGCACCCAAGTGGAACAGAGTTCCCTGAGATGTTCCTCCAATGCCGGTATCCCTTGTGGCATGAACGTATCAGGCAATATGGACGGTTGAAAGCCATAGTTCGCCAAGAACGGGGATAGCCGGGAAGAGGCATTGATCGCACTATTGTGGGCAAACTCCGCCCAGGGTAGCAGATCAGACCAGTTGTTCTGGTGGTCAGAAATGTAGCAGCGCAGAAACTGTTCCAGTGTTTGGTTAGCTCGTTCCGCGGCACCATTGGATTGCGGGTGGTAGGCAGAGGAGAAGGAGAGCTGAATTCCCATTTGTGTACAAAAAGCTCTCCAAAATCTGGACACAAACTGGCTACCCCTATCTGAGATTATCACTTTGGGTAACCCATGCAAACGAAAGACCTCCCGAGCAAAAATTGTTGCAAATTCCTGAGAAGTTGGTAGTTTTTTCAAGGGAATGCAATGCGACATCTTTGAGAATCGATCAACAACCATGAGAACGACTGTATTGCCACGGGAGACCGGAAGATCTACGATAAAATCCATGGACAAGTGGGTCCAGGGTCGTTCACCATTAGGTATGGTTTGCAGGAGACCCACTGGAGGGTGTCGTGGGGTTTTATTTTGAGCGCATACAGGACAGGCAGCTACAAAAGCAGTGACATCCGAACGGAGACTAGGCCACCAAAATTGCCGAGAGACGGACCAGATTAATTGGTTTTTGCCTGGATGTCCAGCTGCTTTGGAGTTGTGATAAGTACTTAATAATTTAGTACGGAGATGGATAGGTACAAAACAACGGCCATTAGGTTTCTCTGGAGGAGCATTACTTTGTGCAGCCAGAATCTCCTCGCCTAGGTGTGAGGTGAGGCTAGTACGGATGGTGGCCAGTATATGATCCGGAGGAATCACAGGAGTAGGGGTTATCTCCTCTCTAGATGGAGGGGAGAACTGTCGAGACAAGGCATCAGCCTGAATGTTTTTAGTACCGGGCAAGTAAGAAACCACATAATTGAATCTTGATAGGAAAAGAGCCCATCTAGCTTGTCTGGGGTAAAGTCGCTTAGCTTCAGAAAGATATGTCAGATTCTTGTGGTCTGTGAGGATGAGAATTGGCACTGAAGTGCCCTCAAGAAGGTGCCTCCATTCTTTGAGAGCTAATATTATGGCTAGAAGTTCTCTATCACCAATCTGGTAATTGCATTCCGCCGGGTTTAATTTCTTCGAGAAATACCCGCACGGATGCCTGGAGCTCTCTGGGTTAGGACGTTGAGACAGGAGGGCGCCTACTCCTGTCTCAGACGCATCGACTTCAAGAATGAATGGTAAGGCAGGGTTAGGGTGTGCCAGTATAGGAGCAGCAGCAAAGGCGACTTTGAGCGATTCAAAGGCAGAAATGGCTTCCTGTGACCAATGCTGTGAATCAGCATCTCTCCTGGTCATATCCGTGAGTGGTTTAACCAAGGAGGAAAAGTTGCGTATGAACTTCCGATAATAATTGGCGAAGCCAAGAAAACGCTGTATAGAGCGAAGACCCGTAGGTCGAGGCCATTTTAGTACAGCAGAAAGTTTTTCTGGGTCCATAGAGAATCCAGTATCAGAGATAACATAGCCCAAGAATGTGACCTGTTTGCAATTGAACTCACATTTCTCCAATTTACAGAACAGATTATTTTCTCTAAGTCTCTGTAGAACACTAGAAACGTCTGCGTGGTGGTTCTCGAGAGATGTGGAATGGATAAGAATATCATCAAAATAAACCACCACACATTGCTGCAGCATATCTCGCAGGACGTCATTTATAAATTCCTGGAAAACCGCCAGAGCGTTGCAAAGACCAAAGGGCATTACTAGGTATTCGTAATGCCCGCTCCTGGTGTTAAATGCGGTTTTCCATTCGTGGCCCTCTTTTATCCGGACGAGATTATATGCCCCTCTCAGATCAAGTTTAGTGAAGACCGTTGCTCCCTTGAGGCGGTCAAATAACTCAGTGATCAATGGAATGGGGTAGGCATTCTTAATAGTAATGCGATTGAGACCCCTATAGTCGATACAGGGTCTCAACTCACCACTCTTCTTTTTCACAAAGAAAAAGCCGGCCCCGGCAGGAGAAGATGACTTCCGAATGAATCCCTTAGACAACGCATCAGTAACATACTCCTCCATGGCTCGATTCTCTGCTACAGACAGCGGGTAAACCCGTCCACGGGGAGGATTGGCACCAGGTTGGAGTTCGATACCACAGTCATACGGACGGTGTGGTGGCAGAACGCTAGCTTGACCTTTGTCAAATACATCTTGGAATTCTTGGTACTCAGCGGGTAAGGAAGAGGCAGAAATTGTGCCCAAAACTTTGACCGGTTTCCGGAGACAGGAAAATGAGCATTGCTGGGACCAAGATAATATCTCAGATTTGCGCCAATCAATTGTGGGGTTATGCTTCTGTAGCCAAGGGTATCCCAAAACAACCTGGTAGTATGGAGAGGAAATGACCTGGAATTGGATCATCTCATGATGTAGAGCCCCTACAGCCAGAGATATGGGCACGGTTTCCTGGGTCACGAGGGTTGGCTGTATAGGTCGGCCATCGATGGCTTTGAAAGCTAGTGGGGAGTTGCGAGGCTGTAAGGGTATAGAGTGCTCTGATGCAAATGCACAATCTATAAACAAGCCTGCGGCCCCAGAATCAAGAAATGCCCGGGTTTTAATGGATGACTCCGGCCAGGAGAGGATAATAGGCACCAAGGGTTTGTCCTTATTTATCTCTGGGTCTGCAGAAAGACCCCCCAAGATCTGCCCCTGACAGTATCTTGGGTACGGGCCCTTTACCGGACGAATCGGGCAAAACTTTAATATGTGACCGTGGTGTCCGCAGTATAGGCACAGGCCCTCCCTCCTCCTAAAGGCTCTCTCCTCGACAGAGAGGCGTGAGAAGCCTAACCGCCTCGGCTCCACACCGACAGAGGACTCAGGACCAGGAGGCATGGGAGGTGAGGGAGGTTTGGGTGGGCAGGAAAAGCTCGGTGCCAAACATACTGGAGGCCTCCGCAGGCGCTCCCTGGATGAGGATCTCTCTCGGAGTCTGATGTCAATGAGGGTGACAAATGATATCAGTTCCTCGAGATCTTTAGGTAATTCTCTGCCTGCAATCTCATTTTTCATTACATCGGATAGCCCCTGTGCAAAGGCAGCCACAAGAATCTCGTTATTCCAGCCACCCTCTGCTGCCATGGTACGGAATTCACTGGCATACTCAACAATAGTTTTCGTGCCCTGAGTATTAGACATGAGTTGTTTGGCAGTAGGGGTGGAGCGAGCTGGAATATCAAAAACCCTTTTAAAGGACGCAACAAATTCAGGGTAATTGTAAATGATAGGCCTCTCTGCCTCCCAGAGAGGTTTTGCCCAAGCTAGGGCTTTTTCAGACAGCAAAGAAATCATGAACGGACTTTGTCGCTGTCTGTAGGAAATGCCTGGGGCAGCATTTCAAGGTATCCTTTAACCTGATTTATAAATTCTTTGCACTGAGCTGGGTTGCCCCCAAAATACTGAGGGAGCGGGACAGACCCAGTCATTCCTCTAGCCGCAACAGGTTCGGAGGCTACAACCGGTGCTAGAACAGGAAGTGAGGCAGAGGCGGCCGCAATCGCAGGCTGGCCGGGTTTTGGATTCAGATTGGCATACTGGTCCAAATGGTGGTTCTGCTGGTCCCACCGGGTAAATAGGTTAGGTATAGGTGTATTGCCTGTACCATCTGTATTCATGGCCCTTGCGTAATGTCAGGAACCAGGAACCAGACAGAGACAGATCTAGATGCAAAAACACCTTTATTTAATAAACAACAAAGAAATCACCAAAAGCAAAGTCCAGGAGGCAAGCAGGGGTCAGTCACCAGAGCGGGTAGTCAGACGAGCCAGGATCAGGAGCACGGAGGTCAGCGGAGTCAGGAACAAGGCCAGAGTCAGGAACCAGGAGCAAACAGGAAACACAGGAACAAGGAGACTTCTGGGGGACAGGAAACCACGCAAGGGCAAGGAGGTTCTGGGATTAGCTGCTTAAATAGGCTGAACTGATTAGCAGCAGGGTTGATTATTATTCTCAGGTGAGTAACCGTGGCAACATGCTGAAGGAGCTGATAGTTAATTACAGCTGAAACCTCAGATACTGAAAAAGGAAGGGTGGCTGTTTAAAACAGCAAAGAAACCCTGACACAACCGACTTGACACGACCAAGATTCCAACTTCCGGGTGGGCTAATACTCGCCTCCGTGTCCTTAATAAAATCATGACTTTATATCATGTAATTCGTAAAATCTGGTAATTTTTTTAAAGTACACGGAGGCTCATGTTAGGCTAATTTAAAGCTGTGAGACAACCATAGAAGAAATGTGTTCTGGTGGACGAAAATAGTACTCTTTGAACATTGATTCTCGAGACCAATCAGCTGTGCGGAGAAGGTCTTCCAGTTTACAATCCACTGTGAATGCCTTAGAAGCCATAGTGCCTCTAGTAGAATGAGCTCCGTAAACTGATGTGTCGATGTTAGCAGCTGACATTATCCATTTCACCCAGTGTGCCAGAGTCACCGTGGGTGGATACTGGGTGGTGAGGTTGCTTCAGAGCCAAAAACAGGTTGTGTGTTGTTGGTTTCCTGAATGGCTGGGTCCGTAGCTCGTACTCTTGGAGGCATGCTACCGGGCAGAGGTTAGCATTGTTTGGAAAAGAGGGGTAGAAGACTGAAGTGGTCTTTGACTTTGTACGTCTGGTGATATTAAACAAAACACTGTTTGGAGTAAAGGAACGTGTGTCGATATCCAGAGCTCAGACATCCAACACACTTTTACAGGAAATTAAACACAGGAGCATAGCCAATTTTGCAGACACTTGTTTGAGCGTAAGGTCTGAGTTCGTAGGCCAATCTTCCAATAGACGAAGAACCAGATTGACGTCCCATGAGGCCGTGTATCGGGGCTGTTGTGGACATGCGAATCTAATGCCTCATAGGAGACGACAAACCAGCAAGTGTTTCGCAGCCAGGAAGACATCCAATCCGCCATGACCGGCTGAGATAGCTGATCTATACACATTTATCGTGCGGTAGGCCAAGCCTTGGTCATACAGGGCGGAAAGGAAACTCAAGATGTGGTTTATAGAAGCACGTATGGGATCCACGTGTTGTTCCATGCACCATCCACTCCATGTGTTCCAGTCATTGGTGTAGGATCTTCTTGTTCCTGGAGCCCAAGCTCCTGCCAATAAGTCAAGAGTTGCTTGTGAAATGTTCGGCATGACCCAAGGTCCCTGGAGAGGAGCTACGCCAGGAGTCTGAGGTATCCCTGAACCAGAAGGGGGTGAGAGTTAGTAGGTCCATGGATCCTGATAGTAGGTCCATGGATCCCGGAATTAGTCTGGGGAGGTCGATAGACATTTCCATGAGTAAAGGGAACCAAGGCTGTGCCGTCCAGAACCGTGTTATTAATATCAGTGACGCTCGGGAACATTGTAGATGTAGGAAGGTCCGAGCTATTAGGGAGGAGGGAGGAAAAGCATATAGCCGTCTGTCCGGCCAGGGTTGTAGGAAGGCATCCACTGCGAGGGCGTCTGGGTCCGGCCTCCAGCTGAAGAATTAGGGAAGTTGAGCATTCAATCGGGAGGCGAAAAGGTCGCTGTGCATTGGGCCCCAGAGTTGTTGGAGCCGCAGGAATATAGTGCGGTTCAGTTGCCAGGCACTGTTGTCCTGTAGATGTGAAGCTCCTTTTTCTGTGAGGACCATTTACCACCTGTAGAGGTGTGACCACAATGAGCACCCCAGCCGAGTCTGCTCGCATCAGATTCTATGATGAGATCCGGGGTGGTTCCGAAGATTGCCCTGCCGTTCCATCTGCTTCCATGTGTTGAGGCGAGTTCCTCTTTTGCTGAGCAATCTAGTGGGACAGAATCTGAATAAGACTGACCCAAGCGTAGGTGTGTGGCTTTGAGTTGTTGCAGGGCTCTGTAGTGTAAGGGCCCTGGAAAAATCGCCTGTATTTAGGCTGAGAGAAGGCCGATTATCCTTGCGAGTTGTGGCAGGGTCAAGACCGGTCGTGCCAGCATCCACCAGATTTCCTTCTTGATGAGTTTCACTTTTGTGGTAGGTAAACTGAGCGTTCTTTGAATTGCATCTATATTGAATCCCAAAAACTCTATGGAGTGGGAAGGATGCAGGATTGACTTGTCCCAGTTGATTAGGAAGCCTAAATTTTGCAGGAGGGACAGCGTCCAGGAGAGATGTTGACTCAGTAGCTGAGTGTCGTGAGCCATGATTAGCATGTCGTCGAGGTATATGATAATAAAGACACCCCTGCTGCGTAAGAGGGTGACCAAAGGCTTCAGAAACTTGGTGAAACACCTCAGGGCTGAGGACAGGCCAAACAGGACACATCGAAAATGCCACTGGTGTTGACACTCTTTGGCGATCAAAAATCGTGAGGTATGCGACCTGGAGATCGAGTTTGACCATCCAATCTCCCAGTCTGAGGAGGCCCCGGAGGCAGTGTATCCCTTCCATCTTGAAAGATGGTATGTGACAAAGGCGTTGAGGGATTGAAGATTGATTAACGGTCTTATACCCCCACCTTTCCTGGGTACCAGGAATATGTTGCTTAGGAAACCGGGAGCAGTAGCCAGAACCTGGTAGATCGCACCTGTCTCTTTTAAAGTGCGAATCTCTTCTGATACTAGGCCTTTGTCTTGTAGGGAAAAAACAATCCGATGTGGTAGTGAGAATTGGATCGGCTGTTGTACAAATTCGATGTGATAACCTAGAATGGTCTCTAGAACCCAAACATCTGATGTTAGTTTGTGCCATGCATCGAGAAAATAGGATAATCTGCTCCCCTCATATGATAGAGAAAGGGTGTGTGATGGAAAGTAACTCACCATAAGGCCGACGGCCATAGCAGGATCCCCTGCTTCCATGGGGTTACCACGACCTGCCCCTGATCGGGAAGAATGGTGAAGGTACTCTGGGTTCCTAAGGGTGGAACCTCATTGTGGCAGAGCCTCGTTAGCCCCGATATGAAGTCCGGGAGGAGCAGCTGGACAGATGGCCCCCCTATCTGCAGGCCCCACTGAAATCCTTCCCGTTTCATACTCATTTGTGCTTTGTCTAGTGCCGTGAAGGTACTGACATACTGGCCCAGGTCTTTTACGAAATCATCTCCGAACAGGAGACCTTTTGCCTGTGTGCCAGGCTCAGATATTGCAAGGTTTATGAGTTTAGGCTCGATTTTTATAAGTATGGCTTAACGCTGTTCGGTGGCCAGCGCGGTGTAAGCGTTGCAATTCGGGCATATGCCCCTCTAAATCCATCCTCTGATGGCCAACAGGTCTATTGGTGTCCCCTCAGTCAGGGCTTAATGAAGCAGTTTTGGTATAAGAGGGTACTCCGATGTGCTGATGCCTAGGGAAGCTGGACCTCCTGAGTCTCCACCCACCATGCCGAAGTGAAGAGCACTTTCTCCTCCAATTCGCAGGCCACGAATGGGACGTGCCACTGCTTCGGGTGGAGAGGAAGAGACCTGCTGCCAGTCCATACCGGCAAACAGGCCGAGAAAGGAGACCAGGGAGATGCGCGTCATTTCAGAGTCTCTGAGAAGAGAGGGGAAGATGAGGCGAGGTAAAGTAGAGAGGGAGGGCAGGAGATAAGACCTTCTAAAGTAAGTTAACATATGATAGAAAAAGAAACCATGTTTTTGGACAGAAACAAATGTGATTTAATTCTAAAGTGAAACTGCTAATAAAACATTTATTGATAAAAAAAATAATAAAAACTCAATAAAAAGTGTACAGAAAATTGAAATAAATACATACAGGATGATTCACTAAACATCGGATTGTATACAAAATACAGATTAAGGAACAGCGTGCACATAAAAATTCAGTTTTAAATTTTATAAGGCTACTTAAAATCACATATCTCATCAAACATATATGGAGATTCAGTTCCATTATATGTCCATCTTGCAGGGCCGGCGCTACCTGTAAGGCGGACTAGGCAGCCGCTTAGGGCGCCCCTTGGGAAGGGGCGCCGCCAGGAGCGCCGGCCCCCCAATGCTGCAGCCGCCCGAGGGCTCTGTAAAGAGCCTCAGGCGGCTGCAGCTTTGCCCGGGCGGTGCGTCCATGAGGGCGGACCGCACCGCCCGGGCGCAGCCTGAGGAGAGGCTGACAGGAGGGAAGTGCTCAGCGCTCCCACCTGTCAGCTCCCTCTCTGTAGCGTGGCCGAGCCCTCTATGTCATGGTCCGACCGGTACAGAGAGCAGCTGTCTCCTGTACCCGGCCGGACTAACAGGAAGTGCACACTCTGTGTTCACTTCTTGTTAGTCCGGCCGGGTACAGGAAACAACAGCTCCCTGTACTGGTCGGACTATACTGGGCTCTGCCACACTACCACACAGGTAGGGGAGGGAGGGGGAAGAAAGAGGGAGGAAGGGGGGAGAAGAAAAAAAAAAGAGAGGGAGGGAGGGGGAGAAGAAAGAAA